>CM031606.1:62513968-62533968 GCA_018398815.1 Conus ventricosus | reverse complement strand
AGAGGTTGGGACCGATGACAAATCCGCGACACTCGAATGGAGGAAAAAACGTCATCAGGAAAAGGATCATGTAAAACACTAAAGTCGTAGCAGGACGTGGGAGATCCTTGATAAGCGAGTGGAAGAGAAGTGGTCCCAATACAGATGCTTGGAGCACTCCAGTTTTTATTATGTCAGTTATGGAGAAGCTGCTAAAACATGCGGTGTTATCTATGTACAATAAGGCACATGAGAAGAGAGAGAGAGAGAGAGAAGAGAGAGAGAGGGGATGGAACAGGGGTTGGGGTGGAATGGAGGCGGGAGTTCAGCAACAAAGGCAGATCAATGAAGGCCCTATTTGTCTGTCGGATTGGCCTCTGCCGTGCCCTCTGTCTCAGGAGAATGGGCAGAGGCTTGAGTGCAACACAACACACACACACACACACACACACACACACACAGAGACACACACACACACACACACACACACACACACACACGCACGCACACACACACACACACACACACCACACAGACGCACACACACACACACACACACACACACACACACACAGAACACACACACACCACACACACACACACACACACACACACACACACACACACACACACGCACACACAGAGCACACACTCACAGACACAGCCCCACACACACACACACACACACACACACACACACACACACACACACACACACACACAGCGCACACACACGCACACACAGAGCACACACACACACACACACACACACACACACACACACACACAACACACACCTACGCACGCACGCACGCACGCACGCACACACACACACACACACACACACAACAGAGACACATTTCCCAACCCCTTCCACCTTTCTGCCTATGATCTCTGCTCCAGAAACAACAACACCAAGAACATCGCGGAAGAAAATCTGGAATAGATGCGCTGCTCGACATGTTTGGAAATTTGAAGTCTGATGTATTGAACTCTTTGTTGGTAGACAGAAGACGTAGTGTACAAAAAAGCAGTCTGAAATGTCTCCCAAAACAAAGACCGCAATACGTAAACATCAAAACACGAACTTTAATCGCAACTTAAACCGAATGACTGAGCTGATCCCTAATTTGAATGGGTTAGGTTGACTAGCAAAATCAGTACCAAACGTTAGCAATACAGCTATGGTTTCAACTTTGAGATATACAGGACAAAGTATACTATAGAAGGTATTCCGCGTTTATCTGATCAATTCTTTAATCTGTATAAGATTTACTGGACTGATTAAACATATCTGCCTAAACATGGAAAATAATCATACATGCTCAGGATAACAATGGTTCATGAAAAGACAAGTTGGATGTTCTTGTTGAAAACTGTGGTACAAGAAACTGCAGGCAACAGCAGCAAGTTCATAACTATAACCCGATGCAGTATGTACAGTTCATCTCGAGTTCACAACAGAATTGATGGATATCGGGTAACTAAACAGCTGCGTACTTGCTTGTCGAACTGCACGTACATGTAGGTAAACGGCTACTCTATACCTTAATCTTACCATAGAGACAATCTGTGATTCAGCTACAAATGTGTGTGTTGTGTGTGTGTGTGTGTGTGTGTGTGTGTGTGTGTGTGCGTGCGCGCGTGTGTGTGTGTGTGTGTGTGAATGTAAAGGACACGGAAAAGTCACTGAACCCTGGGCACAGAGCGCAGTCCTCAGGAAGCCTCAGCCGTGTCGATGCCGGGTGCGGCACCACAGGTCGATACTAATTAGAGAGCCATTAACCACTCGTCCTGTACCCTTCCCTTCTGGTCTCCGGCCCGAGGCAGCAGTGCTGCAGGCAGGCATGTGTCACACACACACACACACACACACACACACACACACACACACACACACACACACACCACGCACGCACCACGCACGCACGCACGCACGCACGCACGCACACACACATGTGCACACACAAACACACACACGCACGCACGCACGCACGCACGCACGCACGCACGCACGCACACACACACACACACACACACACACACACACACACATGCGCGCGCGTCTCTATTTGTCTGTCTGTCTGCCTGCCTGTCTGTCTGTCTAACTCTGTCCTTGTCTCACTGTTTTTTTGTGTGTGTGTGTGTGTGTGTGTGTGTGTGTGTGTGTGTGTGTGCGTGCGTGCGTGCGCGCGCGTGCGTGCGTGCGTGCGTGCGTGCGTGGTGCGTGTGTGTGGTGTGTGTGTGTGTGTGTGTGTGTGTGTGTTGTGTGTGTGTGTGTTTGCGTGTGTGCACGCGCGCGCGTTCTGTCTCTGTCTCTCTGTCTCTCTCTCTCTTTGTGCGCGCGCGCGATCACGCGTGCTCGTGTTTTGTGTGTGTGTGTGTGTGTGTGTGTGTGAGTGTGTGTGTGTGTGTGTGTGTGTGTGTGTGGTGTGTGTGTGTGTGTGTGTGTGTGTGTGTGTGTGTGTGTGTGCGTTTGTAAGATGCTCATTCCTCTGTGTGTGTGTGTGTGTGTGTGTGTGTGTGTGTGAGAGAAGAGAGAGAGAGAGAGAGAGAGAAGAGAGAGAGAGAGAGAGAGAGAGAGACAGAGACAGAGAGAAATAATATAGGAAAAGAAAATATGAACTGAGTGCTATATCATCAGTGGTTAGGTTCGTGTCTGTACATATCTCATCGTTTTCATTTGACAATGTTTATACAAGCAATGTGTCACACTGTCACTTTTGCACACGCGCATTCATGACAGCATTTACTCCATACGCACACGCAATCTTTCCAATCAACCAAAAGGCGCACTACCGAATGTTTTTTCTTCTCCCCCTCTCCTTCGGGAAAACACTTTACTAAATCACATCAAACACGTTATAAACAAATTTTTTATACATGTAGCACTCTTTCCACTGAGAGGCAAACTAACTCACTCAAGACTTCATAAAGTCACGGCCTTCACACAACATTGGCCCACAAAATCCAGACCAGGAAAATAAATGATTCTCTCACTCCTTGATGCTATGCCTGCATCCGAATTACGACTCGCCTCATCCTTTCAGATTCCCTGTCTCTCTCAGACATCATCTCGCCCCCTCGATTTCTCCCGTCCTGGAGATATGACTTCCGACTCCTCTCCCTCGACTCTTCTTGTCACTGGAGAGATGAGTTCCAACTCCTCTCCCTCGTCCTCTCCTGTCCCTGGAGAGATGACGAGCTCCCGACTCCTCTCCCTGGAGTCCTTAATTCCTGGGGCTGCCTACCGTGTGGTCCTCACACCATGGCCATCTGCAATCACCTCACGGGGTGAAAGGTGAAGGGTGAAGGGCGAAGGGTAATGGGTGAAGGGCTGAAACACGAATAAGGTTCGGTAGTAACCTTCTTAATTCAACATATGCATTCTTTTCATTCCTCTTTTCTATAAGTTTATCCCTCCCCTGTAGGTTTCCCAACTATCTTATCGCTCACCTGTAATGACTGGTCGAGCAGAGAGGAACAACGTCCCAGACAGGTTCGAGTACTCTAAGGCCATACCTGCTGGGGGTTAAAACTGATTCTTTCCCTTCCTCCTAGTGATGCATACTCATTGTTCAAACACATACCAGCACCTTATCCAAGCCCTTGTTAAACTATCAACTCAGTGTCACTTCCACCCAAGGACCACGCTTCTTTCTTTACTGATTCTAACTCCACAATTATTTGGGACGCCCGCTACACAGTCAAGCCACATGAATATCCTTTCTTTCTAGTAGTGCATGGGAAATGATTCATATTACTAACTACATGGATTGAGCGTCACATGCCTTGATGTGAGGCTACGTCGACATGACTCCCCCATCCTGGGATGAAAAAATATTCTCCAAAAATTTTTTAAAAGATATACAACTTCACATAAACACATCTTCAGCCATGTATCTCAAAATGTTGGGGGGGAGTGGGGGGGGGCCATCACACATGATTCACCAATTAATAAGGCAACGTATAGAATCAATCATCGGATCCACCTAAATAGCATATTTCAACTTTCGTGTCTTTCAAAAACAAATAATAAACGAAATTCATAATTGATCACCACATCTCACAAAATACAGTTCAAAAATTACATGGATAAAACAATTAGGATAATTTCAATTCCAAAGTAACAACGTGTCTTCAATATAAGTAAGATGTGAAGCACATATTTTCCATTGATCTTGTCTCATCATCCTGTGTTTTCAAACACCTCATGAAAAATGAGAATATTTCCAAGTGTAAATGTTTCTCAATAGACATGTATACAAAATAAACAAGTTTGAAACAGTTTTTTCCCAACATGTAATGGTTTATAGTCCATGAAAAGTCACATGCTTTCCATTGTTGAAAGTGACAAATGAAAACAATTGGTTTGTCCTCATTGAACAATCAAAACATGTTTATATACATTTCTAAAGTTAATTTGCTCATCACACATACATATATATTCATCTTCACAAGCAAGTTAGACAAAATAGTACTTGATGATTTTTCATTGTTTACGAAAGAATAAAGCAAAGAATAGATGTAATACACAACATCAAGTAGTTTTTGCTGTAAAACATAAAGTCTCTTCAACAAGCAAATTATGCATAAATACCACTTGATTTATATCGCAGTACATACAATGCACTGTCATATGTGATCACACACACCGAACATTAAGAAAGACAAAACAGGAATAGTCTTTTTCCCATGAAGACAGTTACATTTGTCCATGAATATTCTTACACGTGACAATAACTCTGCCATGACATTTTGTGTCCAGGCACTGGTCAATGGTAAATTGAATTCCTTTAGTCAAGTATACTTTCACAAAATAATTTCCCTCTGAGAATCGTGACACTTGAAGTTCTTCAATGTCTGGGATAGCTCGCATCGAACACATGATCTATTTATTTCCTTAATCGATGCAGAAACGCCCGAACCGTCAGGTTTGTCCACCAATACCTACTGTGACGTGACGAGATGTAGAAGGTTTTCGTTTTACCTCTTAAATCCACATTACATTGATTTTCTCTCTCGACTAAACCTCTCTTTTTGCAAATGGGAGGGGGTATGTCTGTCGCACTGGTATTTCCGTAGTTAACTGAATACTATTGGGTTCAATATACCAGTCACTGTAACCTGGGTATCTGTCCACACATCCTAAAGTCTTTCAAAATTCTTGAGCTGTTCTGTTTGAAGACTTGTAGACAAATCATTCGACAGAACCACATCCTCATAGGTTTCACCTTTGATAACAGAATAGGAAAGGGGTACAACATCAATCATCACTGGTAGATGTTAACACTCCTACATTTGCTGGTTTATTCATAACCTTGTCTGTCCCTGTACTTACATTGGTAACTAATTCATCACTGATAATGCTGACATGGTGACATCAGTTTCTGACACAGGGACATATCCATCCACTGACTGGTTTGATGGCAACATTTGTAGATATACGGGGGGTTGGGGGTGGGGGGGGGGGTGGTGGGAGGGGGCACGGGTTCAACAACTCTTCAACATGTTCACTTGAAATCCCGTCTCCAGTGTTTGCCATTTTGAATCATAAATTAACTGCAGAAATTTTTTCGGACCACTCTGAAAAAGACCCTTCACATAACACACGCTTGTATGGTTCATTTGAGTAATACAAGGACTTATTCCCCTAACACTAAGAACGTGCCTTTGCTTTTCTGTCTGCAAAGACCCTTGTACACATCTGTTTTTCTATCAGCTGACTGTTGAGCAAGCTCACATGCAGCTTCAAACGATTATGCAGTTCAAAACGTATTGGTAAACAGTTTTATACTGTCAGTAGTCCGTTCTTTTTTCGTCCATTGTTCATCAATCGATCCAAAAGGACCCCTTGGTGAGTGTCCCGAAAAGAACTCGAATGTGAAAATCCCAGCGTTTCGTTCGGCATTTCCCTTAATGCAAAAAGCAAAGCCGGATGAAACGATCCCTTTTCAAGGGGTTCTTGTCTTGGCAACTTTCATCAACAGGTACTTCAACGTTCCATTAAACGTTTTCAAACCATCCATTCGATTGGGATGATATGACGTGGGTGGGAAATGAAGAGATTGACAACCGTCTGTAATATTTCTCTCATGAGATCAGAATGAATTGCGTTCCACAATCCGAGAGAATTTGTCTGAAGACCCACTCTGGAAAAAAAATCGCAAGTAAAGCTTCAGCGACAGACACTGTATCAATTTTCTTCTGTGGAAACGCCTCAGGATACCTTGTCGCTGTATCCACCAAAGTTAAGATATAGCGATGTCCGGAAGCCGACAGTGGTAAAGGCCCAACAAGATCAATAGCCCACCTCCGAAATGGAACGGAAATTATAGGCATTTTGTGCAAAGGTGCACATGGACGCGACCTTTCCTGAGATGACTTGCAGATGTCACATGAGCGGCAGTATCTTGTGAACTTCCTTTGTGACACCTGGCCAATAAAAAGAATCAAGATCTCTCTTTAATGGTCCTTTGATTCCACATGACCAGCGAAAATGCAACATGAGCCGTGGGTAGTACTGTTTCTCTAAGTGGTTTTGGAAAACGACAACCTGTTTTGTTGTCCTGTCCAGGTACACACCTGTAGAGAATGTCAGAGTCCATTTGTATGTTGTTTGTCGTTAGTTTTGTCCGTTTACAGTTCTGTTTAGGCACAGAAAGTACCGTCGTCAGCGTCTCGTCTTTTGCCGGCATTTTCTTTTAGATCATCTGGGGTAATCTGGAGTTCATCCAGTTTTGAGACCTTTGAGTAGCTTAAAGGTGCTGCTTGTAGCCTTTCCCTGCTTCTACGATTCTGATCTGGTACTCCACAAGAACAAGTAACAAACGATCCTCCAGCACCACCATGTACTGTAGCGACACCTGCAAATTGTCCAAGACACGTCGCAGACTGGGTTATCAATGAAACAGGCGGTAGATAACCGGAGTAGTATCGTTGGTGTGTATCGACTGAAATGTTTCGCCAGCTAAACGTTCAATCTTGCCTCCAACGACCTACACTTTGGACCGTGTTGAGATACTGGTTTGCAGCACGAAAGATTTCGTACACCAGCCAGTGGGCACCAGTGTCTCGCAAAACCGAAGCCTGCAATCCATTGAGGCTCCGGTTTTCTAACACCAGTCCACAACCAGCTCAGATGTGGTGCCAAAAACAAGGCATTCTTCACAATCGGCAGTGAGACTAATGCGGGTTTGAATCATTTGGTTTGAAAGGGCAATTCCTTTTCAAATGGAACTGCGAATCGCAATTAGAAACATCGCATTGTCTGATCGTCAGCTGACTGATTTTTGTGAACTTCTCGGTCTTCCACGCACTGGACCAAAAGGTCCTAACGCGTTGGTCGTTGTCCACGACCTCGAACGTTTGCTGAGAAGCAACGGGTTTTTCCGGCGGTGAGTACGGTACTGATGAAATTTCACTTCGAACGCGGAAAAGATCCTGTCCGTTCCTAGGATAGTATATCCTTGAGGACTCAGATTTGACCCACGATTTCCTTTCCTCCTGGAACTCTCCTGTCCGATGGGATAGTACATGACGCAATGAGACTCAAAGATTGAATTTTCCCTTCCTAGCCACCCTTATCTGGGTGAGCGATACAATATTGATCAGCCATCGACACATTTCCTCAACGTTTTCAATTGCCTTTCTTTAAGTAAAGTGGGCCATATCTTTGCTCACACTCCTGGAAAAGTTGTTCTCTAAGAAGGAGATCGTCGCAGTGATTGAAAAGTTTTGTTCGTTTTAGATAAATTCGATCCATCGATCCAAACAATGACTCATACGAAACAGAAACGACGGAAACGAATTCACCTTTGGTCAGGGCGCACAGTAACGGAAACGTTCGCGAAAACGATCCGCAGAACATTGAAATTTCTTTGAGGTAGTTCTTCTTCACTTGATCCCCAAGTTAAATTTGTTTCGCGCTGCAAGTGAGTGTACAGTGTCAAAGCGCTACCCTAACAACGACGCAATATACAATTCCACTTTTCTTTGCCAACCACAAGACTTGCGTGACTTTCAAAGCGGAAAAGAAAACTATCAATGTCATCCGTTATTTCCCTTCCAAAAGGCGGTATCTTTGGAATAAATGCCGCTTTTGGTTGAGGTGCGCTTGCGGAATACCCGACTGGTGGAGGTTTCTCTCGAGGCCTGGATTCTTTTAATTATCAGCATCAGTCTCTATTCTAACTGCCGTCAACTTAAATGACGTCTTCAGCTTCAGCGTTCCCTCTGTAATCTTTTTTCTCAATTTCCAGATACCCTCTGTAGTTTATTTTTCTTCAGTATATTCTTCCCCTCTGTAGTTTATTTTCTTCAGCTTCCTCCCTCTGTCCTTATCCTGTCTGCCCTATCTCAGCATTGTTGCACATAGTTGGTAAGTTATTTTCTCGCATCAAAACCAAGCGGTCCGCTTGTTTAACTATTTATCAAAATCATCCCATAATTATCCGTCAACAGATATAAACACCAAACAATCTTTAAGGATGAATAAAAATAAGGCAGATATATGATGATGCTATATGTTTTCAAACAAAATGTAATTATAATATATACAATAAAGAATTCAAATTTCCGGTGTAAACTGAAAACAGCTACCTTAAACAGTAGATATGAAATCCAAGTAATGTAATTTTCCAAAAATAATTTGCAAACGGCTATCAATTTGGAATTTACAAAACAAATGATCGCCTTATACTCTAAGTGAATATAAATTTACAAACAAATGGAAGCACAAATTTTAAAAGAGTGGGAAGAACACAAACCTAGCAGAAATCCTACCTAAGAAGATGAAAATGGTAGAATAAAAACTATAGATTAGGAGCTTATTGATGAAGAAGGTTTAAGGGGTTTTTGAAAAAGGTGTGAAAAGGAAATGAAAGGATACACAGGACCGGAACAGTGAGAAGAAATCACGAACAGCAAAGAACCCCTCAGACACACCCTATGGTGTACTGTCTCCCGTTAACTGGAGACGGAAAAGACAAATCTGCACAATATACATCTCACACTAGCAGTAATAAATAGCAAAAATACTAAAACAATCAATCAATAAACGCCACATCACCCAAACTCAAAGAAAATCACGCACCCACTACACAGAAAAAAAAAATTATCAAAAGATAAGATGTTTATTTGGCTGAGCGGTATCAAGCTCCACCATCTACACCTATTAGCGAGACGGAGGAGAAGTTGATCCCACCACTCAGAGGGCAAGGGGAAAAATCAAACTGACACAATAGGAAAGGGAAAGAACTAGATATTTTTTGAGAAGGGATGGACTATTGTACTCCCAACGCCATGCCCCCCCGTCTAACGCAGAAGAGGTTGGGGCTATCAGTCCCTGGGGAAGGGGACAAAAATTCTAATACTCTAGGGAAGACAGCGATTCCCTCAACGCCCTGCCCCCTTGCTGCCAGGTACTAGCACAGGAGGTTGAGGCTATCGTCCTTAGGTTGGGAAGGGTCAAAAAGAAATCCTACCAAAAAAAAACCTTAACGGAGTAGAAAGCAAACAAAAGAAATGTCCAACCACCCGAAATCACCTATAGCAATAGAAAAAAAAGAACAAAATTGCAAATATTATACACAATAAATAATTAACTAATTTTCTTTTTCTTTTTTCTTAGGGGAAACAAAACAACGCCGCTACGTCGGTGAAACTGGCGTCGTGTCACCACTGTCACTCTGTCACTTTGCACACGCGCATTCATGACAGCATTTACTCCATACGCAACACCAATCTTTCCAATCAACCAAAGGCGCACTAACCGAATGTTATTTTCTTCTCCACCCCCGCCTCTCCTTCGGGAAAACCACTTTACTAAATCACATCAACCACGTTATAATCAAAAGTTTATACATGTAGCAACTCTTCCACTGAGAGGCAAACTAACTCACACAAGAACTTCATAAAGTCACGGCCTTCACACAACATTGGCCCACAAAATTCTCAGACCAGGAAAATAAATGATTCTCTCACTCCTTGATGCATGCCTGCATTCCTAAATTACGACTCGCCTCATCCTTTCAGGATTCCCTGTCTCTCTCAGACATCATCTCGCCCCCCTCATTTCTCCCGTCCTGGAGATATGACTGCCGACTCTCTCTCCCCTCACTCTTCTTGTCACTGTGAAGTGAGTTCCAACTCCTCACCCTCGTCCATCTCCTGTCCCTGGAGAGAGACGAGCTCCACGACTCCCTCCCTGATCCTTAATTCCTGGGGCTGCCTACCGCGGTGTGTTCCTCAAACCAGGGCCATCTCACCACCTCACGGGGTGAAAGTAGAGGGTGAAGGGCGAAGGGTAAAAGGGTGAAGGCTGAACACGAATAAGTTCGTGTAATAACCATCTTAATACAACATCTGAATTACCTTTCTTTCTCTTTTCTATAAGTTTTCCCTTGGTGCCTGTAGGTTTCCCCAACTATATATCGCTCACCTGTAATGACTGTCAGCAGAGAGGACCACGTCCTGAACATGTTCGAGTCTCTAGGCCATCGTGCTTGTTTAAACTGATTCTTCCTCTACCTCCTATTGAGTGCATACTCCATGTTCAAAACACATGACCAGCCCCCTTACCACCCTTGTTAAACTATCACTGCTCTCAGTGGTCACTTCACCCAATGACCACGCTTCTTCTTTATCTGAGTCTAACTCACAATTATTTGGGGACGCCCGCTACACTAGTCAAGCCACATGAATATCCTTCCTTTCTAGTAGTGGCATGGGGAAATGATTCATATTACTAACTACATGTGATGGAGCGTCACATGCCTTGATGTGAGCTACGTCACATGACACAATGTTCCGTAGAAAATTTCCATACTCTCACGATAACCACAGAGGAGGAGCTGTCCATCGGTGCTTGTTCAAATTAAGTCTTTAGCGTTAAGCTACAGCGCCTTTCGCATGATCACACGTGGAGAAGGACAAGCTTAGCATCTTGGTCATTTGCTAGTTAGAGTTCCATTGCCGCAGGCATTCACCTCTTCATGTCGCTCTGGCTGGCCGCTCAGTGTCTTTCCTCTTGTTCACGGGTTTGCTGTCTCTCTGCTCTCCTCACAGGTCAAAGTGTCAAATTATTTGAAGGTTTCAAGTTGAAGCAAACACACCAGGTGCTTTACTTGCGGGCAAAGACCACAGCGCCTTAGACCCCCTCACAAGACAGCGGACAAGAAGAAGCTGGTGTATATCCTTACTTGAGGGGCGGCCCTGTCATCTGAGTGGTCCTCCGATGGGTGAGTTATCTGCACGTATGAACAGGAGTCGAACCAAGACGAACAGGGAGACAACGAGGTGAGATGCTGTTGCTCTCCCTTCTTCCTCTTAGGTGAGATCTTCAACTGCTCCACAAAAAGATTACACAACTCCTTCTTGGCATTGTTGCACAGCCTGACGGAGAGTGTCAAAGTTACGTCAGGTCTCGTGAGACATGAACAAATCTCGCGATGCTTTGCGGGATTATTGGGAGGGTCAGTCGGTGATTGAATGCCTTGCCGGAAGGGTTGGAATTTCGAGTCAGGATCAGACTCGTTACGATAACAGAAAACTTGGATGTCTTCAAAACGGGGTGACTGAGGGCGGAAAATGGAGCAAATTTAGAAAAAGAGGGGTTAGTTACCGCCAAGGACACAGACAAACATAGCACAGGACAAGACACGTGTCTTGTTGTCATGTGCTATGTTTGTCTGTGTCCTTGGCGGTAACTAACTCCCTCTCTTTCTAAATTTTGCTCGGATGTCTTCGATCGTCCGGTCAGGCATCTCTTCTGTCGGATCCCTCGCTGTGATCGTCAGAATGTGTGTCCCAACGCCGCATCTTGATAGTAATTCGTTGTGATGCTCTTTACTACGGGGTATGGAAATGGCCGATTCGGCTCTATTCTGTATACACAAGCCCATTCAGGCAGGGCTCATCGAATATGAAGTTGAAGCAGACGTTTGTTTTGATTTCAGTTTTGTAATTTTGTTTTTTCCAACTGAATGAGACTTGCGTTCAAAAGAGCAGCTCAGATACGAATTTGTTTTTGATACCCGACACCCGTGACACGTACCCAAGTTTGGACACGTGCCCTTTCTCAGCCACGGGGAGCATTTTGGGCGTGGAGTGATTATGGCACGTTACATTGGGCGTAAATTTTTGCTAGACTTAGTACAAAAAAGTTCGAAGAAACTGAAATACCACTGACTTTGGTATATATATTAGTTTTCATGTGGCGCCCTTAAAAGGCAAAGCAAGAACAAACAAACAAAAAACGAAAACTGATAATGTGTTTGGTAAAAATTGAATTTGGTTTCTGGCGTGGATTCAGACGCTAACAGCTGGAATCCTGTCTTCGTTTGGAGAAACTTGGGAAAATGGGTACCATCAACAGTAGCATCATGGTGATGAATTCTGCTTTTATTGCTCGAGGTGGACAGCCCCTGACATAAAGGTAATATTATACACATGCGACTTTGAGGCAGACGCTGGTATAGTTTGAGTTTGGAAATTTAGACCAAATATTTGTTAAGAAAAATCTAAATCTTGAGTCTTTTCTTGAGTTCAAAACCCCGTTCGTGCTAATTTATCTAAGTAGTTGAAAGTTCTTTACGGGGTTACTTAGATATTGATAGGCCTTATTGTGTTTCAAAGAAACAGTCGGATCTGCCAATTATTTTCTCTCTCATTGTTGTCGTTCTGTAACAGCTTCCTCTGTCTGTCTGGGCCTGTTTCTGTCTCTCTGTCTCTCTTGGTCACCATCAGAGCTGTCCCTTCTCTCTCTGTCCCGGATGCATAATTTTTTTGGTCAACTTCTTCCTCCTTTTTTCTTCTTGTGTTGGTGTGTCTTTTTGTCTATCTGTTTCACTACCTTTATTTACTTGCAAGTCTGTTGTTTGTCTGTCCGTCTGTCCGTCTGTCCGTCCGTCTGTCTGTCTGTCTGTCCGTCTGTCTGTCTGTCTTTCTCTCTTTCTGTTAGTTTATACATCTAAGGTATCACGAATAGTTGCTTTTTACACAAAGTCCTCTTTCTGCATCAAATTAAAACGGCCTTTTGGTTCCTGTCCGTTTTTGTTTCTTCTTGAATCATTGCTCATGGTAATAGATATTGTGCTATGGAATTATTTTTCATCTCTCTCTCTCTCTCTCTCTCTCTCTCTCTCTCTCTCTCTCTCTCTCTCTCTGTTCTCTCTTGTCTCTCTCTCTGTTCTCTCTCTCTCTCTCTCATGATTGACGTTTTAGATATTTGTGTTCTTCTTTTCGCTGATGACGTGGCCTTGTATCAGAAATTGTGACAGGATTACGAACTCGGTTAAACACCGTTTATAGAATTGCTGCTTCATCACATTAAGCGTTAACATGGCAAAAAGTAATACAATCGTATTTAGGAAGGATGGATACCTTGCGGCGAGAGAAGGTGAGCAGACAATGGATCAATAACGCCCGTTGTCAACGTATATAGATATATGGGGGTCTACCTCATTAACGCTGTTTGCCTGTTTCTATGTCAATGACTTTAGACAAACATCTACATCTATAAACAGCATAATGACTAGGTTTTTATTTGGTGTGTCTGATAGTTATAATTATCATTTTGTTATGAATAGTCATGTAAGATACATCTGATCTGTCCATTATGTCGAAATGCGAAAGAAATCCATTTCCTACTGACATGTCCTATATTAAGAAATCTGATAGAGCAATCTAACCATCTAAAGTATTTCAGTAATAATTGTCTTTCTAAGTTAGTCTTGTTAAGGTCATTATGAAATAATTATACTGTCAAACAGTTAGCTATCTATTTGAATAAAGCTTTCAAGAAGCGAAGGTTTTTTTTTTTTTTTTTTTTTTAATAACATGAAGAAGACGTCTGCGAGTTCAATCAAAATGCATATCATATTTATTCAGATATCATATATACACCATTTGAATCTCTCTCTCTCTCTCTCTCTCTCTCTCTGTCTGTCTGTCTGTCTCTGTCTGTCTGTCTGTCTCTCTCTCTCTCTCTCTGTCTGTCTGTCTTCTGTCTGTCTGTCTGTCTCTCTCTCTCTCTCTCTCTCTCTCTTCTCTCTCTCTCTCTCTCTCTCTCTCTCTCTCACTTTTCAATGCTGTCTGTTCTTGATGCTTTTCCTTGACCTCCAATGTACGATCAAAAAGTGGACGACGCTGCTACATAAACAACTCGTTCTGCTGCTCTTCATTGATGTGTCTGCTATTTGTCTCCCTCTTTCTCTCTCTCTCCACGCATTGCCCGTCCATGCCTGCCCCCCCCCCCTCTCTCTTTCTGTCTGTCTGTCTGTCTGTCTGTCTGTCTGTCTCTTCCGTCTCTCCTCTCTCTCTCTCTCTCTCTCTCTCTCTCTCTCTTCTCTGTTTCTCGCTCTGTCTTGTCCAGAACGTTTTTGTTGACGTTGTCTCCCTTTTGTATATTTGTGTATTATCAGGCATACCACTCATTTTCCATTGGAAAACGAAACGAATATATCACCTATGTCATAAGAAATTGATAGGTAATGACATTTAACTACCAGAGTGCCAAAATTATCAATCTCTCTCTCTCTCTCTCTCTCTCTCTCTCTCTCTCTCTCTCTCTCTTCTCTCTCTCTCTCTCTCTCTCTCTCTCACTTGACGCGCGTTAAACGCCGCGCCGTTTATTGTGGGGCCAAAGGTCCATTCACGGAGAGTTCGCAGCGTCAGTTTCAATATTTTAGAACAAAAATAAACCACTCTACAAACGCAAGACAAAGTATATAACAATAATGTTTCTATTAACTTCAGTGTCAAACATATATCGGTTTAATCATAGAATCTGTTTATTTCGATTAAAATTAATATGTCGATATTTCGTCTTATATCCCGTTTCTTTTAATCTACCTTCCACCTTTATTTACCCCTATCGTTATTCATAACTATTATTCATACATATTTAAACATCTGCTTGAATGCTTCACAGACTCTCTCTGCGTTCAAATCTGGTCTCAAAACGCATCTCTTTCAGAAGTCCTTTTGTCTTTCTTCATAGCGTACGAGTTAATGCGTGTTTCCCATGCATTCTCCATCCCTTCGCCTCTTGTGTGTGCACGCGCGGTTCCGTGCCTGAATGCTTATGTGCTTTTGCGTGTGTGCGCTCGTGTGTGTGCGTTTACGCGCGTGGGTTTTTGTTGATTCGTGTTGAGTTTGCCCTTTGTTGTTTGGTGTGTGTGTGTGTGTGTGTGTGTGTGTGTGTGTGTGGTCTGTGGTGCTCCCTTCTGCATGTTTTAAATTGTACCCCGTGCAGTGTTCACGAAATTGGAGGCGGGTGGATGGGTGGTGGGTGGGGTGGGGATGGGGGTTGGTTCTTTTCTTCAATTCCCAAATTCTTGTCGAGGGTTGTTCATATAATGTCATGTGTGTGGTGTGTGTGGGGTGGCGGTGTGTGTGTGTGTGCGTGTGTGTGTGTGTGGGGGGGGGGGGGGTGGGGAGGATAGAGTGGGGGGAGTGGCTTGAGCATCTGTTTTAGTGCTTGCTTTGTGACCTATTGTTTTGATGCCTTTTTCTCAATATTGTGCAATGTTTATGGAAACTTTTATTTTTCCTGTATTGTGAAGCGCTCTGAGGATGTGTCTTCTTCTCTCATCGAAGAGCGCTATATAAGCTCGATTTATTATTATTATTATGTCTTATTGTTATTAAAACATTTCCATCGAAATCGTCTCAGTTTATATCTCAACCATGCTTCTACTGTCCTCAGCTTTCATGCCTGTTCTTTATGTTATACTGCGTATACCTAGTTACCAGATTTTACATTCAGTTCATACACAAATCCTGAATTGAATTCAAATCATGCACATATATATTCAATCATGCGCACATCTATATTCGAACATACACGCATATCAACTCAGGTCATGCAAGCATTACTCCACACTACATAACCAATCTTCACAACCTATTATTAATAATATAGTATTTTCTTCATAGCATGATTATATCATCGAGTTAAGAACTGCATGTGTATTTCTTAGTAGAATCCTGTCTGTCCTATTCTGTACATTCCTTTTCTCTGCGCATGCACCTCTTATTTAAATGCAGCCCCTGTTTACCTGTGTGACCCCCATATCATAGTTCAGCGTCGTTTGCATTTTCCAGTTGCAAGATGGCGTGTTTCCTTGCTGAAGTATTCGTTCTCTATTTATATATTTACAACTTTGTAATTCGTGCATGTTCATGGTTCTCTGGATTTAGTTATATACATGATTTGAATTGGATTTCTCTGTCTTCTTGAAACAGGTTGGTACATTTTTTTTTTAATTTTCCGTTTGCTCGTGTAATGTTGGTTAATATTTGTTGTTTCGTTCCCCTTTGAACTTGCTCATCTTCCTTATTGTGTAGTTGGTTACGTTAGGACAGGCAGGATTGTACCTCTACTATCGATCGATAACAGTTGAATATTGTTTCATGACAGTTGTTTTAACCTCGAACAATATTCAAAGTCATTATTTATGTGGTAATATGTCCACTTGGGACAGGGTCCCTTCGAGCGAGCGGAGGCCTGTACATGTGTTAGGCCTATAATTAAACTGGATCTGTGTGTTTTGACGCGGGTGACAAGGTCAGGGTCGACCCGAGTTGCGCACGACTCTCACGTTTAACGCGCGTCAAGTGTCAAGTGTCTCTCTCACTCTCTCTCTCTCTCTCTCTGTGTGTTTCTCTGTCTGTCTGTCTGTCTGTCTGTCTGTATCTCTCTCTCTCTCTCTCTCTTCTCTCTCTCTCTCTCTCTCTCTCTCACTCTCTTCTCTGTCTTCCCCCCAAAACCCTTCTTGTCTCTCTCCCACTTTCCCAGAGTCCATCGTCCTCTCTACATTCTGCAGATCTCAATGCTGCCTTTGTTGATAATAGCCCTCGTTTTGTTTGGCCTCCTGTGTGTCTTCATGACAAAGGGGGGGCGCCGGTCTTCGACACCTTGTCTGGAGCCTGTCAAAGATATGTCACTGTCTTCGTCCCTGTCTGTCTATCTGTCTGTCTGTCTTTTCTAACGGGTCCTACTTTTGCTCCCCCTCCCTCCTCCTCCCCCTCCCCGTTTCTCTTTCTTACCTAATCAACATTTCTCTGTCTGTTTTTCTGCTCGCTGCCTTGCCAGCCTGTCTTCCTGTCTGCTTGCCTGTCTGTCTGTTTTTCTGCCTGTCTCTGTGTGTGTGTGTGTGTGTGTGTGTGTGTGTGTGTGTGTGTGTGTGTGTGGTGTATACGTGTGTGTGTATACGTGTGGTGTGTGTGTGTGTGTGTGTTTTGTGTGTGTGGCGCGTGCGGTGCGTACGCGAGCACACGTTTGCGCGCGCATGCGCACGCTCGCCGCGCGCTCGTGGGTGTGTGTGTGTGTGTGTGTGGTGTGTGTGTGTGTGTGTGTGCGACTATATTTGTCTGTCTCTCTTTTTCCCCTCTCTGTTTCTCTCCCCTCTCTCTCTTCTCTCTCTCTCTCTCTTCTCTTTTCTCTCTCTCTCTCTGTCTCTCTCTGTCTTTCTGTCTCTGCATCTCTGTTTCTCTGTCTCTTTGTCCGTCTGTCAATCTGTCTGTCTCTTTCTCTTTGTCTCCCGTGTTCAGCATATGTGCGGTGCCACGATATGTTTTTCCTGTGGGAATCGCTTCCCCTTGGCATTGGCATTGAATATGGCTCAAAAAAACTCTCTCTCTCCTTCTCTCTGTCTCTCTCTCTGTCTGTCTGTATCTCTCTCTCTCTCTCCCCTCTCTCTTCTCTCTCTTCTCTCTCTCTCTCTCTCTCTCTCTCTTCTCTCTCAAAAACAATCCGCATCAGTCATGGCTTTAGAAGAACAGAAAGAGTTTTCGGAAAAGCAAAACAAATTTTATTGCCTTTTTTGAACGTGACGATTTGAAAGATAAGCTACAGAAAGTAACAGAAAACTTGTACGAACAGTTACATGATGATTTAGTAGTGTTTCTAGAGAAACTGATAATGAAAGTGTAAAGATTGAGGCACAAGAAGTAGAGACCTGTTTCTTAAGCTGAAAACAAAGAAAGCTGTAGGTCCTGATAATATTGGTGGGCGGCTTTTAAAACCCTGTGCGTCACAGCTTTTGCAATGTTTTAGTTTATTGTTTTCATGGTCTGAAAAGATTGTTGTGTGCCTGACTTGTGGAAACAATCTTTTATTGTCCAGTGCCTAAGAAAACCAAACCTTTGTCTCTCTCAAGGATTATTGCCCTGTTGCTCTCACTTGTATTGTTATGAATGTTTTGAAAGACTCATTCTAAAACAAATTATTCTAGAAACTGCTCCATATCAAGATCCAAATCAATTCGCATACAAGCCAAACCGAAGTACTGATGATGCCACTCTCACCTCCTCCCCAATGCCTACTCTCATTTAGAAAAGCCTGGTTCATTTGTTCGCATATTGTTCATTGATTTCTCTTCTGCCTTTAATACTATCCAGCCTCACTTTAAGGCCCAAAAACTGTTGTCTTATGATGTTAATCCTCATCTTGTTCTGTGGAATAATTAGTTTCCTTGTCAATAGGTCACAGTCTGTTCGATTTCAGCAAGCTATTTCATCTATTTGTAACACATCTATGGGTCTCCTCAAGGTACTGTTCTTTGACCTGTGTTGTTTACTCTATACACAAATGACTGTACTGGCAATGATGCTACCTCTTGTGAAATATTCTGATGACTTGCTCTCCCCAAGATCTGTCAAACTCTCATTCTATGTTACTGTGATCGTGTGAATATGTTTGCTGCTTGGTGTGAATACAATTATCTCAACCTAAATGTTTCAAAAAACAAAAGAATTGCTGATCGATTTTTAGGAAAAAATCCCCAGATGTTCGAACCTTTAATCAGCGGTGAGAAAGTTGAACGTGTGAGTGAGTATAGATATCTAGGTTTCAATAATTGATGACAAATTAAATTTTATAGCAAATACTAATTTTATCCACAAGAAATGTCAATCAAGGATCTTTTGCCTTCAGAAGCTCAGAAGCCTCAAAGTAAAAAAAAAAGCGTGCAAGGATTTTACAGATGTTTATTGAGTCCATCTTAACTTTCTCTTTTATCTGTTGGTATGGAAGTCTAACTGTGAAAAGCAAGAATGGTTGAACAAGGTGGTGAAAGTCTGTAGCAAGATTGTGGGCGAGGACAGAGTAGTTGAATGTGTTGTTTGAACAAAGAGGAGTTCGAAAGGCGCAGATGATTGTGAGCGACAGCAGCCTATCTTAGTCGGTACTATGAAACTTTTGCCATCTGGGAGACGTTACAGGACCCAAAATTTTGGACTGTGCAGAACAAAAAAGAGTTTTATCCCCATGTCCATCCAACTCTAAACAAATGATTCTATTTACATGTGACGAATGAAAAAATTGAGAACTTGAACTGACGCGTGCGTGCGTGCGTGTGTGTGTGTGTGTGTGTGTGTGTGTGTGTGTGTGTGGTGGTGTGTGTGTGTGTGTGGTTTTGTGTGTGTGGTGTGTGTGTGTGTGTGTGTTGGTGCATTAGTGTTGTGTTGGAAGTGCACAACATAAAATGACATAAATAGAATTGTGTTTTATTGGATGTGTAATTGTGTTATGTGTTTTAAAATCAAAAGACGTTGCCACATTGAATTTCACGTTTGTGATAATAAAGTCGTTTGAATTTTAATTTTCTCTTCGTCTCCAGACCTTTAGTATTGTCTTTGTTGATAAAAGCCCTTTATTTGGACTCCTGTGCGTCTTCATGACAAGGGATGCGCCTCTTTTAGGGCGATTTTGTCCTGTTGTCTTTTGTCATATCTGTCTTTGTCTCTGTGTTTGTCCTCCCCCCGCTGTCTGTGTCTGTCGTCTGTCCGTCTCTCCATGTGTCTCTGCCTCTGTCTCTCTTCATTGTCTGTGTGTGTGTGGTCTCTGTCTGTTGTCTGTCTGTCTGTCCCTCTCTCTCTCTCTCTCTCTGTCTGACTGTCTGTCTCTGTCTCACTGTCTGTCTGTCTGTGTGACTCTGCAATCTGTTGTCTTTGTCTCTGTCTATGCTTATCGGTCTATCTGTATCTATGTCTCTGTCTTTCTATCGCTCTGTCTG
>CM031606.1:62493968-62508968 GCA_018398815.1 Conus ventricosus | reverse complement strand
TAACGTTGTCTTCTGTCTGCTATATCTGCATGTCACATTCTGTGTGTGTTGATTGTCTCGTGCTAGCCAGCACACCACAGCACCCATCGTCTGAATATCCTTCACACTCGTCAACATGTTCGGGTATCTCTGCATTTTTAGAACCGTGGAGCACTGCTGTGATCTGTGGGCCTGTGCCAAATACTGCGTGGTTGCTATTTGCGTGTACATTCACCAGCACAGAAATCCACGCATCTTGCCCCGTAGTATTTTTCCTCACTGTCAAATAAATTTGGAGGGGGTTGGGAGAAAGAGCGCAGAGGGGGATGAAGATGAACTTACTGTCTGTTCTCTGTGGGCCTCGGCTCTTCTCCTGCCCCTGGATACTTGTGACGGGCACTTTCTCCGGTAAACAACAGTGTCAGACTGTGAACGTTGGCTTGCTGCTTTCCGTTGGAGCACAACTACGGTGTGTCTACCTTGTATTTTGATCGAAGACAGTGACATTTCCTGCATAGGAGGTTTGAGAACACTTCCTAAAGAAGAAGGAAGAAGACCATGCGCAGGCACGGTGAACAACTTGTTAGTTAAATCTGGCAAACTTTTTGCTGTGTTTTTTAGAAAGCCGTCTTGCTGGTAGCCAAGCAGAGGAAGCTATTCAGAGAGAGAGAGAGAGAGAGAGAGAGAGAGAGGAGAGAGAGAGAGAGAGAGAGAGAATTTCTCGCCGTTTCATCGTATATTTTAAGAAAGTTACTGACATATTTTTTTCTCCAGCGTTTTCTCAGCAAGGAGCTCGGAGGATGGAGCTATAGTTATAATTGAAGTGATTGTTTTCTGTTCTTGTTCTTCTTGTTCTTGTCCTTTATGTTTCTTTTTGTGTGTGTTCCTATTCTTGTTTCTCTTGTCCTCCTTGTTCTTGTTGTTCTTGTTCTTGTCCTCCTCCTCCTCCTCCTTCAAATCATCATTATCAACATCAGCATCATTATCGTCATGATCATCACCATTCTCCTCCTCCTCCTCCTTCAAATCATCATTATCAACATCAGTATCAATACCATCATGATCATCACCATTTTACTCCTCCTCCTCCTTCTTCAAATCATCATTCAACATCAGCATCATTATCGTCATGATTCATCACCATTCTCCTCCTCCTCCTTCAAATCATCATTATCAACATCAGTATCAATACGATCATGATCATGACCATTCTCTTCCTCCTCCTCCTTCTTCAAATCATCATTATCAACATCAGTATCATTACGATCATGATCATCACCATTCTCCTCCTCCTCCCCACCTTCTTCAAATCATCATTATTAACATCAGTATCATTATCATCATGATCATCGGCATTCTCCTCCTCTTCCTTCTTCTTCAGATCATCATTATCAACATCAGTGTCATTATCATCATGATCATCACCATTCTCCTCCTCCTTCTCCTCATCATCGTCATCCTCATCGTCATCATCGTGGTCATCTCGTCGTCGTCGTCGTTGTCGTCGTCATCGCTGTTGTTATCATGATTGTCGCGATCAACACCATCACCCCACCGCCACCACCACCACCCCCATCGCCACCACCACCACCACCCCCACCACCACCACCACCATTTTATCTTTCAACTTTCAGCAGCAGGAGTCGTAGCGGTGAAGGCAGCACGTTTTAGTGTTGTTCATTCTTACCTTAGTATTCACCGCGACTGTCACCATGATACATGCAATCGTTATTTTCGGCAACAGCGGTAGCACGAAGTAGCAGCAGAATCGTCGTCGTCGTTGTCGTCTCATCACTAATCATAAACAATCACCATCATCAATCATCATATCCTCATCATTTCATACATCATCATCATTATCTTCTGCATTTTCGGCGTTGTCGTTGTCATCATCGCTTCGCTTTCATGATGACTGTCTACACAATGACATACGACTACCGATTAGACGGGTCACTCAGCGGGGAATAAGCACTTACAACAATGACGGCGACAAAGACAATGACACATAGCAGCGGTGTTGAAAGAGAAATCAGTGAGTGATAGCGCTTATAGCAAAGTCTACAAGAGCTGAGCAAGAAGGAATGGATGGGATGCAGTTTGTTAATGATGGCTGTTGTTGTCGTAGTACTCAAAATGACGAAAAAAGAATTGACGGTGGCTATAACAACCACAACAACTACTGCTATTGCTACTACTACTACGATACTACTACTATTACCACTACTATTACTACTACTGTTACTACCACTACTACTGCTGCTGCTGCTATTTACTACTGCTACTACTACTACTTTAACTACTGCGATCACCACCACCATCACCACCGCACCATAAGTACAACAGCTGCTGCTGTTTGCTGTTACTACTACTACTACTACTACTACTACTACTACTACTACTACCACCATCACCACCACGTATCTCCGTCCTCCTCCCCATGTACCATTACTACTACTATTACTGCTACTACTACTTCTACAACTACAAAGTACACTTACTTTGTTACTATCACTATTGTTGTTCTGTTGTTTTCTTAAACAAGTGTGTTGTTGTTGTTGTTTTGTTTATTTTCCATCTCACAATGTTTATTACTTGGAAAGTGTATGGTTTTCCCCGCAAGATTTGATCGATCTGAAAGCACTAGCCAGGTTTTTTTTATTGACTTGACTCTCGCAGAATCATCCCTGGTTCCGGCAGGCGTCTGTTGTAGAGGTGTAGATGCCCTAGTGTTCGGTGGCTGCTTTTGGCGGCGGTGAGGCTGGTCACCTGTTTTGTTGTTTGTGTCCTTGGGAAAGGCTGGAGTGGGGAAGTGAAGATACAGGGAGAGTGGATTACACGAGCTTTCGTCCATACTCACTACACTCTTCTAAGACGGGAATCTTTTCCACAGGTGTCTGTTGGTTTATTTGTTTGTTCCACAGCATGATCTAGCAAATCTGCTAGACTTGTTTTAAGCAAACTTTGTTAAAGATAGAGTGTGGCCCAAATACGGGTTTATTAAATTTGGGGGCGGATCCAAATAGTACGTGTCCGAACTAAACGGCAGATTTTGCATACTTATTTTTCATTAGTGTTCATCTGCTTCACAAAAAAAGTTAGACAAAGTTTCCACAGATATGACGTCACCAGTGATGTAAAAAGGTCCACGTTCGTTTAAAATATGACGATTGAAGCTAAATGACGTCACGTGTGTAAAGCTGTAAAATTTGCAACTTCGTATATTTTCCTGATGACGTGAATATACAACTTTTTTGAAAATAACTTTTCGACTATGGCAGAGCTCTGTGCTATCGGGAGTGTTGTGCTAGCTTTCTTTCCTTTCTTTTCATTAAAAAAAAAATTCGTATGTATTGGACGTCCTCAGGCATACAAGTCGAGGTCATGTTGAATGTGCACGTCAGCCATTCTGCTGGGTTATCACTACCTGTTTGATTTATTTACAAAAACAAAAAAAGTGTTAAAAAAAATGTCATGGCTTTCCCACAAGATTTAATCGATCTGAAAGCACCACCCAGGTTCTTTTATTGACATGGCTCTCCCAGAATCATCCCCGGTTCCGGCAGGCATCTGTTACATAAGTTTGATGCCCTTGTGTTCGGCGGATGCTTTGGGCGGGGGTTTGGCTGGTCATCTGATTCCTTGCTTGTTTCTTGGGAAAGGCTGGAGTTGGTGGCGTATAGAAAAAGGAAGAATGTATGTATTCGAGCCCATGCCTTTTACTGACTACTCTTTTCTAAGACTGGTGTGTTTTGCACCAGCGTCTGTTGGTTTATTTGTTTGTCCTTATAGCAGGATTACGCAAAACATACTGAACTTGTTTTAATCAAACTTTGTGAACAGTAGAATGTGGTCCAGGGACGGATTCGTTCAATTTTGGGACGGAAGTATGGTGTGGATCGGATTCAAACAGTAGATCATGGATCGTTCTTTATGATCAGTTTCCATTTACTTCACAAAAAGAGCACAACAAAGTCTCTACAGATATAACGTCACCAATGATGTGAAACGGCTCACGTTCATTTAAAAGATGCGGAATCAAGCCAGTTGACATCACATGTGTACCAGCAAAATAGTGTAATTTACAACCTGGTGTAAAAAGAAAATGTCGTGATAAACGTGTATTTGCAACTTTTTTTTTTCCAAAGGACTGTCGGACTATTCCAGAGCCCTGTGCTCTCCCTAGTGTTGTACTAGTTTTCTTCTTTTCTTCTGTTAAATTTGGAACGTACCCACATCCTAAGGCAGACAAGACCATTGTATGTTGAATGTGTACGTCAGCCGTTCCGCGTGGTTTATCATACCCTGATTTTTTTACGTTTAGAAAGAAAATTCTATGGCTTTCCTCATAAGATTTGATGGATTTAAAAGCACTGGCCATCCGGGGTTTTTTTTTTTTTTGACATGGCGGCAGTTTGGCTGGTCATACTGTTTCGTTGTTTGTTTTCGCGGTGAAAAGGTGGAGTGGACACGTGAAGATAGAAGAAGAATTTTATGTATTGGAGCGTTTGTCCTTGACAACACTGTTCCAAGAAGGATATATTTATTTGTTTGTCCTAAAGCAGGATTACGTAAAACATGCTAAATTCATTTTAACCAAACTTTGTTAAATGAGAATGTGGATTCATTAAAAATGGGAGCGGATCCATGGTGCACATCCCAAATCCAACGGCAGATCCTGGATCGCTCTTTACTGTAAGTTTTTATCTACTGCACACACACAACACACACACACACACACACACAAGCAAAGTCTATATATGACGTCACCAGTGATGTAAAACGGTTCACGTTTGTTTAAGAGATGACGATACTTACGTCAGTTGACGTCACCTGCGTGCCAGCAAAGAACGATTTTTGCAGCTCCATATATGATGCTGATGACGTCATTATGCAACTTTTTTTATAAAATGATGTTTTACTATGACAGGGCTCTGCACTCACGGGGGTGTCGTACTAGTTTTTCTTTCTTTTTGTTTTTTAAATTTTCGTACGCATGGAGATCCTTTGGCAAGATTTGGTCATATTGAATGTTACGTCAGCCATTCTGCTTGATTTATCACACCCTGCTTCATTTATTTTGTTGAAAAGTTGAAAAAAGAAAGGAATCTATGACTTTCCCGCAAGGTTTGATCGATCTGAAACAACTGACCAGGCTCTTTTATTGACATGGCCCTCGCAGAATCATCTCTGGTTCCGGCAGGTACCCATTATACAGAGGTGATGATGCCCTTATGCCTGGTGGATGCTTTGGCGGTGGTTTAGCCAGGCATCTGTTTCACTGTTTGTTTCCCGGAGAAACGTTGGGAACAGGAAAGTGAAGAAAGAAGAGGATATCAGATGCGTGAGTTGTTGTCCTTACTGATTGCACTCTTCAAAGGAAGGTATGTTTCCACTGGTGTCTGTTTGTTTGTTTTTGTTTTTTTCACATGGTAGGATTGCGTATAAAAAGAATAAGAAAGAAGCTAAAACGCCTATTTGAACTGAACTTAATTAAAAGATGGAATGTAACCCAGGTACGAACTCGTTAAAATCTGGAGCAGATCCTTACTTCGGATCCAGTTTAAACAACAGATTCTGGATTGTTCTTTCTTACTATTAATTTGTTTTACATTTGCTTCACACGAACAGCATAACAGTTAATAGCTGCCTCTATAGATGGTGACATCACCAATGACATAGAACGGTTCATACTCAATTAAAAGATGACGACTCAAGCAAGTTGACGTCCCCGTGTATACTTAGCAAAGCCGTGGAACTTGCAGCTTCGTGTCAAAATCTGATAACGTGAATGTGTAACGTTTTAAAGGACTGTTCAACGACGGGAGTGCCCCGTGCTCTCCCGATGTCGTACTACGTTCTCTTTTCTTCTTCTTCTCCTAATGAAATTTTCGCATGTGTTGACATCCAGAAGGCAGACCTGATTTGGTCATGTTGAGTGTATACGTCAGCAATTCCGCTTGGTTTATCACATCCTGTTTCTTTTTTTTTTCTTTTTTTCTTCCTCATTTAAAAAAAAAGTGTGTGTGTGTGTTTTTTTAATCTTCGCTTTCCCACAGGATTTGATCGATCTGAAAGCAAATAGCCGGTTCTTTTATTGACTTGACTCTCGCAGAATCATCCCTGGTTCCGGCAGGCGTCTGTTGTAGAGGTGTAGATGCCCTAGTGTTCAGTGGCTGCTTTGGGCGGCGATAAGGCTGGTCATCTGTTTCGTTGTTTGTTTCCTAGGGAAACGTTGGGAACGGGAAAGTGGGACTGAGGAAGAATTCAAATACCTGCGTTTTTGTCCGTACTGATTACAGTCCTCCAAAGAGGATGTCTTCACCGCATCCGTTTTTTTTTTTCACCTGGCTGAATAAGCAGAGACTACCACTCCTATCTACACTAAACTTAATTAAAAAAATGGAATGTGATCCAGGAAGGAAGTCGTTAAATTCTGCGACAGATCAGTAAATTCTGATCAGAATGAAACGAGAGATTATGATTCGTTTTTTTAATCATTAGGTTTAGTTTACTTCACAATAAAAGCATTATAAGAATTATAAGAGTCTCTAGAGAAATGTCATCAATGACGTAAAATGGTTCAAGTTAGTGTCAGTAAAGGGGTAAAGTTTAGCAACTTTGTGTAACATTTGGATGACATGAAAACACGATTTCATTTATCCATTTATTTGTATATTACTTGAAAGAGGGGAGAGAGAGAGAGAGAGAGAGAGAGAGCCGTTTGACGTTGGCACGTATGCGCTCACGCGAGTGTTGTACTAGTTTTCTTTCTTTTGTATTTTTTGAAACGCAAAAAAGTCCTTTTCCTGGCGTGCAAATCACAGCAATATGAACACATGTCAAATGCACGCTTGCTCATTGTCATCCAGTGTTTTCTGGACTGTTTTTTTTTTCACGGCAAAATAACAACAACGTCAACATCTCTCTGAAACACGGTTATTCTTGTTTTCGGTGAAAATCGGGTTTGATGCTTTCATTAATGCCCCCCGCCCTGTTCGTAAACTGATCCTGATCTCATTTGCCCGAGAAAATGGAGCTGCTACTCCATGTTTGTATGGCCAGGGAGAACGATTGCGTATGCAAAGCTTCCTTGCGATCGGAAAACTGCTGTCGGTGTAATCTTCTTTCTGTTGACTTGCTTGGGATATTGTCTTTTTTTCTTATCTCTGTTTATCTTCCCATCTGTCTTTGGTGTGTGTGGTGTGTGGTGTGTGTGTGTGTGTGTGTGTGTGTGTACGTGTGTGTGTGTGTGTGTGTGTGTGTGTGTGTGTGTGTGTGTATGTGTGTGTGTGTGTGTGTGTGTGTGTGTGTGTGTGTGTAATTCGTCTGTCTGTCTCCTTGCCCCTGCCTGTCTGTCTATCTGTCTGTCTGTCTGTCTGCCTGTCTCTCTCTCTCTCTCCTCCTCTCTCTCTCTCTCTCTCTCTCTCTCTCTCTCTCCTCTCTCTCTCTCTCTCTCTCGTCTCTCTCCTCCCTCTGAGCATATTCGTTTGTTGTCTGCTTATGCTCTTTTACACGGTCTGTGTGGTCTCTGTGTTCTCTGTTTGCCACTTTGTGTGTGTGTGTGGGGTGTGTGTGTGTGTGTGTGTGTGTGTGTGTGCGCGCGCACGCGCGCGCGTGCATTTGTCTTTGTGCACGCGCACAAACTGAATAAGAGGAAGAAGGGCAAGAGAAAAATGAAGAGAGATAGAGACAGAGACATACAGACAGATAGTCAGACAGACGGACAGACAGAGAGACAGACAGGCAGGCAGACAGCCAGAAAATGCACACAGACAAAACTGCGGTCGGAGTGAGAGAGAAGAGGAGAACCTTGGGAGGCTAAAATAGACATAATAGAGAGGACGTGTGCACAGGAGAGAGAGAGAAAAGAGAGAGAGAGAGAGAGAGAGAGAGAGAGAGAGAAGTGAGAGAAGAGGGGAGGGGAGAGAGAGAGAGAGGAGAGAGAGACAGACAGACAGACAGACAGACATAGAAAAAGACGATTGCTGGACTGACGGATAGAGCACAGACAGACGGACGCTGGACAAGAGGAACAAAAAAAAGAGTCGATCAGAAGAATATTGATTCATCATGGAAACACGGACGTGTAAAAAAAAGGGCAGTTAAAAAAAAAAAGCAGAATATGCTAAACTTTACACGACAAAAAACACGTTCATCTGGATCCCGGGTCTCCCTTTTTTTTTCTTTTTTTTTTTTTTTAATGTTTTAAAATCTCATTTCATTTTTTGTAATACCAGGCACTGTCGCAGACAAAGTATTTTTTTGCTATGTTGTCCTACGATTGATCGTACACTGAAATCCAAATGCATTTTCCCTGTTCCTCTTCCTAATTTTTCTTTCTCTTTTTCTTTTTTCGATTTCCATTTCATCGTGTTTTTTTTGGTTTTTTTTCATTTCTCGGGTTTTTTTTTTCTCTCTCTCATTTTTTTGTGGTTTGTTCTTTCATACTTAATTACCTTATGCAACCGATTTCAACCGCTGAATATTTCTTTCTTTCCTTCTTTCATTTTTTTGTCCCCCCCCCCCCCCCTTAAGCCTGTGTGGGGAGTGTGTGTGTGTGTTTTGTGTGGTTTGTGTGTGTGGTGTGTGTACGTGTGTGTGTGTGTTGTGTTGTGTGTGTGTGTGTGTGTACGTGTGTGTGTGTGTGTGTACGTGTGTGTGTGTGTGTGTGTGTGTGTGTGTGTGTGTGTGTGTGTGTGTACGTGTGTGTGTGTGTGTGTGTGGTTGTGTGTGGTGTGTGTGTGTGTGTGTACGTGTGTGTGTGTGTGTGTGTGTGTGTGTGTGTGTGTGTGTACGTGTGTGTGTTTTGGGGTGTGTACTGTGTGTGTGTGTGTGTTGTGTGTGTGTGTGTGTGTTTTGTTGTGTATGTGTGTTTTTTCCATTCTTTCGTTCTTTACTGTAAGTCTTCTTTATTTTTCTGGTTTGCTTTCTCCATTCCTTTATTTCGTTTTTCTGTCGTAGTTTAAAGTTCTATCGAAAGTTTGTGTTTCTGGGACTTCTCACTTTCGAGCTTTTGTAAAAGAGAAGAAAAATGCTCGAATCGTTCGATTATAGATGTAATTGGAAATCTTATGTCTGTCTGAAGTGACAGCTCTCCCCTCTCTCTCTCTCCTCTCTCTCTCTCTTTTCCCCTCTCTCTCTCTCCCCTCTAACTGTGTGGAGCAAAAACAAAAGGGGAGACAAAAATTGTGAAGTATGATGAGTAGCTTGAAATCAAAACAAAGAGAAGAGAAGAGCGCGGTTAGTGGGGAGGGGGGGGGGGGGCACACACCCCGACAAATTGTTTTATCAACAAAGTCATAACAAGAATGATCTGGATTTTTTTTCCAAAACAGAAACTGGTTCCATTTAAAAAATTTTTTGTGACAGTGTCAGTTTGCAAAACATTTCTGATAGAAATTGGGGAAAAATGTTTTTGAAAGAAAAGTGAACAGTGTGTAAGAATAAAGTTTCACATGCAATTAGTAATATTTGAAAACCAGGATGACACAAATAGTGGGCACATTATTATTATTATTTTTTTTTAATTTAATTAATTTTTTTTTTTTTGCTGTCCCAACCTATGCGCCACCTCAGAGGCAGTGCACCCACGCCGCTCATTCCGACACCCCATCCACAGCCACAGCCCGGTCGGCCCCGCCGCAGCCCCGGCACCGGCAATCCACAGGAAGCAGTCAATGTCAAGTCGTCAGGAGGCAACCCACCGGAGGAGACACTGCACTGCTGCCGAGTCACTTCGGTGGTGTTCATTGGCGCCTGTTCTGATCCAACATACGCAGGACACCACCTACTAAGCCCCCTACTGACGACAATAATTGCTTAGTTGCGGAGCCGGCGTAAGTAAGCTCTCCCTCCGGAGGGCGCCACCACGTCCGTCCAACGACAGCCCCCATGGACACGCCGATACCGGTGACCCCGACGGAACCAAACCAAGGCCACAGACGTGGAGAGGACATCGAAATTGAGGTCACCATCAGAGCAGGGCATGAAGGGCCACAGAATTTGAGACATTTTTTTCATGCTGATCGATGAGAATGGGTATGATTTAGATGATGCTACGGAAATTCCATTTTGGTCTGATACTACATGACAGGGCTGTACTCTACGCTTCCTTTCATAATTATATATCCCGGCGTCAACCAGGCCCGAGAGATACAGACACCTGCAGTGTTGGTCGGGAAATTTGAGTAACACTCTCAGAAACGCATCTATTAAGTGGATGAAACTCGACTATGTGGTCCCAGTCTTCCCAGCTGAGTCCGCAGCAAATTCAACTCTGGGTAGGAGCCGGTCGGGGCAGAAAAACCCACATGACTCTTATGGGATTCGAACCCACGACCTCCCAGCCGGGAGTCCGCGACGCTAACCACTTCGCCACGGCGGCTGGTGGGCACATTATCTTTTAGGTTAAAAAGCATACATACAGATACAGAATAAGCAACATAAAGCCTGCCGTCAAACGCTTCTCGAACGAAGTAATTGCATACATAAGATTAAAAAAATATGACATGTATATACATTCTGTAGAAATGAAGTACGTAGATCAGACAGAAAATGGTATCCGTATGGAAAACTTAAAGATGAGCCCAATAATATGAGCTAGAAAAGGATGCTGAAAATACAAGGGAAAACTTCTTCATGAGCATCATGATATGAGTAATGGAAGCATGGGGAAAATACAGTGTGCAATAAATGCGGCTGATGATAACATCTAGACACGTCAAATAAAGAAAAAGCCTGTGTTCACATACATGTAACATTCTTAACATTGGATCCTGAATAGCTAAATATGCTGAATGTATATGTTCTACGTATGCCGTAACAAATAGAAAAAAAACAACAACACAACTTGGCATATTTATGATTTTCTTTCTTTTCATTTTGTTTTTCTATTCCCGTGCAATTCGTGAATTATGTGTACATGTTATATAGGGTTTTTGTCTAGATGTTTACACAGAAGCTTGTACATTAATGTATGCGTGCTGTTATGTTGATACTTTTGCTTGTTGTCATTTTTTAACAAAAGATAACAGTCTAGGTCGTGTTATTTCCAACCGAGCCGACCGCCGCGCCCGCACCAGGGTTGCAGCCGGGAAGTCAAGAACCGAGTTGCATACAACTGTAAATGCCGTATGCAACGTAAAATGCCCAGACTTAAAATCCATAGCCAGCTCAAGTCCCATCATAACCAACAGTTTTATGACCGTACACGTTTACGCACACGAGCGCAGCGCAGCGTCCAAAAACCAGAAATGCCATGATATTTTTTTAATTCCCAGATCATCGTCATGATGATCATCATCCATCATGTACAATTCCTGCAAAGAATGCACTGAGACATTGTAGCTCCCCCCTAGTCCTGGTTCACGCATCCCCTGCCTCGTCTGCTCTCTTCAAGCTTCCCATACATTAAAAAAAAAATCCAACACAAGAACTCTGTGCTCTGGAATCGATGGTAAAGCGTTGCTCGTGCTCCGGCTTGATCGTGTCCACTTACACTGGAGAATATATTTATTGGGAGTATCCGGTGGAACGACGGGTCAGTGCCCCGCCGACCACTGCGACCAATCGCAAGGATATTTTCAGAAAACCGACGATTCACGTATCCCAATACACATATTACTATTTGTAAATATAGCAGACACAGATACAGACTGACAGACAGACATATAGATACACACACACGCACACGCACACACACACACACACACACACACACACACACAACACACACACACAATATTGTCCCATTCCTATTTCCATCCCAACAAGAGAATCGTTTCCCTTTCACTTTCAAAATCATCTATTTGTTTTCACTTCCGCATCCAGTCTGCCTTCCTCTTCCGCGACAAAGTCAAGACACAACGCCGTGATTACCGTCAGGAATAAAGGCTTCAGGCATCCAATTCGAAGCTAATGAGAGGGCTATGCTTGTGGCTTTTTTGCTTTTAGTCCGGGAAGGGGGGGGGGGGAGGGGGGGGGGGGGGGGGGGAGGGGGGGGGGGGGGGGGGTGGGGTGGGGGTGGGGGGGGGGGGCTTGTGACCAGAGTGTTCTATGGGCTTAAATGGGAATTCTGGAATAAGACGGTCGAGCTTTAGCCGTTTAGTCAAATCAACGGATGCGTGTCTGAGAGTACTGCTCATACGTCCTCACCAGGCACAGGTCTGGACTTGACGCTCCTGGTTCACAGTGGGATGTCGGTGGATGGAAATGCAGAGTGCAGCCGTGTCGCTGTAGACTCAGTCCAGAATGGAACCCCATGACGTAATTCTCATTCGTGTTTATTTTCGTCGACTGTATCATTAACATGTCCCCAGAATCTGCGTCCATTTTTTTTGTCATTTTCTCGAGGTGACGTTAGTTTTGAAAGCCCCACCATGTCCATTATATGTGGTGGGTTTACCGTTCGAGTCTTTAGATCCGTCTGTTTCAGTCGCACTGTCGTTGCCTGGACATGGCGGCGATGGAGGGAATAAGGATGAGGATGAGGGTAGGGAAGTGGTGTGGTAGGGTGCACTGTGGTGCTAGTTTCTCGACAAACCAAACACTGTCATCAGTAAGGGAGGTAGTAAGAGTGTGCTGTATATCCATTTGGAAAAAGAGCGCACAGAAAGGGACGCCAGGAAACTGAGCAGCAGTGTATCGTCTCCCTTGTGGGTTGACTCATAGCGGTCTGATGTTTGTATCAGTCCTTGTGAATTTGACAGAGCGCTCCCAGATAGGGTTGTCTACGACTCAAAAGCATAGGAGTAATGCAGTAGAAACACACACACACACACACACACACACACACACACACACACACACACACACACACACACACACACAGAGAGAGAGAGAGAGAGAGAGAGAGAGAGAGAGGGGAAAAAAGCAATGAAGATTGTAGTTATGAGCCACAATTTTTGCTTCAGCGGGCAGTAGCGCTTGACCATAGATACGTTCGTGGCTGCGCTTCTGATGCAAAATGGACATTTTCGTCATTGTGTGCAGTTTGAGTGTTGAGGTCGGCCAATTTAGGTCGGGAGTAAATAGAGTGCGTGCGTGCGTGCGTGCGTGCATGCGCGGGCGCGCGCGCGCGCGCGCGCGTGTGTGTTGGGGGTGTTGTGTGTGTGTGTGTGTGTGTGTGTGTGTGTGTGTGTGTGCGCGCAGGCGCGTGTGGGCGCGCTTGTTTGTATAGGTATTGGTGTTGATGTACATGTTTGCTTTAATCTACCAATTGCTGGGACAGAAGAGGACTTGAAAAGAGGCCATCAATTTCATGATTAAAGAGATAATGCTTTTTCCATCTGATAGAAGCTGTACTCTACTGAGATAGTCGCTTTCTCTCTCTCCCTCCCTCCCTCTGTCTTTCTGTCTGTGTGTCTCTGTCTATGTCTCTCTCTGTCTGTCTGTCTGTCTGTCTGTCTCTCTGTCTCTCTCTCTCTCCTCTCTCTCTCTCCTCCTCTCTCTCTCTCTCTCTCTCTCTCTCTCTCTCTTCCTCTCTCTCTTGCTCACTCGCTCGCTCGTTTTCTTCTTTTCTTGTCTATGTCTCTGTGTCAACCCGTGTTTTTTTCTAATAAAAAGTCAGCAGCTTTTCAACAGATAGAAACAGATCATCCAAAGTATGAATTCTTCCACTTTGTATCTTCCATCATCATCATCAGTATCAATATTTCTTCTGTTGCCACCAGACGTCATTGTTTGCTGTTCTTCGCCTTGGTGTCGGTGTTTGCAACAACTATCAGTTCAGCAAAGAGCAAAACGCTTAGCTTCAGTGAGCAAGGGATCACTACTAAATTCTCATCATTCTGTTTAAAGGACACTGCTCACCAGACGCGTCGATCACATTCCGTTCAGATACGGATACGGCGGAGGAAATATATATGCGGAAATTGACGGTTATTCGTTAGCGCCCTCCCACGAGCAGAGCTCGGGTCAATTTGTCTGACAGTAATGCCGCGCAGTGCCAGGCATCAGTGTAGGCCCTGACCGGGTTTCCCTGCGCTTCTTGTGCCGGAGAAAGGAGGAATGGGGTAAGGGGGAGGGGAGGGCCGTGGGGGGGGGGGGGGGGGGGTAGAATAAATAATGGACAATTGGACAGAAATAAACTGCATTCGTCTCCGTTCAATTTATGGCAAACTGTAAATCTCACAAGTCCAGCGTTGCTGTTTTCTACCCCCCCCCCCCCCCCCCACCTATGAAATAAGCAGTTTTCGTTATTGAAAAGAAATAAACATGGCGTACACCATTATTCTAGTTTTTATTTATAGACCTGATTACATTTTTTGGAATGCAGTGACTGGTAATGTTTTGATACTGATCGTGTCATCTAGACATTGATTAACAAGTCTAAGGTTGCATGTTTTACGTTGAAAATGGCATTTTCTGAAGGAGACCATATTGTTGACTTGTAATCTGAGGGAAACCAACATTCCAGCTGGGATAGGGGGGAAGAGGGTTAAGAGAGAGTGGGGTGGGGGTGGGGGCTCAGTAAGTAGGGCTGTCACACTCTGTATGACAGATATACCGACACCAACAATGTCACTTCCAGACAACGGTGCGCGTGGCTACCCTAAGCTTGCGAGTGACATTATTGTTGTTCTGTTCCCCTTGTAATGAAGTCCTCTCTCTCTCTCTCTCTCTCTCTCTCTCTCTCTCTCCTCTCTCTCTCTCTCTCTCTCTCTCTCTGCTTGCCTGTCTATCTGTATCTCTCTCTCTCTCTCTCTGCTTGCCTGTCTACTGTATCTCTCTCTCTCTCTCTCTCTCTCTCTCTCTCTCTCTCTCTCTCTCTCGCTCTCTCTCTCATCTGTCTGTCAGCGTCTGTCTGCCTCTCTCTCTCAGTTTCTATCTCTGTCTATCTGTCTCTCTGCCTGTCTGTTTCTGCCTGCCTGTTAAGCTGCCTGTTTGCCTGCCTGCCTACCTGCCTGTGTGTGTGTGTGTGTGTCTGTCTGTCTTTTCTGTCTATCTGTCTCTCTGTCTCTGTATGTCTATCTCATGTATCTGTGTGTCAGTCTGCCTCCCCCCCCCTCTCTCTCTCTCTTT
>CM031606.1:62476468-62491468 GCA_018398815.1 Conus ventricosus | reverse complement strand
TCAGTTGTTTTTAAATCGCCACTGAAAGGTTGTTTCTTGTGTTTCTATTGCGAAAAGGGTCATTTTTCTAGTTTTCTCCTCTCTCTCTCTCTCTTCTCCTCTCTCTCTCTCCTCCTCTCTTCTCTCTCTCTCTCTCTCTGTCTCCTCAGGACTGGGTTTGAAAAAAGCATTCATACTTGTCCATCTACATTACACTGGTAAATTTCGTTTCGTTTCATTTTCCTTTCTCTGTCTGTCTCTGTGTGTTGGTGTGTGTGTGTGTGTGTGTGTGTGTGTGTGTGTGTGTGGTGTGTGTGACTCTTTCTCTCTTCTCTCTCTCTCTCTCTCTCTCTCTCTCTCTCTCTCTGTCTCTCTCTCTCTCTCTCTCTCTCTCTTCTCTCTCTCTCTCTCTCTCTCCTCTTCTCTCTCTCTTTCTCATTGTTTATTTGTTCCGGAGCCTTAAGACCAAATCGATGGTGGCAGTGATAATTTCTTTTCTTCTTTTCTCTTGTTTCTTAACGTGCTTTCTCCTGCGCTTACTTCCCTACCTCACTCCCCCCCCCAGGCCTCCCTCCCTTCTTCTCTCTCTCTCTCTCTCTCTTTAATTATGTGTGTGATAGTAATGGTTATTATAATGATCAGCAGCAGCAGCAGCAGCAGTAGCAGTAGTAGTAGTAGTAAATCAATGATATGATAATCTTATCATCATCATCATCCTTCTTCTTCCTTCTGCTTCTTCTTCTTCTTCTTGTCTTCTCTTTTTTTCTTCTTCTCCTCCCCCTCCTCCTTCCTTCCTCTCCTTCTTCTTCTTCTTCTTCTTCTTTTTCTTTTCTTCTTACTTCTCTCTTCCTTTCTTCTTCTTCTTTTCTTCTTCTCTCCTCCCGCCTCCTCCTCCTTTTCTTCTTCTTCTCTTCTTCTTCTTTTCTCAGTATGATTATCATGATGATTATGTAGTGATGGTGGATGGTTTGGTCGTGATGATGATGATGATGCTGATGTGATGTGAAGAGAAGAAGAAACGAAGAAGGAGAAGAAGAAAAGAGAAAGCAAGAAGAAAGACGAAGAGGAACAAAAGACGGAGGAGGATGATACTGACAACGTGACGACGATGTGGCTGATGATACTGATGAGGGCGGCTGGCTGTGAATGTGATGAGAACAAACGCTTGAATCCCCCTCCCATCCCGTGCCCGCTTACATAGGCAAAGGAAAACACGTCCCTACAGTACATATGAAACTTAAAGTTTGCGTCTATGGCAGTTACTGAAGAAAATGAAAAGAAGCAAACTAGCAAACAACTTGTTACCACGAAAAGAAGAAGAATAAAAAAAAAGGACCAAATAGCCACCGATTTTTACCTGCGGGAATTAGAAATAGGGAAGGGGTTAGTTTTTGAGATGGGACACCGGTTCATCGAGGGCGAGTCAGAGGCCCTCGTAAGGTGTTTTTGATGTCAGCACGGGAAGGGCGTGCAGCGAGTGTGACACGCGATTTGATGTTGTTTCTGCTCTTAGCCTGACCGAAATCGGCGCGATGTTTGAAGTCTATCGTTGTGTTTCAAGGTTTTCAAGAGTTGCTAGGGACTTTTTCTTGCCTGTCTGTCTGTTTGTCTGTGTCATATTTTGTAAGTCTGCCTTTTCCTTAATTGCTTCTTTCTTTTTGTTCGTCCGCAAGGAGATGTTCATGTGTCTGTCTTTTTTTTTTTTGCTTATTGCTATTCCTTGCCTATGTTCCACAACAGTTTTACTCTTTGCTTATGGAGATGAAGTGTGCCGGGCTACAGATTTATGTTATAGATAGATTTCTTCGTCGTCAAGAGATTCGCGTTTCTGACTTATCATTACCCTCAACGACGATTTCTCAACACTGACGTCTTCAGAAACCACTTGACTCTCACGCCTATCTCCATAGCGGTCTTGCCATCCCACTCACACTATCAAAAACCTTCCGTCCAGCCTGTTTCTACGACTACGTCGGCTTGCTCGACTCCAGAAAGAAACCTTTGAGTCACGCTGCCAAGAACTGGAAAGAAGAACAACTGAACAAACAGAGGCCACAAAGACACTACCATCAGAAATGCCAGACTTACAGCCACGAGATGCTCGCTCCCCCCCCCCCCCCCCCGGTCTGCCGCGCATACAGACCTAAAAAGAAGAACTCAACGAGTCCCTTTTGTCGTGGACACACATCCCCAGCACCCCTCCCCTCCGGAACTGGCTGAAGAGAGAAACTCCACAGTGAGATGACACAGATCAGTGAACACATGAGTAGGGCCATTCCAGAAACACTCTACTTGGTGAACGCAAATGCCATTCATGCGGAGTCGTCTTATGCCATCCAGTCTACCAGTGCCAACAGACCTGAGTGGCTCATTCAGGTGCCTGAGTTCACAGCATTACTGCAGGAACACCTTCGTTGAGACGAACCACATCCAAAACCAGCAAACAAAAGAGACATTCCAATAAGACACGAATCCATGCAAACCGCTCTAACATCATCTACATCCTCTTCAGCAACACATGCAACAACACCACAGTATGTCGGGGAACTAAGACCCCTCTTGAAGATGAGGTTTTTACCTTACACAGCATCAAACATCAACAAAAAAGACACACACACATCGTCGCTCAACACTTTAACAAAACGAACCACACACTGCAGACCTCCGGGTGCATTTCCGTAGAAAGGATTCACACAAACAATACAGACAGACCGAAAACAGCGTGAACGATTCTGGATCTTCAAGCTAAAACGCTGGCAACACGTTGGGCTCAATGTTTGATGTGCACAAGGGAAACACCATGACGTCCATCAATTGACGTAACACTACTCGAAAAGACATAATGACGTTGCGTTTGTTTACATAACGAAGAATCCTGCTGAGGAAGGCTAGTAGCCGAATTTTTGGATACAGGCAGTTTGTTTTGTTTACCTCATTGTTTCATTCTATATATTATATATATATTTATATATATATATATATATATATATATATATACTATATATATATATATATAATTAAGTTTGTGAGTGTGTGTGTGTGGCGTTATGTGTGTGTGTGTGGTGTATACAAAGTGCGGTGTTGTAGTGTGTTGACTGAACTGGCCTGAAATCACTTCATCTGTTCTCCAAAATGTTACAGTACAAGATCAGATGAAGAAAAAAAATGTTAGTACAAGACCGATGAAGAAAAAAAGATGCTAGTGAAGGACCACCATACCATGTAATGTATGACCAACTTTGATTTTTCACTGTTACTGGTATTGCAAGATGTATACAGCTGCTCGTCAATCCAAGCGGCTCCTGAACGTATTATCAGTTCTCAAGTTTTGTATGATAATGGAACTGGCTAACACTGGCAACTTAGACGAAGTGATATGTGTTCCGCATGTGTTGAGTATTAACTGATTTGCAGGCGTTTTGAGCACATAGGGAAGTTGTACTTAATTTAGTAAAGCCTTTATGCTATCAGATTGGCAGCATTTGAACACAGTCTGAATGGAACAAATGAAATATGATTCTGTCTAGATATTTTTTGCTTTTCGGTTAAATTTACACTCTCTGGCTTGTTTGCACGAATTTTAGAGTTGGTGCGTAGGGAGTATGCAGGTAGGTCAGTAAATACAGATTTGATTTGTCATCATGTCATAGTGGAGGGAGGTAGAATAGACGATGAATTCATTCGCTTTGCGTGCTCTAGTTTTTGGACATTAAGATCAAAACTTTGCACTAGAAATTCAACATGGCATTGTAAAGTTTGTTTTGAAATCTAGTTGCCTTTGTAACCGCAAATGAACTGTGTTGAGACTTTTTAAACATTTATTTATTGCGATAATTTTTTTTCTCTTTGATATATAATATTCACAAGACGATAAATTATATAGAATGTACCTTTTGTTTAAATGTCCATTATACTTTTCATAGTAATAGTGTTTTATGTTCCAATCACTCAGAATACCAATGTGATCCTTTTTATGTAGTATGTTTCCTGTAAATATGGAGGCTTGTTTGTATATTTCTGTTCTAATTGGTATAATCTGCGTCTTGATTTCTTTTCCTTTGACTGGGATGATGACTTCTTACAGAAAATTGTTGATTTGACGTCATTTCTGTCTGTCTGACCGGACTGATCAGCGTTTTTATTTATATTTCTTAATGACCATAGAACTGGGGTCGTATGGGTCCCATTATGGATGATTTGTCTCAGCCAGAGATTCCCCCACCGCACTCTGTTTCAGTCATGCACAACAAGTAGTGTATGTAAACAGACTGATGGTTCTTGTTGTCGTCTACGGGACATCTTCAGTTGCCTTTTTGTTTGAACAGAAATAATAAAGGAATATTGACGTCTGCCTTATTTTGATGAACAGATATAAATACTTAGGATATTGACAGTCTGCCTTTTTTGATGAACAGAAAATAAATAATTTGGAATTTTGACAGTCTGCCTTTTTGATGTCGAGTGACAGAAATAAAATATTAGGAATAATTGACAGTCTGCCTTTTTGATGAACAGAAATAAATAATTAGGGAAATATTGACAGTCTGTCTTTTTTTGATGAACAGAAATAAATAATTCGGCATAATTGGACGTTGTCTTTTTTGGGTGAACAGAAATAAATTAATTCGGAAATATAGATGACAGTCTGTCTTTTTTTGATGAACAGAAATAAATAATAGGAATATTGACAAGTCTGCCTTTTTTGATGAACAGAATAAATAATTAGGAATATTGACAGTCTGCCTTTTTTGATGAACAGAAATAAATAATTAGGAATATTGACAGTCTGCCTTTTTTGATGAACAGAAATAATAATTAGGAATATTGACAGTCTGCCTTTTTTGATGAACAGAAATAAATAATTAGGAATATTGACAGTCTGCCTTTTTTGATGAACAGAAATAAAATAATTAGGAATATTGACAGTCTGCCTTTTTTGATGAACAGAAATAAATAATTAAGAATACTGACAGTCTGCCTTTTTTGATGAACAGAAATAAATACTTAGGAATACTGATTGTAGTTCCGGTCATCGTCCCTTACTACTACTCCTGCTGCTGCCCAAATTCTCCCTTACTACTCCTGCTGCTGCCCAAATTCTCCTTACTACTACTCCTGCTGCTGCCCAAATTCTCCCTTATACTATCCTGCTGCTGCCCAAATTCTCCCTTACTACTACTCCGGGCTGCCTGCCCAAATTCTCCCTTACTACTACTCCTGCCGCTGCTAAATTCTCCCTTACTACTACTCTGCTGCTGCCCAAATTCTCCTTACTACTACTCCTGCTGCTGCCCAAATTCTCCCTTACTACTACTCCTGCTGCTGCCCAAATTCTCCCTTACTACTACTCCTGCTGCTGCCCAAATTCTCCCTTACTACTACTCCTGCTGCTGCCCAAATTCTCCCTTACTACTACTCCTGCTGCTGCCCAAATTCTCCCTTACTACTACTCTCCTGCTGCTGCCCAAATTCTCCCTTACTACTACTCCTGCTGCTGCCCAAATTCTCCCTTACTACTACTCCTGCTGCTGCCCAAATTCTCCCTTACTTACTACTCCCTTGCTACTGGCTCCAAATTCTCCCTTACTACTACTCCTGCTGCTGCCCAAATTCTCCCTTACTACTACTCTGCTGCTGCCAATTCTCCCTTATAACTCTGCTGCTGCCCAAATTCTCCCTTACTTCTACTAGGATCAGTATCGTCACTACTCCTGCTGCTGCCCAAATTCTCCCTTACTACTACTCCTGCTGCTGCCCAAATTCTCCCTTACTACTACTCCTGCTGCTGCCCAAATTCTCCCTTACTTCTACTAGGATCAGTATCGTCACTACTCCTGCTGCTGCCCAAATTCTCCCTTACTAATACTAGGATCAGTATCGTCACTACTCCTGCTGCTTCCCAAATTCTCCCTTACTACTACTAGGATCAGTATCGACACTACTCCTGCTGCTGCCCAAATTCTCCCTTACTACTTCTAGGATCAGTATCGACACTACTCCTGCTGCTGCCCAAATTCTCCCTTACTACTTCTAGGATCAGTATCGTCACTACTCCTGCTGCTCCCCAAATTCTCCCTTACTACTTCTAGGATCAGTATCGTCACTACTCCTGCTGCTGCCCAAATTCTCCCTTACTACTACTAGGATCAGTATCGTCACTACTCCTGCTGCTGCCCAAATTCTCCCTTACTACTTCTAGGATCAGTATCGTCACTACTCCTGCTGCTGCCCAAATTCTCCCTTACTACTACTAGGATCAGTATCGTCACTACTCCTGCTGCTGCCCAAATTCTCCCTTACTACTACTAGGATCAGTATCGTCACTACTGCTGCTGCCCAAATTCTCCCTTACTACTACTAGGATCAGTATTGTCACTATTTCTTCTGCCGCCAAAATTCTTCAGAAAAAACCCGTGAGCACACTGAAATGTTAGACTTTGTTCGATACTGAAAATAGACAGACTTGGTTCAGTTTTTGACAATTCCTGAATAAGTTTGAAAATTTTTGAATTTGCACTGTCAGTGAATGGTAGTGATGTAACCAGACACTCTTCCTTCTTTCTCTTGATATTTCCCAGCACCTGTACCTCTTCTGATATCTCTCCCCGCCTCCCTCCATCCCTCCCTCCCTCTCTGACTGAATTATTTGTCAGAGTATATTTCCATTTATCTCTATGAGGGTTTGATGATCAAAGTCTTTTCTTCTTCTTCTCCTCCTCCTCCTTCTCCTCCTCCTCCTCCTCCTCCTCCTCCTCCTCCTCCTCCTCCTCCTCCTCCTCCTCCTACTACTACTACTACTACTACAACGTCCACTACAATAACAACAAATTCTATTACTGCTGCTGCTGCTGCTGGTGCCGCGGGCTCCGCCGCCACTGCTGCTAATACAACTTCTCTAAAAACCATCTGCTGTCAAGCTCTCCCTAGAGTTTCTTCCTACTACTACTACTACTACTACTACTACTACTACTACTACTACTACTACTACTACTAGTACAACTGCTGTTACTACGACAACTGCTACTACTTCTGGTCTTGTTAATGACTTTGCTATTAAAAACAGTAAGGCTATTGTCAGCACAAAGCAAAAGGCATCATTATTTGATTCCAGAGAGCCGCTACTAGCCAGACACTGATCGCGGTCGCATGATCTAATTTTGGACGATCACCCAACTCGGGGGGTCACGATGTTCGCCTGCAGTCAACAGTCATTCCCAGCGGCCCACATTAAGTCAGTTTGTCTGTGGGGTAATGGCCACCACTGCCTGGGACTGCAGGCACCGGAGTTGGACCCGGCTGAAGTGCCCTGCAGTCCCTGTGCAGGAGGAAGGAGGGAGGGGAGAACGGTGGAAGGAAAGAAGAATGGGACCGGGAGAACTCCTCGCGCTTGTATTCTTTTTCAGTTTTATGGCAGTATACGAGTTTCAAAATGGTTATTTTCCTTGTGTAAAAGAATACTTTATGGACGAGGGTAATCATTGCCTTCACCGTACATCCTCCAGACGATAATAATTAGCTGGCCTGTGGAGTGCAGTGAAATGTTAATATCAAAATTATGGCTGATTACTTCTTAACATTCTTATTCAGGTAAACTAAACATAGTATTAGTAATGTACCGCTTGCTACCAATATCCGCAGTGACGTTAACGATTATAGAAGATATTTCCTTCAACAATTAGCAGCCTTCTTTCGTTGTGCGCTGGCATTTCCCTGTTTGTGAATGAAGATACAATTTCAATTCCTGATATAATGGTTTACCATCTTTAGGGCGTCGTGTTAATTGAAGATAAGATGATTAAGAAACCGGATGTTTATAATCATCATCCCTGCATCATTTAAAAAAAATGTAATGGAGACCAGGACACAAAAAGTGAATCGGAAGTGACAAGGTCATCAAAAGAAGAGTCTACGACTCAGAACGTCGTGTCTCAGTCCCCCTCAGAACATCGTGTCTCAGTCTCCCTCAGAACGTCGTGTCTCAGTCTCCCTCAGAACGTCGTGTCTCAGTCTCCCTCAGAACGTCGTGTCTCAGTCTCCCTCAGAACGTCGTGTCTCAGTCTCCCTCAGAACGTCGTGTCTCAGTCTCCCTCAGAACGTCGTGTCTCAGTCTCCCTCAGAACGTCGTGTCTCAGTCTCCCTCAGAACGTCGTGTCTCAGTCTCCCTCAGAACGTCGTGTCTCAGTCTCCCTCAGAACGTCGTGTCTCAGTCTCCCTCAGAACGTCGTGTCCCAGTCTCCCTCAGAACGTCGTGTCTCAGTCTCCCTCAGAACGTCGTGTCTCAGTCTCCTTCAGAACGTCGTGTCTCAGTCCCCCTCAGAACGTTGTGTCCCAGTCTCCCTCAGAACGTTGTGTCCCAGTCTCCCTCAGAACGTCGTGTCTCAGTCTCCCTCAGAACGTCGTGTCTCAGTCTCCCTCAGAACGTCGTGTCTCAGTCTCCCTCAGAACGTCGTGTCTCAGTCTCCCTCAGAACGTCGTGTCTCAGTCTCCCTCAGAACGTCGTGTCTCAGTCTCCCTCAGAACGTCGTGTCTCAGTCTCCCTCAGAACGTCGTGTCTCAGTCTCCCTCAGAACGTCGTGTCCCAGTCTCCCTCAGAACGTCGTGTCTCAGTCTCCCTCAGAACGTCGTGTCCCAGTCTCCCTCAGAACGTCGTGTCTCAGTCTCCCCCAGAACGTCGTGTCTCAGTCTCCCTCAGAACGTCGTGTCTCAGTCTCCCTCAGAACGTCGTGTCCCAGTCTCCCTCAGAACGTCATGTCCCAGTCCCCCTCAGAACGTCGTGTCCCAGTCCCTAAGCTATTCATACTTTCACACTGAGCATGTTTATAGTTTCCTTTACTCTCTTTTACAAGGGCCGGCAATCACCGTTTCTCCATTTTATTAGCTGGAAAGATTCTGTGATGGAGCTGATAGATGGTGAGAATTTCATACGAGACTCAACGGTGGGAAAAAAAAAACTTTTAATATTATGCAGCCATCTTCTTTCTTGCTATATTGTTCGGAGGAAAGAGAGAGATCACCAAAAGTTTACTGAGCCTGGTCGTTGCTGTTTTCAGCGTGTGTGATGACGATTTGCTCACTTGCATGAGAATTGACTGCTTTCAAAATGACTTGGTGTTGGCTGTTCACTTGCATGGGAACTGATAGCTTTCAAAATAACTTGATGTTGGCTGTTCACTTGCATGGGAATTGACTGCTTTCAGAATGACTTGGTGTTTGTTGTTTCGGTTTACACGCAGACCTAGCAGTGTGCGGTATTGCTAGCTAGTATTGGTTACATGAGACGAAACAACTGTTTTCACTTTTACTTCAAGTAAGATCGGATGCATGACTCGAATCCGTCTCCGGTATCACTTCTCACTCGATATGGTCGTTTCCATAAGGGTAACAACTTTCTTGGACTGGTTACACGAGGTGTAACAGGTTTTGGTGGCATGGCACTCGCTGGGATTGGTTACATGAGACATAGCAGCCATCAGTTTTACTCGGCCCTCGATAAGACTGCAGGCATGAGACCTAGCAGTCGTCGCTGGATGGGTTTAGTTACTGTGAGATGTAGCAGCCTTCAGTTCTACTGTTCTGTGACACTACTGGCGTTATGAGACATAGTAACATGCAGCAGTTTCACTCGTCTGCGGATGAAGTCAGCTGCATGAGCCTCTAGCAGCATCCTTGGTATATCTAGACACTGGCTAGGATCTGTTGACTGAACCATAGTAGTCTTTGATATTATTTGGTACCAGTTAGAAACCGTTAACCGAGTCATAGCAGCCATTGTGTGTACGTCACGCTGGCTTGATTAGAGACGCAGCAGGTTCCGGTTCCACTAGGTGCTAGCGGGGATCTGGCTGCATGAGGTATAGTACCATTCCATGAGACTTGGCGCTGGTGCGGACCGCTTGCATGAAACGTGCCAACTCACTCCGCTCAGGTCTGCGAGGTCGTATTACGCTTTGATGGATGGGTTGAATCTGATTCTATTGAACCAGTCCTATGCTGTTTTGTCTGGGGATTGAGAGGCGCGCGCGCGCACGCACGCACGCACGCACACACGCAGGCACGCACGCACGCACGCACACACACACACATGCGCACGCGCGCACACACACACACACACACACACACACACACACACACACACACACACACACACAAGATACAACATAAGATTGTATTATATACACCTCTTTAACTCCTCAACTACACGCTTAATTGAAGTGTCCAAAACTGGAAAAATATGACCACGTCAACACTGGAAAATGTGCTGAAACGACGACATCATTCAAAGGACTGCTTCCAACTTCATCAGATACACCTCTAGTGCTGAGACACTATTGAAGAACAGAAAACCAGTTCCATCGGACATGGTGAAATTACTGTATTTCTTTGAAAACTGTGGCACACTGAAAACCGTATCATAAACTTATCTCTTAACACACTCACTCACACATACACACACACACACACACACACACACACACACACCACACACACACACACACATACACACTCACACACATTTTCACACACACACACTTTCACACACACACACACACACACACACACACACACACACACACACACACACACATACATACACACCCACACACATTTTCACACACACACACACATTTTCACACACACACACACACACACACACACACACACATACACACACACACACACACACACACACACACACACACACACACACCACACACACAGTCATAAATGGTTGCACACATTCATACTTCTTTCATCATACACTCTATCACTGCAAACTGTCTGAAATCACTATATGTGGGAAGACGTTAAACGGAAGAACAACAACACACACACACACCACACACACACACACACACACACACACACACACACACGCGCGCGCGCGTGCGCACACACACACATACACTCGCACGCGCGCGCACGCACACACACACACACACACACACACACACACACACACACACACACACACACACACACACACACGCAGGTGCGTGCATGCGTGCGCGCGTACACACGAACTTGGACTGAGATACCCGAATTCGTGTATATATCTCAGTTCCAGCCAGTATGGATTAGTCAGTGAAATGACGGTCACAAGATCGTCTCTTTGACATCGAGCTCAGCTTCCTCCGCTTTCACACAAAGCAGGGACGACTGAGACAGGCAGATGCATGGCTTCTACACCAGGGACAAGACCGGAATGATGAAGAAACCATACGTTGTATCATGTTTTTTTTCATCCTTTCCGTCAGGATTCAATAGCGGGCGAGTCCCCACACACTCACAAAATACGAAATGCGTGGCTTGGTGTCTTTGCCTGTTACGTGAAATTCGACTGTTACGTTGAAATTCACAAATATTTTACTTATGTGTGTGTATGTCTTTCCTTTCTGAAGTTCTGTTTTCCTTGTGATAATTTTTCCTTTTTTTTTAAAAATAACTTTGCCGCGTTTTCTAAGCTAAGAATTGATAATATGTGTATGTTATTGTATTGTCTCTAGTTCTCCATTTGTTTGTTGGTTTCTGTTTGAAATTCGGTATACCTATATCTGTCTGTCTGTCTGTCTATCTAATTTATCTGTCTGTCTGTCTGTCTTTCTCTCTGTCTGTCTCTGTATCTGTCTGTCTATATACCTATGCTTGTGCATTGTTAGCGTTTGTTTCCTATAATGTCTATTCGGTCGAAACGGGTCGGTGAAATGGCTGCAGTTTTTAAACTAGGACAAAAATAGTTAACGTATGACAAAGAATATCATTTCTTAGTCAGTGTAAGACTACTGATTGATTTCAGAAGACGATGGTTTTATGGTTTTAGCTCATCTAAAACTCATTATGGTTTTCCATTGTTTAATGAAGACAAGCTGTATTGTCAGTCTGTTTTGAAATGTTGACCTACCAAGTAATCAGCAGATCACTGAATTAGAATTAGAACTAGAAATAATTGTTATGTAAATGTCGTCTTTATTTTATTTGAGAGTCTTTAGCGAGGTAACGTGGGTTTTTTTTCATAACGTTAGACATACAAATATAAATGAGGTAATTAATTACAAATGCATTCATTCCACAACTGAAGCCAGAGTTTCTATTTTGATATCGACATTGTGATCATTGAATGAAAATTCAAATGCCTAATACCTTAATCAGAGGATGCTTAAAATCATGGCGCTCGACCAATGATTGTGATACATAACCTGAACAGTTTCTGTCAGACGTCCACCTTTGAATGACAGTAATTGTCTTGTTTGTACGAGTACGTGAGGTAAAGTGGAGTTTAAAGGAACAGAACCTGAATTAGCGACTAGGCTGATTGATCTTTCCCTAAATTCCCTTTTCCCACCACTGTCTCGTTCACTCAGATATTAAAGTAAGCGTCGGACCAAAAGATTTGCCGAATTCTGTGAACATCTTTACAATTGGTACGTGATCTCTCCCCCGTGGGGATACCGGGGGGTCTTTTGTACAAATAGTTCCCCTCCTTCTGGACGTTCTGTGCTAGTAACGTCCCCTTTTCCTTTCGCTCTCAGTAACTCTGTCTCCTCCTTTGCTGTACTGTCGTCTACTGTCCTTTCTGTCTGCCATATCTTTTTATCTCTCTTTTTTCCACAACCTCTTCCCACAAATTTCTGAAACTCAACGAAGTCGGAGTGAACTGACTATACTCTCGAGTATAGTGTGAGTATCCCAACAGGGTAAAACGAGTTCACACGCGACCAGATACTGAAACGCCGAAGAAGGAGGTACGTGATCTCAATTCTCCTGTTGTACAGCCCAGCAGACTTTTAAACACGTATCAATCATTGACGGACGACATGTATCCCTTAACCAATCCGCAAATCCGCTCCAAATCTGGCAACATACCAACAACTTATTCATGTCTCAATCATTGCGTCAAATTGAAATGTGAACATACTCAAAGGCATAACCATACACCCTTTCTTACACGCCTCCTCATCCCCTTTACACTCTTTCTCCTCCAACCCTCCCCTCTCTTTCTCTCCTGCTTCTCCTCCAACCCCTCCCCTCCTCACCCACCTCCCCTCTCTTTCTCTCCTGCTTCTCCTCCAGCCCCTCCCCTCCTCACCCACCTCCCCTCTCTTTCTCTCCTGCTTCTCCTCCAACCCCTCCCCTCCTCACCCACCTCCCCTCTCTTTCTCTCCTGCTCCCAGTGCGAGAGCTTTCCATCAAATGATTCTGATCGATCTGGCGAAATCGAACGGCCTAGATGCTCCACTGATATGTTTGAGTGTGTTCGACATTTCCTATAACCAAGATGACCTTGATTCTGTACCGAAGGGGGTTATCTTACGATGGGCGGTAAAAGAGGGCTGGAAAGGACGCTTTTTTCACACCTGGCCAGCTGTTGAGTCACAGAGGGTAAAAACAACAACTATGCGCCAACCAGACAGTTCGAAACTAGATGTTTCCTTGAAGCGAAAGCGTAACAACATCGTAAAATAACGTTTTAGGAAGCTGATTTGTATCTTCTGCGTAGTTTCGTTTTTCCTGAAATAATTCTATAAATTTTGAATGTGCAGATCCTCGAGGCTTAGTGAGAGGAGAGCCATTTTGCTTCGTACCCGCATGGGAAGAGGGAAAAGATCGATCTCTTCTCCTACCCTTGGAATCGTTGTTCAGTCTGGACTGCGAGGGAAGGGAAGGGAAGGCGTATTGTGCGCTCCTTATTACAAAATCGATGGGCAGGATACAGAGCTTTTTGTTCGGGTGCTATGATGCTGGAGAGAGGTTGTCTTGACCTTGATCTCCATGAGAGTGGGATCTCTTCTGTCTATCCTTTCCGACTCCCCCTTTCTACCCCGCTTTCCCTCCTTTTGCCTTTAACACCATCCTCTCCCTCCTCCTCCGCCTATTTCTATCATCCCCCTCCCCCGTGGTCTTCCTGCCTGAACATCCGATTCCCTTTGTATTTTAGACATCGTGGGCTGGTAGTGTTTGCTTGTTTTTAAGTATGAGTGAGTGGTGGGTGTTTTTTTTTTTTTTTGCCTCATCGTTTGTGCTTTTTCTGTGGGACTGCTCACAGGTCGCTCGTTCTGCATCTCCTATGCACAGCAAGATTCAGGTCGTTTTCTGCCAGTGCCAGCAATTTACAGAGTGCTGTCAATATGAGGTTGTTGGTAGTTTGGCACCCTACCTTCTTCTTCCACATACCCTCCTCTTCCCGGCACCTACCTCCGTCGCTAACAGTTTTTTTGCTCGCTAACTTACGTCTGTCAGCGTTATGGACACCAACAAGAAAAAAATAAGAGTCTAGAACGCCCCCCCCCCCCCCTTTTTTTTTTTCCCCAGCCAATCCTGTACAAAGCAGTCAGTTTTAAAACACAAGCTTCGGGATTTTAGGAAAACTGTAACAAATGTGTTTATCTATTTTTTTGCGGGATAAAAAAAAAAACCGGTCATACACACAAAAATCCAGTCCCTTTTTGGGGGAGATGGGTTTAATACTTGCCTGTCTATGCAGGGAGTGTCCGCATGAGTATCAGCCTGCGTACGCAGAAGAAGAAGAAAAAAACTACTTTAAAAAATCACTTGTTTATTTACTTTGTCATGTATTTGTGCATCGAAGAAGCTTAAATTCAACAGCAGCAGCTGCTGCTGCTGCAGCAACAGCAACAACAAGAATAACAACAACAACAAAATAAGTGAAAATAAGAGTACAGAAATCAGGATATTTTTCTTTAAAGTAGAACAAACACACAATAGCTCAGCGGGAAACGTATGCTTGTTTTTAGCTGTCAGACATCGGAAAAGGTGGTAATCTGTCACGGAGAATTACGACATCCTTGTTTGTTTATTGTTTTCTCTAGGAGAGAAAAAAAACAAAAGGAAACCAAACCTGGGATTGATCACTATGACAGAGAGAGAGAGAGAGAGAGAGAGAGAGAGAGAGAGGAGAGAGAGAGAGAGAGAGAGAGAGAAGCAGACAGACAGACAGACAGACAGACAGAAAGGATGGCGTATGATGGAGAAGAATCGGACATGGACATAAAATAGAGAGAAAGG
>CM031606.1:62468883-62475468 GCA_018398815.1 Conus ventricosus | reverse complement strand
TTTTGCCCAAACTATTGTATTCATGCATGCCACCTCAAAAATTTAATTGACGCATCTAATAAAATGAAAACCAACACAGCAAAGAAGGGTGAAGAAAGGAATCTTGCAATTGCATCAAAAAGAGCAGTGCCCCCTGATACAATAAATGCCTTCAAAAACAACATTGTATCCCAAAGCCACTGTGACATCAGAAAATGAAAAAGAAACATACATAGGGATCACTGAAAACCACTTCAAACCAGATATGCAAACACAAACAGTCATTTAATAAAGAAAAATATAACAACCAACAGAACTGAGCAAATATATCTGGAAACTTAAAGACGCAAAAACAAGCTACAATATATCCTGGAAAATCATAAAAAGTGCATCACCATACAGCAATGTTTCAAAAAGGTGCAACCTATGTTTAACTGAAAAATGGTTAATACTATGCAAACCACACTTAGCAACTTTAAACACCAAAACAGAAATAGTAAACAACTGCGGGCATAATTGGAAATCGTTGTTAGTGAATACACCAAAACAAAACCTGAAAGCCCCAAAAAACACGTGCAGCCAACCCGCACGTGCAAACAACCGCAAAACGGGACCCCACACGCTATATAACATTCGGCGGTGGGCAAACCAAAAACCATCCTGATGACAGCGCAACGCGCTCGAAACAAATTTGTAGATTCTATTTTAAAAAACCTATTTTAACTATATATTATATTATATATATATATATATATATATATATATATATATATATATATATATATATTTGTTAAAATAAGGTTTTAAAATGAGTAATCTACAAATTTGTTTCGAGCGCGTTGCGCTGTCATCAGGATGGTTTTTGGTTTGCCCCCCGCCGATGTTTTTATAGCGTGTGGGCTCACGTTTGCGGTTGTTTGCACGTGCGGGTTGGCTGCACGTGCGGGTTGGCTGCACGTGTTTTTTGGGGGCTTTCAGGTTTTTGTTTTGGGTGTATTCACTAACAACGATTTCCATTTATGCTGCAGTTGTTTACTATTTCTGTTTTGGTGTTTAAAGTTGCTAAGTGTGGTTTGCATAGTATTAACCATTTTTCAGTTAAACATAGGTTGCACCTTTTTGAAACATTGCTGTTTGGTGATGCTCTTTTTATGATTTTCCAGGATATATTGTAGCTTGGTTTTGCTCAGTTCTGTTTGGTTTTTATATTTTTCTTTATTTTAAAAGACTGTTTTGTGGTTTGCATATCTGGTTTTGAAGTTGTTTTCAGTGATCCCTATGTATGTTTCTTTTTCATTTTCTGATGTCACAGTAGCCTGGTATACAATGTTGTTGTGAAGACATTTATTGTCTAGTGGGCACTGCTCTTTTCTGGTGCAATTGCAAGATTTCCTTTCTTCACCCTTCTTTGCTGTGTTGATTTTCATTTTGTTGGATGCGTCAATTAGGTTTTTGGGGTTGGGCATACATGAGTACGATAGTTTGACAGTGTTTTTGTTAATATTTTGGACAGTTTGTGTTCTTTTGGAAATGAAGTTGTTAGGATTTTGAAGAATTCTTTCCCTATGTTTGTTTTGAGTTTTCCGTCGTATGGGGGGTTATACCATATGATTTTTCTTTTCCTATTTTTCTTGCTTTTATTTGTGTTGTTGTCTGGGTTGTATTGTAATTTGTAATTGTATCCACTTGTTTGTAGTGCCTCCTGGTATTCTACTGCTGCATTGTTGAACACTCTCTAACTGCATGACAGGTTTGATAGTCTCTTGTTTTATACCATGGGGTATGGTCTTTAATACAGATGGTGGATGGTTACTTTTGGTGTGTACATAAGAGGTGTATCGTTGGGTTTCTTGTATGGTTTATATATGTGATTGTTGAGATCCAGTGTTATATCTAAGTAGTTCACTACCTTTTTGTTTGCTTCAATGGTAATCTTTAAGTTGTGGTTTTGGAAGATTTTGCATAGTTCTTTCTTCTTGTTTTCGATGGTTCTTGGATTGTTGGTTAGTGCAGCAAGGCCATCGTCTCTGTATAGTCCGACTTGTTTTCCGAGTTTTTTCTTGATGTTGGACAGCATGAATAGTCCGACCAGTTCACATGTTTCTGCACCATCATATGATCCCATGGTTACGTCGAATGTTGAGTTTCTGTTGGTTTTCCTGATCCAGGTTTCATAAATGTCTTCACAACAAAATTGTATACCAGGCTACTGTGACATCAGAAAATGAAAAAGAAATTTCCTGATCCAGGTTTCATAAATGTCTTCACAACAACATTGTATACCAGGCTACTGTGACATCAGAAAATGAAAAAGAAACATACATAGGGATAACTGAAAACCACTTCAAAACCAGATATGCAAACCACAAACAGTCATTTAATAAAGAAAAATATAAAAACCAAACAGAACTGAGCAAATATATCTGGAAACTTAAAGACGCAAAAACAAGCTACAATATATCCTGGAAAATCATAAAAAGAACATCACCATACAGCAATGTTTCAAAAAGGTGCAACCTATGTTTAACTGAAAAATGGTTAATACTATGCAAAACCACACTTAGCAACTTTAAACACCAAAACAGAAATAGTAAACAACTGCAGGCATAAATGGAAATCGTTGTTAGTGAATACACCCAAAACAAAAACCTGAAAGCCCCCAAAAAACACGTGCAGCCAACCCGCACGTGCAAACAACCGCAAACGTGAGCCCACACGCTATATAACATCGGCGGTGGGCAAACCAAAAACCATCCTGATGACAGCGCAACGCGCTCGAAACAAATTTGTAGATTACTCATTTTAAAACCTTATTTTAACAAATGTTGCTCCCCAAGGGGTGTGAGCACTCCAAAAATCGTTTTGGGTATTTTAATCACATTGATATATATATATATATATATATATATATTATATATATTATATATATATATATATATATATATATATATATATATATATATGTTTGTGTGTGTGTGTGTGTGTGTGTGTGTGTGTGTGTGTGTGTGTGTGTGTGTGTGTATACAAAGTGCGGTGTTGTAGAGGGTTGATTGAAATGGCCTGAAAATCACTTCATCTGTTATCAAAATGTTACAGTACAAGATCAGATGAAGAAAAAAAAAATGTTAGTACAAGACCAGATGAAGAAAAAAGATGTTAGTACAAGACCAGATGAAGAAAAAAGATGCTAGTGAAGGACCACCAAACCATGTAATATATGACCAACTTTGGATTTTTCACAGTTACTGGTCACAGCTGCTCGTCAATCCAAACGGCTGAACGTATTATCAGTTCAAGCTTTGTATGATTAATGGAATTGGATAACACTGGCAATGTGTTGTGCATTAATTGTTTTGCAGGCGTTTTGAGCAAATAGGGAAGTCGTATTTAATTTAGATAAAGACTTATTGATATCAGATGGCAACATTTGGAACACAGTCTGAATGCAAAAAATGAAATATGATTTCTGTCTAGATATTTTTTGCTTTCCAGTGTTAAATGGTTGGACACATTTAAACCCTCTGGCTTGTTTGCACAGACTTTAGAGTTGGTGCGTCAGGAATTAAGCAGGTAGCGTCAGTAAAACAGATTTGATTTGTCCATCATGTCAAGTGGAGGTAGAAGATGAATTCATTTTGCTTTGCGCTGCTCTAGTTTTTGTGACCTAAGATCAAAACTTGCACTAGAAATTCAACATGGCATGTAAAGTTTGTTTTGAATCAAGTTGCCTTTGTCAAAGAAAATGAACATATGCTGAAGACTTTTTAAACATATATTTATTGCGAGATTTTTTTTTCTCTGTTTTGATATTTAATATTCACAAGACGATAAATTATATAGAATGTACCTTTTGATTTAAACTGGCCATTAATACTTTCATAAGTAATAGTGTTTATATGTTCCAATCACTCAGAATACCAATGTGATCTTTTTTATGTTGTACTGTTTCCTGTAAATTTGGAGGCTTGTTTGTGTGTTTCTGTTCTAATTGGTATAATCTGCGTCTTGATTTCTTTTCCTTTGACTGGGATGATGACTTTCTTACAGAAATTGTTTGATTTGACGCCATTTCTGTCTGTCTGACCGGACTGATCAGCGTTTTTATTTACATTTTTAATGACCATAGAAATAGGTCGTATGGGTCCCATGATGGGTGCTTGGTCAGCCAGAGATCCCCACAGCACTCTGTTCTCAGTCATGCACAACAAGATAGAGTATTGTAACCAGACTGATGTTTATTGTTGTCGATCTACGACGTCTTCAGTCTGCCTTTTTGATGAACAGAAATAAATAATTAGGAATACTGATTGTAGTTAAATAATCAGGAATACTGATTGTAATGTAATAATTAGGAATACTGATTGTAGTTCTAGTCATCGTCCCTTACTACTACTAGGATCAGTTTTGTCACTACTACTGCTGCTGCCAAAATTCTGCAGAAAAAAGACCGCGAGCACACTGAAATGTTAGACTTTGTTTAATACTGAAAACAGACAAACTTGGTTCAGTTTCTGACAATTCCTGAATAAGTTTGAAAATTTTTGAATTTGCACTGTCAGTGAATGGTAGTGATGTAATCAGACACTCTTCCTTCCTTCTCTTGATATTTCCCAGCACCTGTACCTCTTCTAATATCTCTCCCCGCCTCCCTCCCTCCCTCCCTCCCTCTCTGACTAATTATTTATTAGAGTATATTTCCATGTATCTCGATGAGGGTTTGATAATGAACTTCTTCTTCTTCTTCTTCTTCTTCTTCTTCTTCTTCTTCTTCTTCTACTGCCACTGCAACAACGTCCACTACAATAACAACAACTTTATTACTGCTGCTGCTGCCGGGGCCTCCCGCTGCTGCTGCTAATACAACTTCTCTGAAAACCACCTGCTGTCAATCTCTCCCTAGAGTTTCTTCCTACTACTACTACTACTACTACTACTACTACTACTACTGCTACTACTACCACCACCACCACCACCACTACTACTACTACTACTACTACTACTACTACTACTACTACTACTACTACTTCTGTTCTTGTTAATGACTTTGCTGTTAAAAACAGTAAGGCTATTGTCAGCACAAAGCAAAAGGCATCATTATTTGATTCCAGAGAGCCGCTACTAGCCAGACACTGATCGCGGTCGCGTGATCTAATTTTGGACGATCACCCAACTCGGGGGGTCACGATTTTTGCCTGCAGTCAACAGTCATTCCCAGCGGCCCACATTAAGTCAGTTTGTCTGTGGGTAATGAGCACCACTGCCTGGGACTGCAGGCACCGGAGTTCCATGGACCTGGCTGAAGTGCCCTGCAGTCCCTGTGCAGGAGGAAGGAGGGAGGGGGAGAACGGTGGAAGGAAAGAAGAATGGGACCGAGGGAACTCCTCGCGCTTGTATTCTTTTTCAGTTCTATGGCAGTATACGAGTTTCAAATGGTTATTTTCCTTGTGTAAAAAAGAATTCTTTATGGACGAGGGTAATCATTGCCTACACCGTACATTTATCCTCAAGACGATAATAATTAGCTGGCCTGTGGAGTGCAGTGAAATGTTAATATAAAATTATGGCTGTTTCTTTTTAACATTCTTATTCAGGAAAACAAAACATAGTATTAGTAATGTACCGCTTGCTACCAATATCCGCAGTGATGTTAACGATTATAGAAGATATTTCCTTCAACAATTAGCAGCCTTCTTTCGTTGTGCGCTGGCATTTCCCTGTTTGTGAATGAAGATACAATTTTCAATTCCTGATATAATGGTTTACCATCTTTAGGGCGTCGTGTTAATTGAAGATAAGATGATTAAGAAACCGGATGTTTATAATCATCATCCCTGCATCATTAAAAAAATGTAATGGAGACCAGGACACAAAAAGTGAATCGGAAGTGACAATGTCATCAAAAGAAGAGTCTACGACTCAGACGTCGTGTCCCAGTCTCCCTCAGAACGTCGTGTCCCAGTCTCCTCAGAACGTCGTGTCCCAGTCTCCCTCAGAACGTCGTGTCTCAGTCTCCCTCAGAACGTCGTGTCCCAGTCTCCCTCAGAACGTTGTGTCCCAGTCTCCCTCAGAACGTCGTGTCCCATCCCCTAAGCTATTCATACTTTCACACTGAGCATGTTTATAGTTTCCTTTACTCTCTTTTACAAGGGCCGGCAATCACCGTTTCTCCATTTTATTAGCTGGAAAGATTCTGTGATGGAGCTGATAGATGGTGAGAATTTCATACGAGACTCAGCGGTGGGGAAAAAAAATTTTTAAATATTATGCAGCCATCTTCTTTCTTGCTATATTGTTCGGAGGAAAGAGAGATCACCAAAAGTTTACGGGAGCCTGGTCGTTGCTGTTTTCAGCGTGTGTGAAGACGATTTGCTCACTTGCATGGGAATTGACTGCTTTCAAAATGACTTGGTGTTGGCTGTTCACTTGCATGGGAACTGATAGCTTTCAAAATAACTTGATGTTGGCTGTTCAATTCCATGGGAATTGACTGCTTTCAGACTGACTTGGTGTTTGTTGTTTCGGTTTACACGCAGACCTAGCAGTGTGCGGTATTGCTAGCTAGTATTGGTTACATGAGACGAAACAACTGTTTTCACTTTTACTTCA
>CM031606.1:62458883-62461383 GCA_018398815.1 Conus ventricosus | reverse complement strand
GTCAAGGCGCACAGATTTTGTTGTCATGATACGACGGCCTTGAAACCCAAAACAACCCCCGGGAATTAATTCTCCAACAGACGAAGGGTTACGTTTACCTAACTTTGCAAAAAGGGGTACTCAATTTACCAAGTCGAAAAAGGGGCACGGCGACTGCGGGGACTTTCTGGCTTAACGCCCCTTTTCCTTTCGCTCCAGAACCGCCCCCCTTTTGCTGACGTCGTCTACTGTCCTTTTCTGTCACCATATATTTTTTTTTAACTATCTTTCCCCCACAAACCTCCCAAAAAATTTCTGACCAACAATCGAGGTGAATGACATACTCTCGAGAAGGGTTGATATCCCAACAGGTAAAACGATTCACACCTACCAGATACTGGAACCGAAAAAAAGAAGAACAAAGGGTTTGTGGTTTGGAGGCCCAGCCCAGGGAATAAATTTTTACTCACAAGTTGAGGGGCCCAAGGAATTTTGTTTGCAAAAAAATATACTTGTGAATCCAAAAAATAACAACTTGGGATTTGTATGGAAACAGTATACAACCTAGTATACGTAATTTGTGTCAAGGTTAAAAATTCAGAATTAGGGAACCTTTTTTTTTGTCGACGACATTTGTAACTACGTAGCGAGAGTCGCTGTCTTTCTGTCTCCACCACCACACACACACACACACACACACACCACACACACACCACAATACACACACACACCCACACAACACAACACACACACACACCACACACAAAAACCACACACACACACACACACACACCCCATCTCTCTACTCTTGTATGTGGGTGTGTGGTGTGTGGTGTGTGTGTGTGTGTGTGTGTATGTGGGTGGTGTGTGTGGTGTGTCGCGTCGGGTGCGTCGTGTGTGGGGGTGTGTATGTGTTGGTGTTGTTTTTGGTGTGTTGTGTGTGGGTGTGTGTGGTTTTGTGTGTTTGTGTGTGTGGTGTGCGTGCGTGCTCGTTGTGCGCGTGGTTGTGTGTGGTTTGGGGTGGTTGTTGTGTGTGTTTTTGGTGTGTTGTGTTGTTTGTTGCGCTTGTTTGTAAAGGTATGATACTGTTTTTGATGAAATTCTGTGAGCTGCTGATCCCCAATGGAAACTATAACGTTATAATGGCTTTCGGGGCAGTTTACGCACGACGTATTATGTTTTATTTACGATTTTGAAAAAAAAAATTGTATGCGGGTTGCCCCCAAAAATTGGGGGATTCGAAGATCTATAATAGTTGCGAGAAGAGAGAAAAAGAGAGAGAGGGGAAAAAAGAGAGAGAAGAAAAAAGAAGGGGGGGAAAAAAAAAGAAGGAAAGAAGAAGGGAAAGAATAGAAACGAAAGGGCTGGGTGGGGCATGCAGACATGGGGGACAGGGCAAACAAATGAGAGAGAGAGGAGAGAGAAGAGGAGAGAAGAGAAGAGAAGAGAAGATCAAAATTTTTACTTTCACTTTTTTCTTCGGAATTTTTTAAATTCTGAATTAAAGATTTCTTTTAAATAAATCTTTGTTTTGTTAAATTCATGTGTATCCCAAGGTAATCTAGCGTAAAACAGCCCGAGTCAACAAGTCCGTAAATGAGATAGAGAGAGAGAGAAAAGAGAGAGAAGAGAGGGGGAAGAGAGAAAAGGAAGAGAAGAATATTGGAGTTTCTTTAGTTAAGGTTTTGGGGTGTGGGTGTGTGTTGTGTGTTGTGTTTGCTGTACGCGGCGCGCGCGTGCTGCGACGAGCGAGCAGCGGCAGCGGTGAGTGAGGGATTGGTTGTGTGTGTTGTGTGTGTGTGTGTTGTGTTTGTGTGTGTGTGGTGTTTTGGTGTGTGTGTAAGTGAGAAGATAGATAAAACAGACAACAACAGACAACAGAGAATCGTGTGAAAATTAGTGCACTGGCTTAAATTAAATTCGTCATAACATCGAAATTATTTCAGCGTTTTTCAATGAATTTTTTTTTAGTACGGTTGTGGGTGAGGAGAAAAAAGAGAATATTGCCAACCTTCCCCCTCATTCCAGCACTAAGTTTCATACGAACCACAGAAACCCCCTGTTACCTTCAAGGTTTAATTTTTAGTTTTCAACCATTTAACTTTTACACGCAATTCTAATTCTCATGCGTTAAACCCCAAACTACAAAAAAATTTTCTGTTCCTAGTACGTGCCACCATGTAAACAATCGATACAGGAAGTTTTAAAGTGAAATACCATGCTGTAAAGATGCATCATTTTGAAGGCTTTGGCAGGTCTTAAAAAACTTTCCAAGCTTTACTTCGGCGGATTTGGTTGTGCTGCTCACGAAAATATGCAAGCAAACCCATCAAAAAGCAATTCACACCAACCCGCTTTTTATAACACCCAAACACCTGGCACAGACAGATAGACGGCAAACCCAAAAATCACACACCGCGCGCACGCGCACACAAACACACACACACCCACACAACGTCTGCTGTCTGTTTTGTCTTCTGTCTCTGCAGTCTCTCTCTCTCCCCTCTCTCCTCCTCCTTTT
>CM031606.1:62448883-62453883 GCA_018398815.1 Conus ventricosus | reverse complement strand
TTATAGACCTGGGAATACTTTACACTGGGGACGAAGAAATGCTCTCTCTCTCTCTCTCTCTCTCTCTCTCTCTCTCTCTCTCTCTCTTCTCCTCTCTCTCTCTCTCTCTCTCTGTGTGTGTGTGTGTGTGTGTGTGTGTATGTGTGTGGGTGTGTGTCCGTCCATGGTCAAAATGTGTTCCACTCGCTCCAGACAAAACTGCTGGACCGATCTTTCTGAAAATTTGTAGATATGTTCATTATGGGTCACGGATGATGCCCGATGTTTTATTTTTCCAGAAGTACCGTTATTAACGGCTGTAAATGGTAATTTTGTTATCTTTTATTTTACCCGAATAGCCGTTATTAACGGCTATAAATGATAATTTTGTGATTTACAGTTTAAACAATGACGATTTAAAAGTGTAACCAACTTCCGTCAGCTCCTCGGTAGTGTAATGGTTAGTATCCCGCCTGTCACGCGAGAGATGGAGGTTCATTTCCCCGCCGGGGAGAGCAGCATATTTTTTTTTCTTTTCTCTTACATACAAAATTTCTACCACCAAAAAGGGGAGAAAGTGCAATAGTGACTGATTTATATATATATATATATATATATATATATATATTATATATATATATATATATATATATATATTTGGTACTACTCTACTGGGAATACATCTATATGCTTTGCATCTTGTTTCTCTTATTACTGACAACCAGTCTCATCAAGCTCTGTTCATCCTTCGCCTTTTTCTACCAACAGTTCCTCCCCACTCCCATCACGTCTCTTGCAGACACTGAGATGCACGTTTCCGATCGGGGTTTCAGCTAACTAGTGAGTTTCAGGCCCCGTCAGTGCGTGCCAGCGGGCTGTTTTCGCAAGCTGAACAATTCAAATAGCTGAAATCAGAATCGTCGGGTGTGTTTCCAAGTCTCCCTCGGGTAAATTGAAACATCGGTGGTCTCTTTGTCCTGTATTTCTGTCTGTTTTTCTGCAAGTCGGTCTCTTTCTCTCTGTCTCTGTCTCTCTGTGTCCACCTCTGTCTGTCTGTCTGTCTGTCTGTCTCCGCTCACTCACTCCCTTCCTGCCTGTCTGTCTGTCTGTCTGTTTGTCTCTCATACACATGCACTGACTATCTATTAATGTGTGTGTGTGTGTGTGTGTGTGTGTGTGTGTGTGTGTGTGTGTGTGTGTGTGTGTGTGTGTGTGAGAGAGAGAGAGAGAGGAGGAGAGAGAGAGAGAGAGAGAGAGAGAGGAGAGAGAGATTATAAATGACTCTCCCCCTTCAGATAGGGGCCTACATCTGAATAAAAGATTTCGTATTCATGTTCGTATCCCCCCCCCCCTCTCTCTCCTCTCTCTCAGATTCCATATTTGCACAATGTTTACTCATTAATCTCATTTGCCAGCTTACATACTTTAGTATGTTGACAGACACCTGAAGTGCACATTGACAGAGATTACGACTTGGCCTTTCAGATAGTGATGGGCATTATTGTGACTGAAGACATATTGATGATGTAAAATCAAATTCACTTTCAACATGTCAAGATTCAGCAGAAGACAATGGTCATTTGTACGTTCTTGCCAGCACGAAGACAAAGTAGGCAGCAATTCACCACACAAGTCATGCAAATATCCACGCATATTACAACTGATTTTATTATCTTTGTCATTAATACAATAAATCACGGTAAAGCTTCGGCCTTTCACGTATTTTAAAGCATTTGAAAGGCAAAGTAGGATAACGTGGACCTTTTTTTTCAATAGAATAGAACACAGTATCATGGTAATGTATATTTCCCTTCAACGGGGCCCCTGTCTTTGAAGAATAGATATATCTGAATCTGAATTCTTTCTCTCAGCCTATCTGCCTTTCTGACTGCTGCCTCTCTCCCTGCCTGCCCAAGTGCCTGCCTGTCTGTCTATCTGTCTGTCTATCTGCCTCTCTCTCCCTCTCTCTCTCTCTCTCTCTCTCTCTCTCTCTCTCTTCTCTTCTCTCTCTCTCTCTCTCTCTCTCTCTCCCTCCTTCCTCTTTCTCTTATCATTTTGTTGCAACAGGACTTGGAGTTGAAGGTAACACGACAGTATGGACTACACAGGAGGGGGGGAGGGGGGGGGGGTTAAATACTCAAATGCTTCCGCATCTAAAAGATAGTTCGAGACTTTTCAGAGATAGTATCTTCCTACGTAATAAAACAAGAACGCTTAATATCGGCGGCTTAAGAGAACAGTCTAGCGGCTACCGTTATTTTTTCATCGATTGATTAAAGTTACGCCTCCAGATTAATGTTGCCAGGATTTAGGCTGCCTGGGAATTTTGTTTGGGAAGGCCAATGCTCAATCTTCCTTCTTACCAGAAAATTTCTGCTGTGAACTTAAATTAGAAGCAACGCAGTGCAAGACTGTGCAATACAACACAGTAGAATACAACGCAATGCAATACAGTGCAATACAATACAATTCAGTACAATACAACGCAGTGCAATACAATACAATTCAGTACAATACAATACAATTCAATACAATGCAATTCAGTACAATACAATATAACGCCATACAATTCAGTACAGTACAATATAACGCCATACAATTCAGTACAATACAATTCAGTACAATACAATGCAATGCAATGCAATACAATACAATTCAGTACAATACAAGACAATGCAATACAATTCAATTCAACAACACAATACAATGCAATACAATTCAATTCAACACAATACAATGCAATGCAATACAATTCAGTACAATACAAGATAATGCAATACAATTCAATTCAACACAATACAATGCAATGCAATACAATTCAGTACAATACAAGACAATGCAATACAATTCAATTCAACACAATACAACACAATGCAATACAACTCAATTCGGGACAACACAGTACAATGCAGTGCAGTAGAATACAATTCAGCACAATACAGAAATATGGTACAGAACCTGTGCCTTGTCCTTCAATTGAAATTTTATGCTTTGTGGCCATGGATCAATGTTCGTTAGAAATAGCTTCCATACATGCATGCCAGAAAACATATCAGGTCTGCAAAATGCAGTTCTACAGTCATGAAAATGAACGTGGAATTTGCAGAAAACCTTACATTTCCACTGGCGATCTGGTTACTTCCTGTGCGTGAAAGAAATCGAATACAGAGGAAGGCGGTGTTGTGGTTGGGATCAATTTCTTGGGGAAAAGTTTGAAATGCGGGGGCTAAACTAATTGACCTTTACAGTTCTGCTTGAACAAGCCAAGTGAGGAGCGTTCATGGTTTCAGCTCACTTTTTTTTAAACAGACGGACAGACACACACGCACAAACACACACACACACACACACACACACACGCACACACACACACACACACACACACCACACACACACAAACACACACACACACACACACACACACACACACACACACACACACACACACACACACACACACACACACACACACACACACCACACAACACACACACACACAAACACACACACATACCCACAAACAACATACAGCAAACACAACACGCACGCACGCACGCACGCACGCACGCACGCACGCACGCACCACGCACCACCACACACACACACACACACACACTCACGCACACACACGCGCGCGCGCGCGCATGCTCACGCACACACGCACACACGCACGCACGCACGCACACTGACACACACGCCCACACACACACACTCATACAATGTTTTTTTATGACACACATGAGATCGATGTGCCATTTTTCACAGCCAACCACAGTTCCCGACCTTCATTTTTCTTTAAAAAGAAAAACAAAACAAAAACGAAGAACAAAAAAAAAAAAAAGAAAAAAGAAAACAAAAAAAAACACGAAACAACAACAACAAAAACATTTGAAAATAAATACAGTCTTAAAGAGTGAGTAGGAAACGTACATAATAATATTGTCTGTTCATCGATAAAATCTGTACGTCCATGGAAAGTCACTCCTTTCTTCATGATAAGGATCGGTCCCCCAATTCCAGACACTGTTTCCATCAAGATATCTGTGGCCACACCATGCACTCCCTCCGCCAATTTCATTGACTCCGCACCCCCCCCCCCCCCTCCGCCTCTAAACCCACCCCTTCTTCAGACCTGTATGTGTCCCCACTCCGACTCTTCAGGTACCGCCGCCCTCTCTCCCAACACTTCCGTCCCACTCACATTACATTGTGTCTGTTGGAGGAGGGGTCAGAGTACTGTGGTGGGGCTGAGGCCCCTTCAGCGTGTGCCAGTGTGGCCTGCTTCCGAATGCCGAGCAATTTAAAGGGTTGAAATCAGCACTGCCAGACCCGCTTCTGAATCTCACTCGTGTAACTTGGAGGGTCAGTGGCGCCTTTGTCTTGCGTCTCCTTTTTGTCTGTGTGTCTGTCTGTTTGTGTCTGTCAGTCTGTCTATCTGTTGTCTGTATCTGTTTGTATCTGTCCCTCTGTGCGTCTGTCTCTCACTCTCCTTCCCTTCTCTTTCTCTGCACGCGCTCTCACACATACATGCATACACACACAAACACACAGATTTCCCCTCTCTCTCTGCCGACCTCCCAACCCCCTCTGCTCTCTCCTCTCTCTCTCTCTCTCTCTCTCTCTCTCTCTCTCTCTCTCTCTCTCTCTCTCACGTGAATCACAAATAGTTTTTTCTCTCTGCGTTCAGTTCAGTTTTGATTGGTTAGAATTGTCCTCTGTGAACTGTCTTGATGTCATTGGCAGGACGTACAGCTAGGGTAGTAATGCTGGCATTTGGGGAAAAACAAGCTAGTAGGCGTAAACAGATCCGGTGCAGTTCTTCCTTAACATTTCCAATTTTTCTTGGATTTATTTTATTTCATTTTTTTTCTCCATTTCATTGTGATTGTTTCTCTTATTCGTGCCGCAGTAAGTGGCTTTACTACCGTTCACCATACATTTAGAATCTCTTGCACGAAGCCACACCCATGCAGTTTTGCTGCAGCCACAGAGTTTGGAGTCCTCATACATTGAGCTAACAC
>CM031606.1:62436383-62438883 GCA_018398815.1 Conus ventricosus | reverse complement strand
ATGGTCCAAGCGAAGAGAGAACACAGCTTCCCCCATGAATTAAAGAACTGTCTAACGACTTGTACCATTTATGGTCCGAGGGAAAAGGAAAGGAGGGCAGAGCGAAATGCGACAAGATTTCCATTCTGACCTCTTGAAGTTCTGAAAGAGTTCTTCTGTTTTGTTTATGTCTTTGCCCCCCCCCCCCCCCCCCCCCCCCCCGCCTTCTGATTATTATTTTGCTCATAGTATCCAGTAGGTAGTAAGCTAAATCTGCATTCAATTTTTCAGGTTCATAGATTTCATTGCATGTAATAAACTTAATTTTGAAAAAAAAAATGGAATGCATGCATCATATCTTGCGGAACACCTGGAAATGTTGAAAAAATCTGCGTATTTCACAATACTTTAAAAAACAAAACAAAACAAAAAAGCTGGGTCTGCCTTTTTATCAGGATGAACAATAAAACTTAGTGGCTTCATTCGCAGGCAATATGGTATCTAAAAATAGGTTCCATAGATTTTTGTATAGTCTTGCTGATGAACAGACAAACAATCCAAGAGCCGCACATGAAAATATAATCTTTCTGACAGAGGAAATGAACAAGAAGCCACAGAGCTCATCTTCAAAACCAGTAGAGGGAGAGAGAGAGAGAGAGAGAGAGAGAGAGAGAGAGAGAGAGAGAGAGAGAGAGAGCGTGCACGTGCGTTCATGTGTGCATGTGCGTGTATGTATGTATGTGTATGTCTGTGTAATATATATATGTGTGTGTGTGTGTGTGCGTGTGTGTGTGTGTCTGCGTACGTGCGCGCGCGCGCGCGCGCGCGCGCGCGCACGTGTGTGTGTGTGTGTGTGTGTGTGTGTGTGTGTGTGTGTGTGTTGTGTGTGTGCAAGCACGCGCGCATGTGTTAGTGTGTGTCTGCGTCTTTGTGTGTGTTGATGTGATGGTCATCAGCACATCAAGGGCAGAGAAAACAACATGTGGAACTAGCCTGACCAAACCACCACACGTTTCTACAAGCAATGCAAACTGACAGCGATCTGGAGTCCAACAGGGTCACCAACTCCGATTCCCCCCCCCCCCCCCCCCCTCCATTCCGTCCTCCCATCCCCCCACCCAACTTCTATCCCTCCTCACACTCCCTCTCCCCCCTTTCTCATCCCGAATAGCCTTGGAGACAGGGTGGTGTGTGTGTGTGTGGTGTGTGTGGGGGGGGGGGGGGGGGGTGGTGATGGTGGATGGAAGACGGTGGGAGAGGGCTGTAGTTATTGCACAGACGTGGTATGTTGACGCGTGTCAATGTTTAATGGCTGACGTCCAACACACGTGACCGTTCAGAGTGGCATATGAAGGGATAAATGTCGAGGGGACGGAAGAGGTTTACCTGGCATGTTGCCAAAGACGACATCACCTCTGGCCGTTTCTGTAGAGCTCTTGTTCTGGGAGGACCAGAGCTGGTTTCAGACTTTCAGGCCAGACGCTAGAGGTATTGAACAATAAAGAAGTGTCAAGAACGCGCAAAAGTGGTGTTAGTGCGAGAGATCGTTTCAGCCATCCATCATCATGCATAAAGACGTTGCTTCCTACAGTAGTACTATTGTCAGTAAATTCACGAATTCAGAAATGTGTGTCCACATAGAGTCCATACAATCTGATGGCTTAATACATTTTTAAAGAGGTTCAAGTGCGCTAACCACAACTTAGAAACAGGTGTTGATAAAACTACAGGAGACTGCATGCCATTGTAATGCATTGCATCGTAATTTAGTGTTGTGGAGTGTGATTTAGTGTAGTGAGAAAAAGAGACACGAGAGACACATAAACATACCAATAGGCAACGTAGGTGTTAACAGGCAAAACTACCTTTGCTACACGATAAACCTGTGTTACTCGTGCATGCATATCAAACTAACTTTCAAAAATGCAGAGTACTCTTGTGTCGTATTTGCACTATATTGTGTTACATTGCAGTCTAACGCTTTGTGTGGCATTGTATTGAAATGAGTATTTCCATGACAGGGTTCCCACAGATTGGGAATAGTTGGGAAGATTTGGGAAAAAACGGATGGTCCTTTTCCCAGTTGTGAAAGTTTGGGAAAAAATAATGGCTTTTGGTGTCTTGCTCTACTTATGGAGAGCAACCATTTGTTGTCAAGAGTTACTGTTCTTACCTGCCGTTACCATATGTATATGACAACAAAGGTTAGGAAAAGGTTGGGAAGTTTGTTTCTCCAAGTCTGTATGAACCCTGCTTGACCAGCGTCCACTCTTCTTGCTAACCGCCGCAGGGCACGAGGCAACATTCTGCGAAGAACTACACCCAGCTTAGATCCCAGCACGTGTCGGCTCCAATCCCATTATTTTACAGCCGGCGGTCAATAATGAATCTAGAAAGGCCAGCCACTTGGGAGGCCCATACCTCCCTCACGCTCGAACACTTCTCACCCCCACCCCCTCACCCCCTTCTTCTCCCCTTCTCTGCCTCGTGTTCTATGATTCTTATTTTCCTCCTTGCGTCC
>CM031606.1:62426383-62428883 GCA_018398815.1 Conus ventricosus | reverse complement strand
TCTTTGGTGAATGTTTGTATGTTTGTTTGTATGTTTGTTTGTTTGACATCTTTATTTGTTTTGCGTTGTATCTTTCAGCCTCTCTCTGTTATATGGACGCGAGCTTTGGCGGTCAAAGCCAACGCAGGCTTCGTCCGTTGTTCAAAAAGAAGCGGCAACTGTGAAGTCTCTTTGAAAGTTTTAAGGGGGGGGGGGGGGGGGGGTGAAGCTTGACAACAATGATATGGTGGGTGGTGGTAGGATGTAGGAAGGAGTGGGGGGTAGGGGGAAGGGGCTGGAGGAGGTGGGATGTGTGTAGGTGACGGGCAGTCCAGAGAAAGAACACAAGTGCCATCTCCATTTTTCTGTCATCGTTTTCATAGCTTTTTTTCCCCCCAATCGGGATCTTCTCTCTCTCTCTCTCTCTCTCTCTCTCTCTCTCTCTCTCTCTCTCTCTCTCTCTCTCTCTCTCTCTGTTGTGTGTGTGTGTGTGTGTGTGTGTGTGTGTGTGTGTGTGTGTGTGTGTGCCTGCCTGCCGCCTGTCTGTCTGTCTGTCTGTCTCTCTTTCTCTCTGTCTCTGTTTCTCTCTCTCTCTCTCTCTCTCTCCTCTCTCTCTCTCTCTCTCTCTCTCTCTCTCTCTCGTGTGTGTGTGTGTGTGTGTGTGTGTGTGTGTGTGTGTGTGTGTACGTTCGCGCGCGCGCACGCGCGTGTATGATTCATTTCTTGCGCTGTGTGACTTTCCTACTATATTTGTGTTATACTGTTCTCGCCTTGATTTTTTTTCAAATGCAAACAAATACAGACTATCTTTTTGTTGTCGTCTTGCCATTAGTTTCAATTTTAAAAAAAAAGTTTAAAAAGAAGCTGACCTCCATTGTTTTCATAATTGTCTCTTCCCAAGTGGAGAACTGGAGAGGGAGAGAAAGTCTCCTGTATGTGAGATAGTCAAGTACTGTTTCCCTTTCCCCAGCAGCCGTTTTCAGGGCCACTAGTTAGCCTGTCTTCATCCTCGGGTGGACGGACACCAGGAACGACAGGGTTCAAAGCCACTGAACCCCCTCCTGTTCTCTCCCACCGCATCCTCTCACCTTTTCCACTGCTGCGAAAGCACTAGTCTCAAGCTCTGCCATTTCGAGATGTTCTCTAGGATACGGTCTGGCATCAGAAGACTAGAACCACCGGGTCGAATTTTATCCCTAGAATGGACATGCCACTGAGGGTGTTGCTCACACAATTTTCTGGCCAGAAACGCAGGTGTCTGTATCTCTCGAGCTTGGTTGGTGTCGGGATATATCATGAATGGAAGAGAAGGTCATCTCCATGTCACGTAGGATCAGACCCAAATGAAGCTGCGGGGTATTTTCCTCATCATCTTCATCTAAATCTGATCATCTAAAAATGTCTAAACTGCTGGGATCTTCATTTTTAACTCTCGTAGTGTTCTCAGTTTTATTTCCCCGTGATATCAATATATCAATCATCGCACGGGGACGGCTGCTTTCTGGAGAGGATTCCTGCGTACGTTGTACGACGTACCATAGAGGCATTCCTGTTCCCCACGCAAGGGACCCAGCAGCAGTGCAGGGCTCTCTGTGTTGGGTTACCTCCTGAAGATCTGATACTGATAGGCTCCTGTGGGCACCTGGCGCTCTGATGGCGATAGAACAAAATAAATTATTGTACGGGTAGCCAGGGTGCAATGTTCTGTGTGTGTGTGTGTGGGGGGGGGGGGCGTGAAAGATGAAACAGCTCAAACAGTCATGGAAAAAGAAGAGCGACAAGGAGAGAGAGAGAGAGAGAGAGAGAGAGAGAGAGAGGAGAGAGAGGAGAGAAAGAATCAGTTGTTTTTCTCCTTTTTATTTGTCTCTTTTTCTCTTCCTTCCCTTCTTCTTTCTCTTTATTCCTACTTTTTGCGCCTCCATCGTTTCCTCTTCCTTCATCTCCCCCTCCTCCTTCTCCTCTTCCTCCTCCTCTCCTCCTCCTCCTCCTCTCCTCCTCCTCCTCCTCCTACCTTCTTCTTCTTCTTCTTCTTCTTCTTCTTTTCGTTGACGCACATCCCCCTCTCCAACTTTGCTCTTTTCTGTGCATAGGTGTTATTTTTGTATTTCACCAGGACTCCATAGAATTTGCAGTCACAGTAATGACGCCATTAGAAGAGCTGAAATGCTTTCCCTATCCGACTGCTGTGCTTTTCCGTCTCTCCACGAACAGGAGCACGAGTCTTTCTGGCTTTTTAATGAACATTGCAGTTGGAGCTCTCCGTTGCATGCAAAAGGATTTAATGCTGAAACATAAAAGTCTTCGCGCTTTGTTCAAAGACGTGTGGAACTTTTCAAGTTCTTAGAAACATTTTTGCTTGCTTGGTCGAGGTTTTGTTTGCTTGTTAGTTTTATTTCAACTGTTGACATATTTTCAAAACAGTAAAACCTAGCTAAATCGCCTGACCCGAAAAGAAATTTTGGATTTCTCAACATAGTTGCAAGACTTCGAAAGACCTAAGTGGTCCTGGCCACAGCTCAAC
>CM031606.1:62411383-62421383 GCA_018398815.1 Conus ventricosus | reverse complement strand
ACACCACGCACGCACGCACGCACGCACGCACGCACGCACGCACACGCGCACGCACCGCAGCCCGCACGCCCGCGCGCGCGCGCGCGCGCGCGCGCACGCACACGCACACACACACTCTCTCTCTCTTTCTCTCTGCACTTGTTTTCCCCACTACTTAATTGTTCAGCATCATATTGTTTGGTCAATCAGTGGGAGATTGCATCTCTTAGGAGATCCAAGTAAAGGTTGTCCTGCACAATTCTTAGCCACTGACAGTGCTTGAGTTATAGAACAGCAGAGCTGACCACTCAAACTGTTCATATCTTTTGATCTCCCTTGCATCCTTGAATGGATCCTCAGGCATAGGCTCAAAGATTGTCCCCTACATTTTATACTGTTTGTATAATGCTTTTAGTTTTTTAGCAACTTTTTTCCTCTCCACACTTTCGTTTTATTCCATTTTACTATCCTTCACTGGCTGCTTTGGGGGTGCTGTTGGATTCTTTTTTGAACCCTTGGTGGTCAGAACACCACAGAATTATGAACTGTGGTGTGTTTCTATTTGACACCAGGAGCGCGAACACAATCAGCCGTGTCTCCCTGATGAGTCCGATCCAGCGGACGAAAGGCCTAGGAGCAGCAATACAAATAGATCTGCCTCCAGAAGGGATCACGATGGTTCCCTCAGGCAGCTAGGGAAGGGTTTTTCATATTTATAATATATTTCCCCATTTTCTTGAATTTTTTTTTCTTTTCTCTAAAATTTCAAATCTTTGCACAGTCATTATTATAATGACGGAAGAATTGTTAGCCTGCACTTGTTTTCCCCCACTACTTAATTGTTCAGCATCTCTTCTCTCCCTCTCCTTCTCTCTCGCTCTTTCACGTACGCATTTACACAAAAACAAACAAATAAACACCATTCACGTATGTTCCTTTGCCTGAGCAGAAAACGTCTGGCATGACTGGCAAGGGGTAACACGGATAGAGATAAATTGTTGCTTATTATGTTCTGTTCTGCTGCATTACATAGCTTTACCCTTTTTGTGTATGTATCCACCCGTGTCTTTATTCACCACCATCTAATGCTGTCTCTACCCTCTATCACACTCGCTACCATCATTCATCATCATCATCATCACCAACATCTCCTCCTCGTCAACAACATAAAGAACGTGCATTACCTTTATGTGCATTTATCCCCCGTGTCCTTATTCATCACCATCCAACGCTGTCACATCCTCTAACACACCCGCTACCATCATCATCATCACCACCACCACCATCTCATCATCATATCATTCATCATCATTACCAACATCCTCCTCCTCACCGTCAACAACGTAAAGTAAGTTGTCATCTTCAAGTTTTATTTTTTTCTCCTGCCACTTTCTCAGTTTTTGTTTGTTTATTAGTTTTTGTGTGTTTTTTGTTTTCGTTTTTGTTTATGTTTTCTCCAATCAAGGCAATCATTGCCATCCGTGGGCAGAAATCCTTTCAACAGTGCTCTCCCTTGCAGATTCCCGTCTCTCAGAGAACAGAAGAGAAGGAATCGAGCTCTGTCGTGTATTTGTTTATTTGTTTCTTTGTTCGTACGTTTGTCTTACATCTTTGTTTATTTCATGTCGTATCCTTCAGACTCTGTCTGTTGTAGGGGTGCACAGCTTTGGCTGTCAAAATGCATACAGGCTTTGTCGCTTGTTCAAACAGGAACGGCAATTGGAAAGTCGCTTTGAAAGATTCAAGCAAACGAAGCACGAAACATCTGATGAAGAGGGTGGTGGGAGGGGCAGGGGAAGGCTCGGAGGTATTGAGGGAAGGGGCGGGGGGGGGGGGGGGGGGGGGAGGGCGATATATTTATATATATATGTGTGTAGAGAAAGAGCAAATATGTGATGTCCATTTTTCTGCCATCATTTGCACAGCATTTTTTTGCCACTATCAAGATCTCTCTCTCTTCTCTCTCTCTCTCTCTCTCTCTCTCTCTCTCTGCGTGCGCGCGCGCGTGTATACGTGTATCAGTGTGTGTGTGTTGTGTGTGTGTGGGGTGTGTGTGTGTGTGTGTGCGTGCGTGCGTGCGCGCGTGCGTGCGTGCGTGCGTCCGTGCGTGCGTGTGTGTGTGTGTGTGTGTGTGTGTTGGTGCGTGCGTGCGTGCGTGCGTGTGCGAGAAAGTTTTTCTCTATTCTTTTCTTTCACTATATGGCTTTCCCATTGTATGTGTGTTTCACTGTGACATGATGCCGTTTTGGCTGTATTGAGACTCTCTACATCATAGCAGGGGCATCACACTGACTTGCACAAAACAGGATTGGCTTCACGGAGATCGGTCCTTTTCCTGCTTCACACACGTCCATCCCGTGATGTTTGTATTTAGAATGTTTGAGTCAGTTACTGCGCTGATGTATCGTTCGAGCTGCGATCAGGAAACGGAGGATTCAATCCCCCCCCCCCCCCCCCCCCCCCCCCCCCCCCCCACACACACATGCGGATAGGATGATACTAAAACCCTGAAAGCCAGGAGCACGAACTGTTAGACCAAAATGTGAGTGGAACCAAGTCAGTCCGAAGGTTTAGTTTTTGTTGGCATGCGTCTGTCGCGGGGACTCAGATCAGTCAAGGCAAACACACACACACACACACACACACAACACACACACACACACACACATATATATTTATATATATACACACACACACACACACACACACACAACACACGCAAACGCAAACACACACACACACACACACACACACACACACACACTCACACAAAACACACACTCTCTTCTCTCTCTCACACACACACACACACACACACACACACACACACATACACACACCACACATACACACACACACACATACACACACGAATGCACACTCACATTGCTTGTTTTGAAGATCTTTTGGATTCCGGTTCTTGTCCTCTATCATGAAGGTTATGTTTTAAACTGAGTCTTTTCAATTGTTTGTCTGCTGTGGGCAAGACCACGTAAAACCTATGCAATTCTTTTAGATGACAGTGACGCTCACCACAAAATGAGTCACATTGCACCGGAGGTCGTTTTTGAGTTATTTATTTCTTGTAATTCTACAATAAAAATGCTCTCCAACAAAAAAAAACAGATTGTAAATCGGACTATTTTGGGCAAAGTTATTGTGATTTGAGGTTTAGACCCGTCAATACAGCGAAAAGAGAAATTGCAGCCGAAAAGTTTTAAAACATGTTCATAGCAACCAAGTACTTCTAATTAAGATATCTTGTTGGGAAATTTGGCACCAACATGCACTAGCCGTTCTGTATCCCCACACAAACATGTGGGAAAAAATATTGAAATCTTTAGATTTTATTCAAAAAAGAAATTTTGGATTAAATTGAAAAATAACACAGAGAAAAGAATAAGCTGTTTTTAATTTACATCAGTAAATTAATTCACATAAGCATACTACTTGAGGTAACCTTTTGTGTGCTTTCATTCAGAAACTGCTACTGTAAGATCTTAAGAAAGAAAATAAAGGAAATTTTAAAAAAGAAAAAAAAAACCCCCATAACCTAAAAATATACTACAGTGACCGCGGCAGTAGAATACAGTTTCCCTGACCACATGACGTAGTTTGAACACACACGAGAACAGTAGTAATTCCCACGGAAGATAATGTTCTACTCACAGTCTGGGGTGACTAGGACAGGGGCTTAGGGGCAGAGAATGTCCTGTGTGTCAGGTCTAACAAAGGGTCTGATTTTACTGGCGTAGGTACTCCCTGCGGTCGCTGATTAGTCCAGGGGGCTGAATTCGGGCAGGGAGACCGACCAGACGACGCCTCGCAGTGTCCACACAGTATGCTAGCTGGATCTGTTCCTCCTCTGCACTCAGTGTGGTTTTCACATACACAGTTCCAGGAGCATCTGAGGAAAAACGGAAATGAAAATATTTTTTCATTCCCTTCACTGCCTTAAAATGGACATCAAAAAATGCCTGCCAGTCATAGACGATGACTTTCTCTTCCCCAGCCTCTGTGCCAATGATCTGCGCCCGATTGATGCCCTTGGTGGTGCTGCTGTTGATGACATGGCACAGGTCGTTGAGGCAGTGCACTTACAGCGTTTGAAGCGTCGCTTTAGGAGGCCGAAACACCAGTCAGGAGCAAATTTGGTGGGGCCCGGCAGGCATGAAGTTGACGGTGATGGAGGTGTGAAGGCCCTGCCATGACTCGCCAGGCCAGGTACCACAACATGTACTTGTTTTTGTTCTGGCCACTGCAGTTGTCGCAGTGTAGATCCACCTCCATCCCCCCAAGGCCAAAATGCTTGAAAAAATGGTGCAGCAGAAGAAATCACATATTGGACCCTTGCCGCTGGACATGCCTTCATCAATAAGGTAATTTATCTGCTGTGGAAGACCTCACAGCAGACTCCAAAGATGCCGCACTTTCTGGGGACCAAAAAGTAGATAGGACCAGGCTGGAGAGGGCTGCTGGGCAGATGGACTTGCTGGGCAAAGTCAAAGCTGTAATGCATCCTGGCTGGCCAGCTGTTGGCAGGATGGGATCCCAGCTCAGTGATGTTGGCAGCAGCTGTTGCAGCTTTGTTTGTGGTCCACCTGCCTGTTGTTAAAACGTCCGCTCTGCCTCAACAACCTCTAAGTGAGCCAGCTGATCCGAAGCCTGGCTCTCTCTTCTTCTGGGAGACCAGCACTGCGACGGATCTTCTCATTGTTTTGCTTGCACTGCCAACACAGATCCGTCATTGGCTTTCCAACAACAATGAAGGGAAGGTGCTGCTGCCATATTTTGAAGAAAGACGTCTTCCCAAGCATACGGTGACCTGAAACACACACACACACACACCACACACACACACACTGTATGCAACATACTTTTATTTTTAAATTTTATACTATTGAATGTAAATGAAAAGTAAACATTCACTATGTAAAGAATTAAAAATAAAACTTTCCCCAAATTTCCTTCATTCAGCAACATTTTGTTTATTTATTGGGAAAGTATGTGTGTGTTTTTTTCTTTAAAAAGTGTTGTCTAGATTCATCTTATGTACCTCTTTGCAAATAGCAGAGTAAATGTTTGGTATGCATATGTTTTGTTTGTATGTTAAATTTTCATGACGGGATAAAAAAAAAATTTTAACTTTGCAAGAACAAAAATATTCTTTTAAAATACATTTAAGATCATAAATGATAGGAAAAGCTCTTTTTTTAATTGCTGTAAAAAAAAATTTAAACTCATGTTGTCACTCTTTTACATGCTGGCCAACTTTACCTCTTGCTCTGGCAATAGCTGGTGATGTCTCCATATTGAAGCCTTGGTGTGGGCGATGGCAGGATTTTGACATCGGTTCTCCTGAAACCCGGTATGCGGCCTGGCAAACCAGTCCATGATCCTCTGCGAAGTTAGTGATGAAGCGCACCACCCTCTCCACATCCACAGGATCAATGGCATTGATGTTGAACTTTCTGCCCCCACTCTTCTTTTGCCGTGGGTGTCAGCCCATGCTCTAGATTTGTGCTTCAGTTAAAGCGGTCAGCTTGTTCTGATAATCCTGAAACAGGTGTTGAATTCTGTTCTTAGCAACACTTACCAGAAAACAGGAATTAATCATTCTGCTTGAAGAAAGGTAACCTGTGTCTGTATGTGTCTGAAGTCTGTTTTTTGTGTTTATTGGTAAAGCATGTGTAATTGTTAGCAGTGAATTCAATCAACTTTTGTGTTAATAATGTTACTGTAAGCTAAAAAAAGTTAATGTAAGCTGTGTCAGCATGTGTGAAGTTTGTTTTAGATTTATTCTAAAGGGAGTGTGTTTAACAATTAGCCATGATTTCAATCAACTTTTGTGTTAATGATGCAGTAAGTACTGTAAGCTGTCTCAGTGTGTGAAGTCTGTTTTAGTGGTTTATATTAATAAAGTGTGTGTAACTGTTAGCAATTACTTCAATCATAAACAGTGTACTAGTGTACGCAAAATTCTTCTTGATTCAGATTTAAATCAATGGTTCACAAACTAAAAGCTGCTAAACATTTGACATTTTGTCTGTTTCAAAGAAATGCAACAGTCACAAAATATTGCTGCTGAAGAAAAATATTGACAATTTAGTATTAAAATAATCAGTTGAAATTAAAATGAAAAATTTAATGAATTGTAAATCAAATGTTCATAATATTTCCATTTTAATATGCCACTAAAACTGAAAGGGTTAAAATAAAAAAAGTGAAAAAGTAAAATTAAATTTATATTTCACAAGCCAAATATCAAATTTAATTCTAGTTGACAATGTTTATCAGTTGTGAAACAGATATGCATGATGAGATTGAGTCACAAAAAATAAAAAGAGTAAGGTGAGGAGGCAATAATAAAAATAAAAGACTCCCTTGGGAAAAAATAGAGAGACAAGAAAAAAAAATTAAGGATTAATAAAACTTAACTAGAAGAACTTTCTAGTTCTGCAAATTTCTGATTCAGTGTTATTTGCTTACCATAAATGAACTTAAAAGATTCCCTGCAGACAATCTTGAAGTTGACAGTGTATGTCGTGCGCTGATGTTCTCTGGTCTTCTGGCGACAAGGCTTGCCCGCAGTGATCTCTGAGTTGTTCATGGGTTTTACATGCAAGCATTCCAAGCAGCACCATGTCCTTTCAGCTGGAAAAAAAGTCATATTTTGAGTCACCTTAGAAAGAGTTAGTATATGCCTGGTTTTTGAGTCACCTTAGAAAGAGTTAGTTATTACAAATGCCTGGTTATTTTTTAACCTCACAATACACACTAAAACCAAAGCAGTAAAAACACAAGCACACACTATTAAAATAGCCTCTTGCCCACTCATTTACACATGTGTGCATACAGAAAACACACACACACACATGTACACACTACACTGTACAACTATTTATTCATTCATACAAGTGACACACAAAGCACACACAAGCGCGCACACACACACACACACACACACACACACACACACACACACACACACACACACACACACACTGTACAGTGTACAATTACTTAATCATGCAACTGACACACATAGTTATACAGATCTATTTCATGTATACACATAATACTACCAAGTACCAGCATAATGCATGATCGAATTTAGTAAAATTAAAAACAACACCTTGATCACAATTAAAATTTAACAGAGAGGGCTTCTCACTTTATGATTATTTTTTGTTCAGTTACATCAGCTTTATTTCTTATGGTGTGTGTGTGTGTGTGTGTGTGTGTGTGTGTGTGTGTGTGTGTGTGTGTGTGTGTGTGTGTGTATACATCTTGTAATAATACATAGTGTGTGTGTGTGTTTATAGAACCACTGTATGACTATGTGTGTGGGCATAATAATATGTATGTGTGAGTGTGTGAGTGAGGGGAGAGGAGAGAGTGTGTGTGTGTGTGTGTGTGTGTGTGTGTGTGTGTGTGTGTGTGTGTGTGTGTGTGTTGTGTTGTGTGCATGCATGACTCATCACAATGAGGTTATGTTTTTTTGTTTTATCATGTTTACCTTGCCACAATTACCACAGTTAAACACAAATCAAACAGTTATGCAATAACAGTAAATATCAATTGAATTGTGTGCTTACCTTCAGATAATTCAGCCATGGTCATTCTCTTTGCCAGTATTTCCTCAGAAGTGAACTGTGCAATGCATCCCTTCTTTTTGGACACTGGCTCAGCACCGTCAGTGACACTGCTTGCACCTGCCACATGGCGATTTCGACACTTGCAGTCGAAAGCTTCAACTTTCAGCCTTTCAGCATCAGGTCCAAGCATGGTTTCGTTGTCTATGTCGGCATTCACAGACAGATTGTGCTTTTGAACTTGGACGAGTGCAGGCACTTCTTCGTGATCCGAGCCGGTCTCAGAGCACTGACTGTCAGTGTCACTTCGATCACCCATTTCCTCTTTGCTGTCGGTAGAAACACTGCCATCGTCGTCCAGGAAATACTCAGTCACCAGCCCGTAAATGTCATTTTCATCTGTTGATGAAAATATGTTGGCATTCGCGAGCGATCTTGTTAAAAAATCACAAATATTAGCCCTAAGATTCTCCGGCGTGTTGGCATCGGAAGCCGCCATTGTTGCTTGTGTTGATCACGTGAACGCTTTGGGCCAACCATCAGTGGGGAATCCACCTTAGTGACGCCTTGTTTATACGTCATACCCTTTTTTAAGGACGATGATTGGCTTGCACCGTGGAAATTGAACCCTGAAAGGGTTTCAGTTTAAAAATAGCGGTCTAGACCTTTCCAACGAGGTATCATTCGACGGGTCCATTCCAACATTTCGGGGGTGAGAGCATGTCAATTTTGATCAATTTTATCGGTTTGTAGGCTGCTAAAACAAGGGGTTATGTGTTTCAAAAGCGTTTTTTGGGGCAAAAAGAAACATATTTACACTTTAATATTTGTATGGAAGACAGAAGAAAGACTGTAGATTAATATTCAATTAAAATCTAAAAATCCATAACCTGACCCCATCTGACTAAAATCGGCGCTAGCGAAAAACCCGGTCAGGGACAATGCGACTCATTTCGTGGCGGAGCGTCACAGCTGCCTCCGAATGAAGCGGCTGAGTTTTAATGTGCATCCAGATAAACGGGAGGCAAAACTACACACACACACACAGACACACACACACACGCACAAACACACACACACACACGCACGCAACACACACACACACACACACACACACACACACACACACACGCACGCACGCACGCACGCACGCACGCACGCACGCACGCACGCACACACACACACACACACACACACACTCACACACACACACACACACACACACACACACACACACAAAACACACTCTCACACACACACACTCTCTCTCACACACACCACACACACACACACACACACACACACACACACACACACACACACACACACATACGCGCGCGCGCGCGCAACACACACACACACACACACACACACACACACACACACACACACACACACACGTCGTCCGGTAGCAGACAGATAACGTGCTCCAAGTTCCGTTTCTTGATAGGGGAAGTCTCCTGTGTTTTTCCCGACAGCCGTTTTCAGTGCCACTGGATGGTCTGGGTTAACATTGTACACTTGCATGGGGGCACTAACCTCTGGAGTTATCGACTATGCTACTGTCTTATATTAGAAGACTGAACCTCGACAACCAACTTGCGACCGCTGACTGGATACGTCTCTGAGAGTATTAGTCAAATATCCTGACCAGCACCGCAGGTGTCTGTATTTCTCGGGCCCGGTTGACATCGGAATGTATTATGAATGGAATCGTGGTGAAATGCCATGTCATGAAGTCTCAGGCCAAATGGAACTCCGTGGCATCCTTGTCGTCGTTTTCATCCCTACTGATCGTCTAAAACTGTGCTCTAATGCTGTGACCGTTCGTCATTAACTCTTATAGTTTTCTTGGTTTTGATGTTTCCTTTACATCCATTAGAACATGCTAGACGGGTGTCTGTAGGTAAGAATCCTGCGTGCTTTGTATCCGCTAGACAGCACTGAGCACGACATGAAGAACACAGCGGCAACGCAGTGCCTAGTCTGTTTGGTCACTCTCCTGACTCTCTAGACTGAATTGACCGCCCCCTTAGCGGTGTGACGGCGACAGGACGAACAAAGTTCTGACTGAATGGGGAAGCCAGAAATCAGCAGAGTGAGTGACATGCTATCAGGGGGATGCGGAAGTTGAAGCAGCCCACACAGACTGGGAAGCGAGAGAGAGAGAGAGAGAGAGGAGAGAGAGAGAGAGAGGAGGGAGAGAGAAGAGAGGAGGGAGAGAGAGAGGAGAGAGAGAGAGAGAGAGAGAGATTTCTTCTTTTTTTTTCTTTATCTCTTTTTTCCCCTCGTCCTTCCATTCTATTTTCTCCTCATTTCACTTTTTTGCTCCCCCATTTCCTTCTCCTTCACCCCTTCCTCATTCTCCCGTTCTTCTCCTCCGCTTATTCTTTCGCCTCCTACTCCTCTCATTGTTCTCTTCGTTG
>CM031606.1:62400529-62405529 GCA_018398815.1 Conus ventricosus | reverse complement strand
CAGGGAGGGGACAATAGGTGACGAAGGCGAATCAAGCCGAGAACTTCGATATGATTATAACCTCATCACCTTGATGTCCTTGTAATTCTTTTCTTTTGGACACCCACACACACACACACACACACAACACACACACACACCACACACACATACATATATATATAATATATATATATATATATATATATATATATATATATATATATATATATATTTGTGTGTGTGTGTGTGTGTGTGTGGTGTGTGTGTGGTGTGTACAGAGAGAGAGAGAGAGAGAGAGAGAGAGAGAGAAGAGAGAGGAGGGAGAGAGAGAGGAGAGAGGAGAGAGAACGAACGAACGAACGAAATTTTATTTTACCAGGGTAATGAGATAAGCAATACAAATGCTTTTTTCCACCCAGCCCTGGGGCAAAAGAAAGAATAACAATGTAGAGAGAGAGAGAGAGAGAAGAGAAGAGAGAGAGACGAGAGAGAGAGAGGGAGAGAAGAAGACAGGAGGGGGAAAACAGACACACACACACACACACACACACACACCACACACACACCACACACACACACCACACACACACCACACACAACACAACACAACACACACAGCGAGCGAGATCAGCCTATTCATCAATCCACACACACACATTTGCTAACTCATGCATACCTGACAGTAGAACACACCTAAAAAAGCGGACGTGTTCATACACCTGAACCATGTATATTTACAGCCACCTTCGGTAACGCTAACATTCAAAACCTCCACTCGAATCAATACGACTGGTGCCATTACCCCCCCCCCCCCCCCCCCCCCCACACACACAACACACACGTAATTCTGAGCGCTTAGCCGGTCAAAGACCCCAGAGACCCCACCCCACCCCACCCCCTTCCCACCCCCCGCCCTCACCATGAGCTGGATCATTCTGCAATATACTGTGGAAGCTCGCTGTCAAAGCAACATGACATCTAAGCAGTCACTCAGCGGTAAAGGGCGGGCGTGTGTCAGATTCATTCATTTTGTGTTCTGGCTGCAAGAGGGAGGAAATCGCAGTCGCAGTCCCTTATAGGTAGCAGTAGAATTAACGTGGAGCAGTTTCCAGTGTTAGTTCCATTACAGCCCTGTCCGTCGACCGCATAGGGCTTTTCCAGAGTTCTCTCTCTCTCCTCTCTCTCTCTCTCTCTCTCTCTCTCTCTCTCTCTCTCTCTCTCTCTCTCTCTCTCTTCTCTCTCTCTCTCCTCTCTCTGTCTCTCTCTCTCTCTCTCTCTCCCTCTCTCTGTCTCGCTCTCTATCTCTTAATCTGTCTGTATGTCTGTCTATCTCTCTGCCCCCCCCCCCCCTCCTCCCTCTCTCTCTTTCACTCTGTAATGCACTGTATTCAGGTCTGTAGTCAAAAACAAAGTCCAGTGGAGATGATGGAACAAACAAAGGAGAGAGAGAGAGAGGAGAGAGAGAGAGAGAGAGAGAGAGAGAGAGAGAGAGAGAGAGAGATAGCGACAGACAGACTGACTGACAGACAGACGCACAGACACACAGACAGACAGAGACAGTCGCACAGACAGACACTCTGACACAAACCAGCACACAGACAGACAGAGGCAGAAAGACATACAAAAATACAGATAGACACACAGAGAGGCAGAGACATAGACAGACATACCAAGACAGAAACAGAGAGGCAGACAGACAGACAGACAGGCAGGCAGAGGGACAGACAGAGAGAGGCAAAGAGAATAAAACGTAACCGACTTCTCTGAAAACACATGCACGCTCATTCATATCTAACAACCCATGATAGAATGGATGTATCCATGCTAACACCAACAATCAAAACTTTCCCCCAAACCAGTACAATTGTACAAAACTAGTGATATTGTCCCCCAAACGGCAGAGAACCCCACACAGGTCGAAGACCTCAGAGACACACACTCTCTCGCAGAGAACTGGACAATTCTGCCATACATTGTGCAACGTTGTGGAACCCGACGGCTGCAGCATGGCAGCCGAGCAGTAACTCAGAGAGATAGAGCGGCGCGCGTCTGATTTATTTCCGGGCTGTAACAGGGAGGTAATCACAATCACAATCCTTTCGTTGGCAGAAGAATTAGGTTGAGCAGTTTCCAGTTTCAGTTCCATTACGGCCCAATCGACTGACCACGCCGGGCTGATTCAGGACTGAAGGTTTGCTGTGGGGACGGCAGATCAACCGCTGGAGAAGAGAGAGAGAGAGAGAGAGAGAGAGAGAGAGAGAGAGAGAGAGAGAGAGAGAGAGACAGACAAGAGAGAGAGAGAGAGAGAGAGAGAGAAGAGAGAGAGAGAGAGAGAGAATCATAGTTTTAAAAAAAGCCTTGAAGTCAGGCCTCTGGGCCATACTAGGAAAGTGAGTTCCACTTTAACAATAAAAATCTTTATACTGACATAGTTTGCAATCGTATACTTACTTCTTTCAAGACAAAATTAGATCATGAATCTATAACAGAACCACATGAGTTTGACTCGGAGTTTGAACATTGGCAACGTTTTCGTCGAAATTTTACTAAATAACTTTACTTCTGATTGCAGTGTGCTTTGGGCATTTTAACAACAAGAAGAACAACAACAACAATAACAGTAACGCGGTGTTCATGCACAAAGGGCATAAGTTATACTGGTTATCGCATATAATAATAAGCAGGCAAGGAAGGCAATGCACTCTTAAATCTGGCATATGTTCTGCGAATTTGTGTAGAGTTGATGAAGCGCAGGTAAGGACTGAGTGTCAGCCAGTCACTGAACTGAGAATAAACATGAGACTTCAATGAGTCACATCAGCTCTTGCTCTATTAATCGATATATCTTTGTTTACACTCTCTTTAAATATTGTTATGTCACCTGCATGTGTTGCCTTCCAGTTCACATCCAAACCAAATGTACTTCAAGTGTTTCGGATTTTACAAGTCCGGGTGGTATAAGTTTTGACTCTGCACTGAAAGTAGCGCTATTGTGTGCTTTATTTGAACTCTATTATTGCGCATGTACAATCAGTCAGTAACCAGAGTTTGATGCATTTTTCCATATGACTTTATCAACAGGCAAATGTATGTATCAGTTTAGCCATATACCAGGTGTCAGGGAGACTGAGGGTGGATGTCGAATTATCTCCTTAATTCTGCTGGCCTTAAGCCAACCCCCAATTTTTGGAACTCTCTGTTAGAATGGGCTCTATCTCAGCTTCAAACATTTTAAAGAATGTATTTGGAGAGGGCTGTCCAATCGACAATAAAAGTTTTGGAATAGTAGATATATCTATTCTGGCTCTGTCAGCAAGTTATTGCATGGCTGGTTGAAAAAGAACGTGACTGTTGAATATAACCCTAAATAGTTATAGAAGCCAACATTTACCAAACTTTCATTAACAAAACATCGTTGTTTGCACTAAAAGCAAGATAAAGACCGTTTCTTTCTGCATACCAAAAAATCATCTTTTAACTACTAGATCTAGCTGCGTAGCTGTATTGTAAAGCATATCCAACTATAAGTTTGCAAACTGATAACACTGTTAGGTAGAAGTATAACATCATCACTGGGCAGTAATATATCAGCGGCTGGCAATCTTTGGTCAATTTGCTGAAGAACCATGAAAATTAAAGTCGTGAGCACACTTAACCTTTCTTCAGACCACATGGGCAGTTAAATTACCACCTACTTAGACACGAGCTTAAAAATAGTATCTATGGGCTTTAAGGTACTTATAGTTTTCCTTTTGTTCCCTTTTTGTTGATAGTTTTCCACAGTTTATCCCCGCACACTAAAACCGTTTAAAGGAAATCAGTGGAAGCAGCACACAGCCATCTGTAACCTTACAAGTTGCTTTTAAATCAATGCTGAAAGAGTATGAAAAAGCGGTCTGAGGTACTGTGTTTTACTCTTAAATCTGCTTGTTTTTCAGTAGCCTTGTTTTCAATGACTTACTTCGTAATTCTTTTATTGAGTGCTGAAATACTCGATTTGCTGCATATGTTCAATAAAGACATTCCCTTGTAATTATCAGACATCTTTATACCTCCTTCTAGTGTATAGCATTTAGAATTAACCCGAACGCAAACCATTATTAAAGAAAATGCAACGAAAAAAAATGAGATAGGGATTAGTACGCTCTTCTGTCATACCACTTGGTCGTGCTGCGTTCGAAATTTTCAATGCTTTGATCGCCCATTTTGTTACATATTCTGATATGTCTTCATTTAGTGAGTCAACAGTACTATCATCATCAGTATTTGAGAGAGAGAGAGAGAGAGAGAGGAGAGAGAGAGAGAGAGAGAGAGAGAGAGAGAGAGAAACAAAAGGAGACCGAAGAAAACCAGAGTTGGGTTTAACATTTTAACAACGCTGTATTTTTGCTAATAGTTTAGGTTCTATTTCCAACAAATCTACTCCCTATCATTCGCAGACAAAATGATTCCCCGTGGCATATTCCTTACACAGTCATCGACTTTCCTCCATTAGTTACAGTCTAGTGATTCTGTCACCATGTCTGGCCGAGTCGAATCGGGAGAACAAAAATCGGGAGGGAAAGTTTGCGGAGGAGGCCGAGAGGATGGGGTAGTAGGGGGCGCAGGGTTAGGAAGGATGGACGTACTGGAAAAGGAGGAAGCAGAGGGGGAAGTAGGGAAATAAGAGGAAGACCCGCGACCAGGTTATGAACGACAGCTCTGTCACAACTGGTCATTGTTTACCCACGCCTCCGATGTCTGTGAAAAGACACACAGAAGTTTCCCCGCGTTCCTTTCATCTCTTGGACGTTGTCTTTTGGGACAGCTCTCTGTCTCTTTCTGTCACAATATATGTCTGATTGTCTGTCTGTCTCTGTCTGTCAGTCCACACACACACACACACACTCTCTTCTCTCTCTCTTCTCTCTCTCTCTCTCTCTCTCTCTCTCTCCAGTCCATTTTGCTGATAATGTCTGACAGACTATGTCAGCGTCACAAGGGAACCCTTGCAATATACAAAGCTGACTCTGTGCACT
>CM031606.1:62375529-62395529 GCA_018398815.1 Conus ventricosus | reverse complement strand
AAGCAGACGCTAAAAACTTTCTCTGGAATCAATACTCTGAGAGACATGCTCTGACAACGCAGAAAGCTAGAGAAATCGAAGACCCCAGGGCATAGACCCTTTTTCTGGAAGAAAGGGATCATTCTGGGAGATTCTGGAGTCTCCAGGACAATGATTGCTATCGTAACATTACGCTTTCCAAGCTGTAAATCACGGGTAACGATCGCGTGCATCGGTTTGATTTTCTGGCTGCTACAGGAAGACAGCTTTAATCCGTTTATTGAAGGTTGAATTGTGTTGAGTTGAAAATATGTGATACAGCCGGAGAGAGAGAGAGAGAGGAGAGAGAGAGAGAGAAGAGAGAGAGAGAGAGAGAGAGAGAGAGAGAGTTGCGGTTTTTTTTCCTTTTTTATGTAACCGAAGAATTACTCGAATATTTGGTAAATCTAATCTGAAATTATGCACACACACACACACACACACACACACACACACACACACACACACACACACACACCACACACCACACACACACAGACAGAGACAGAGAGACTTGCGCAGACACACAGGCAGACGAGTCTCTAATAAACATTCAGCGAAGATACAGACACAAGGAAGGAACCCCCCCCCCCCCCCCACACACACACACACACTTTGATCTCCCCTTCCTTTCTCCCCTCTCACGTCTAAGTGTTTCAAGAAGAACACAGTAGAATAGCAAAGGACAAACTGGAAGAGTTGGCACTGCTCAAAATCGTTATCCTTGAGTGACGGGGCAGACAGAGAGAGAGAGAGAGAGAGAGAGAGAGGAGAGAGAGAGAGAGAGAGAGAGAGAGAGAGAGGTGGACAGACAACATTGCTGAGTGGACCGGGAAGAGCTTTGCTGCACTGACTTATTCGCCGCTGTCAGAGATGGGGGCGGCAGGTGCGAAGCTCAGCACTGCAGGGTCCTCACGGAGCAGGTGCGTTCCGGGTCCAGAGCTCAGTGACAAAAACGTGAAGTCTCGAGTCGTTCGCCACATACCCTTCGGTCACTTAACTGGTTTCCCTCACAGCTTTCTTCAATGTTGTGTGTGTGTGTGTGTGTGTGTGTGTGTTGTGTGTGTGTGTGTGTGTGTGTGTGTGGGTTGTGTGTATGTGTGGTGTGCGTGCGTGCGTGCGTGTGTGTGTTCTTGCTCTTCTTTGTCTTCTTCGCGGAGAGTAGCGTTTACGTTTTCTGTCATCTTGCTTTTCGTCAGTTATTTGCTGTTCTCACTATATTTTTAGACATTTTTTCGCGCGTGCATGGATAATTCGCCAGTTTTGTAGAGGTTTTCTTCCTGTTTCCTCCCTTGCTTGGCCTTGTCTGGTTTCCACCTCTCCAAGAGGGAACTATTGGCTAGTGAGAATCATAATGGTAGACTGTAGAGACAGCGGAGTTGATGGCCGGATAAAATGATATAGCAGACAGTGTAGGAAACGGAACTGAAGGCTGGTGGGATTTATACAGTTGACTGCAGAAGACGGGAGTTGTTGGCTGGTGGGATTTATACAGTTGACCGCAGAAGACGGAGTTGTTGGCTGGTGGGATTTATACAGTTGACTGCAGAAGACAGAGTTGTTGGCTGGTGGGATTTATACAGTTGACCGCAGAAGACGGAGTTGTTGGCTGGTGGGATTTATACAGTTGACCGCAGAAGACGGAGTTGTTGGCTGGTGGGATTTATACAGTTGACTGCAGAAGACGGAGTTGTTGGCTGGTGGGATTTATACAGTTGACTGCAGAAGACGGAGTTGTTGGCTGGTGGGATTTATACAGTTGACTGCAGAAGACGGAGTTGTTGGCTGGTGGGATTTATACAGTTGACTGCAGAAGACGAAGTTGTTGGCTGGTGGGATTTATACAGTTGACTGCAGAAGACGGAGTTGTTGGCTGGTGCGATTTATACAGTTGACCGCAGAAGACGGAGTTATTGGCTGGTGGGATTTATACAGTTGACTGCAGAAGACGGAGTTCTTGGCTGGTGGGATTTATACAGTTGACCGCAGAAGACGGAGTTGTGGGCTGGTGGGATTTATACAGTTGACCGCAGAAGACGGAGTTGTTGGCTGGTGGGATTTATACAGTTGACCGCAGAAGACGGAGTTGTTGGCTGGTGGGATTTATACAGTTGACCGCAGAAGACGGAGTTGTTGGCTGGTGGGATTTATACAGTTGACCGCAGAAGACGGAGTTTGTTGGCTGGTGGGGTTTATACAGTTGACTGCAGAAGACGGAGTTGTTGGCTGGTGGGATTTATACAGTTGACCGCAGAAGACGGAGTTGTTGGCTGGTGGGATTTATACAGTTGACCGCAGAAGACGGAGTTGTTGGCTGGTGGGATTTATACAGTTGACTGAGAAGCGGAGTTGATGGCTGGTGGGATTTATACAGTTGACGCAGAAGACGGATTGTTGGCTGGTGGGATTTATACAGTTGACCGCAGAAGACGGAGTTGTTGGCTGGTGGGATTTATACAGTTGACTGCAGAAGACGGATTGTTGGCTGGTGGATTTATACAGTTGACCGCAGAAGACGGAGTTGTTGGCTGGGGGATTTATACAGTTGACCGCAGAAGGCGGAGTTGTTGGCTGGTGGGATTTATACAGTTGACTGCAGAAGACGGAGTTGATGGCTGGTGGGATTTATACAGTTGACCGCAGAAGACGGAGTTGTTGGTGGTGGAATTTATACAGTTGACTGCAGAAGACGGAGTTGTTGGCTGTGGATTTATACAGTTGACTGCAGAAACGATTGCTGTGGATTTCAGTTGACCGCGAAGACGAGTGATGGCTGGTGGGATTTATACAGTTGACCGCAGAAGACGGAATTGTTGCTGTGGATTTATACAGTTGACTGCAGAAACGGAGTTTTTGGATGGGAATGATACAGTGAAAGTGCAGAAGATGGAGTTGATGATTTATGACTTATTAAGCAGACCGTGCAGAAGACGAGGTTCATATAACCGCTGAAAAGTGCTACAGCGCGAACATCTTTTCTTTCGTCGACATTCATTTTTCCGCCGAGGAGTGTCAACATTTTGTGGACTGAAACCGCCCCGAGAATGATACCTCCTCCTCCTGTCTTTGCCACACATCGTCCCCTTCCTTTCCGCTCTCACGTCATCCAGCAACTGATTGTATACCTCGAGTGTACATTTCCTTTTTTGACTGTGCGACACCACACACACACCTATCAGAATACACCTCTTCCACCTCCCTCCCCCCTCCCACATACAAACACTTCTTTTTTTCTCTCCCTTCTTCTCCCTCGCTTTCCTCTCTTTGAACAGAAAGTAAACCTCCTGTGCCTGTGACAAACAAAAACCTGCACAATGCTGTCGTCCTTACGCACAGAGTGTTAGAGGGTCAGCGCTGAGGGGTCCCACGCTGTATTTGTGTTTGGAAGCACGTTTCCCCCTCTGCGATTGGCCAGACTCAACAAGTAACCATTGGATACGCTCCTTGTGAACGCTAGTATCAATCTTGTATCTTACTTTCAATACTGACCTTTTTTTCATTTCTCCCCCCCCCCCCCTCCCCCTCCCCCAGTAGCCATGCGTCAGAAATGCAGGGAATCGACCTGCTTCAGTTACGGCGCTCCCTCCTCCCTCTCCCTTCTCTCGCCCCCAACCTCGACTGAGTTTAAAGTTTTGGCGATTGTGACGTGTCTAAAAGAGTATCCAGTCATTTTTCTTTTCCGTCTGCCAGAATATGACCTAACTCCTTCACCGTTTATGAATTCTGTCAATAGTTCAACAAGCCACTAGGGGGTTGGAGATTACTGTGGTTGTGGGATAGACAGAAATATATGCCTTATTTACGTTATTATTGATTGAAGTGTTTTTGGTAAGGCAAATTGTGTATGCGATGCACTTTTACACATTGTGTTAGCGAGGCAGGTTAAAAAAAAAATTGTTGCCGGTATCAGTCTGTGGAACGATTCTTTATTTTTGCCAATTTTGTGTTTCCATGAAGAAGTGAGGTTTTATTGCTGCGAGTGTTTCGCTGTCAGTATGTTTTTTTTCATCTGGAAATTTCCAAACAGAATACATTCTTAAGATCCGTAACGCATATGTGGCATTGCATGTCAGCGCGTACTCACACATGGAAAAGCGTGCTTCTACTGAAATATCACGTTTCATAGGGTTTGGTGTGTGTGTGTGTGGGGGGGGGGGGGGGGGGTTAGAAAGGACCTTAAAGACGCAGGAGGAGGGGGTAAGAGGAGAGGCGAGGGAGCAGTACGCGGAATGAGCTGGGGGTGGGGGGTGGGGGGGGGGGGGGGGGAACAAAGCTAGTCTATTTTTCATCTCCGATTCCAGTTCTGAAGAAGGAAAGTTTTCAAACGTCCTTGCCACTTCCATAATATTTAGTTATTCCCGAGGCGCAGAAAATGTGATACCTCCAATATAGATTCTGACGCACGCATCCGCATTCCGCGGAGAAAAGTCAGTCTGCAACTGGACTGGACTTCCTGTCTGTTCACAGCACTGGATGGACTCCCTGTCTGTTCATAGCAGAGCTTGTGAAAGGCCAGTGTGTGACGGAAGAGAAAAATAGTTTTGTGCATCACATGTTCCGTTCCATCGCAGTGACATTATTCCACGCTGCCAATAGTTACGTACCATGCACAAATACACGCTAACCAATCCTGCCTGTCTCTATGGAGCCACGTACCACAGGAAACACTGCACTGTTGTTAATTCACTTCCATGACTTTCAGTGGTTTGTGGTCCAGCATGCACGGAGTACCAAACAGCCGCAACTGACAACCGTCACTCTGTTGCGGAGACACCACCATTGAACGTCTCCCACCCGAGGTCGCCACCACGTCCATCCAAAGACAGTCTTTCTGAACATTTTCGACGCTGACTACTTTCACACGAATCACCACGGAATGGACCTGGAAATGAAATTAAACCTGAGAGCACAACGAGAACGGGGCGTTGAAGGCCGCAGCATTGGAGACTTGATATGGCGACCAGTGAGGATGAGGATGACCAACACGGCGCTTTGCAGTCACAAGTTCCGTCTGAAACTATATGGCAGACTGTATTCTACCCTTCTTTTCTCACTGTATCCTGGCGTCAGCCAGGCCCGAGATATGCGACACTTGCAGCACTGGTCATGAAATTTCAGCAACCCCATTTAAAGACAGTAAGGATTTTATTGCAGTTTTGCATTTCAAAAGCGATGCATTTGATTTATGTGTAATTCATATCTGTCATGAAAATTGTTAAAGGCCATCAAATAATCTGATCGGTAACACCTACACACAGAGGTCCGCTAGCGCTTGCATTTCCGTATTCATACTTAAAAATTTACCCAGAGGAAAACTTTCTACTTGCTAAATTTTGACATTTTATCTTGGGAAGGCAATAGAAAAAAAAGGAGGGGAGTGTTGTTTGCTGGATAAATGGCCGGAAGGGGAAGAGAGGGGAGGAAGGGAGAGGGAAGGGCCTTTTGTATTTTTCATCTCCCGTTCAAACCGTGAAAGACACAAAGATGTCAAACGCCCACTCGTCTTCCATTTATTGGGCTGACCCCTGTGGCTCAGGAAATGTGATACGGTCAATATGGATTGCTCCGCACGCGCCCACGCTCCTTAGGGGGAAATCAGTCTGAAAGTGGACTTGATTCTCTGTCCGTTCATAACAGAGCACGGGAATAACAACTGTTCAGGCTATGAGGGTAATATGCAAGTATTCTTCAGACAAACTTCATACCCTATGAATGAGTTCTGACAGAAGATAGAATCCCCCGTAATAGAACAGGCAGCTCTCTTGGTGTTGTTGATTGCTTTTGATGCTACAGATCTTTGCAACAATGCGTCTTTGGTGTCTTTTGTACTCTATTTACTAAAACAGAATAATAATAAAAAAGACGAGACTCTTCACTAAGAGCGAGCATACATTTAATGACTATGCTGTTTATAATATCAACATCTTGGATGAAAGCTGCTCTCTCTCTTCTCTCTCTCTCTCTCTCTCTCTCTCTCTCTCTCTCTCTCTCTCTCTCTCTCTCTCTCTGTGTGTGTGTGTGTGTGTGTGTGTGTGTGTGTGTGGTGTGTGTGTGTGTGTGTGTATGTGTGTGCGGTGTGTGTGTGTGTGTGTCCCCGTGTGTCTGTCTGTCTCTGTCTCTCTGTCTCTGTCTCTGTGTGTGTGTCTCTGTCTCTTCTCTGTCTCTGTCACTCTCTCCACTTCCTCCCTCCCTCCCCCCTCTCTCTCTCTTCTATTTTTTGAAATAATTAAAAAATCCGGTGTGAAAGACTGCCTTCTCCCCGTTTTACAAGATGAGATCAGCAAGAATACTAAAAGAAAAATCCTCGTTTAAAGTTACATTATTGCAGTGCATTAGCGCTGAACTTAAATCATGCAAACGGAAAATCATTTGATTTCCATCCTTCAGCATTCAGAAAGGAAACTGCCAGGAGCATAGAATTTGTTCCAAAATACATCAGTATTCGGGGTAACTAAATACTCAGAATGTTCGAAATGTTTTTATTTACTCTGCTTTATTTGGCCCTCTTGTTCCTTGAAGGGAAAATCCTTCAAAGGCGTCGAAATGAATTATTTACTGGACGGCATCATGTAGAGGATATGATTCTACATGTGTGGTTCATTTCTGCTTGAAGAGATATTGATCATGTGGCTAGTCGTGCAAAAAGAAATCCTTATCATCTTGCTTTGTGGCTAGTTCGCATTCATCTTCATTCGTGCCGCATCCTGTGTGCTAATTGACACGGAGTTATTGCGGGGATAATGCACTCTTTATGAGTGCACAGAGAGAGAAAGACAGACAGACAGAGAGAGAGAGAGAGAGAGAGAGAGAGAGAAGGAGGACAGAGAGACAGAGAGAGATACAGACAGACAGAGAGGAGTGTGTGTGTGTGTGTGGGGGGGGGGGGGGGGGGGGGGGGGGGCTGAAGAGGAAGGCGTGTTAGGAAAGAGAGCGAGCCAATTGAGAAAGGAAGAAGATGAAGAGTCTGGAGGAGGCGGCGGCGGGGGAGGAGAGAGGAGGAGCAGTAGAAGAAGTGGAGGAATGGCAGAAAAAGAACGAAGAAAAAGAGAAGAAGAAGAAGAAGAGAAAAAGAAGAAGAAGAAAAAGAAGAAGAAGAAGAGGCAGAAGAAGAAGAAGAAGAGCAGAAGAGAAGAGAAGAAGAAGAGAGAAGAGAGAAGAAGAAGAAGAAGAGGCAGAAGAAGAAGAAGGAGCGAAGAAAAGAGAAGAGGCAGAAAGGAAGAAGAAGAAGAAGAAGAGGAAGAAGAGGAAGAGAGAAGAAGAAGAAAGAAGAAGAAGGAAGAAGAAGAAGAAGAAGAAGAAGAAGAAGAAGAAAAGAAGAAGAAGAGAAGAAAGAAGAAGAAGAAGAAGAAGAAGAAGAAGAGAAGAAGAAGAAGAAGAAGAGGAAAAGAAGAGAGAAGAAGAAAGAAGAAGAAGAAGAAAGGAAGAAGAAAGAAGAAGAAGAAGAAGAAGAAGAAGAAGAAGAGAAGAAGAAGAAGAAGAAGAGCAAGAAGAGAAGAAGAACAAGAACAAAAAGAGGCAGAAGAGGAAGAAGAAAGAAGGAGACGAATATCGTACAAAAAAAGATCATTCTACTTGGATTTGTAGAACTAAGAAGAAGGAGAAGACGAAGAAGCGGTAAGAGCATCATAAAAGAGTTGATCAGTTTATGTTGATCTATTTGAGTATCACTCTTCCCTGTTCTTGTCACATGTCACACGCCATAGGGTATATATATATTATATATAATGCATTGCACCTCGATCTTCATTTCATATCCTATGGGACAGTGAATTTGGAGTCGTGCAAAATAACTGTTCTGTGACAGACAGATAAACACACAAACAGACGAGTCACAGACAGAAACCCAGTGACAGAGATAGAGGCCGGAAGAGAAACCGGTTCAGTACCTGAATTATTTTGGTCATCCCAATACGTGGGTGTATGTGAGAGAGAGAGAGAAGAGAGAGAGAGGAGAGAGGATGAGAGAGAGAGAGAGTAGAGGGGGGGGGGAGGAGAAAGAGAGAGATGGGAGCAAAGGAGAGAGGAGTGTAAGTAAAGAGACATGTGAGAAGGTAAGAAGACGAAGAAGGAGGAGAGGCGGCGGATGGGGAGGAGGAGGAAGAGGAGGAGGAGGGGGAAGAGAACGACAGAAAGAAAGAAAGAAAGAAAAGAAAGAAAGAAAGAAAGAAGAAGTGTGTGTGTGTGTGTGTGTGTGTGTGTGTGTGTGTGTGTGTGTGTGTGTGTGTGTGTGTGTGTTGACATTTTTCTTTCTTTCCCTTCTTTCTTCTGCCTTTTGCTGTGTTTTGTTGCTTTCCACTGAAACTGAATTTCCATTCCCTCCTCGTCCTCCTCCTTCTCCTTTCTCTCCTCCTCCTTCCTTCTCTCCTCCTCCCTCCCCCTATTCTTCTTCTTTTTCGTCCTCCTCCTCTTCCTCCTCCTCCCCCTCCCCTTCTTCTTCTTCTTCTTCTCTTCTTCCTTCTTCTTCTTTTTCCCTTCTTCTTCTTCTCTTCTTCTTCTTCTTCTTTCTTCTTCTTCTTCTTCTTCTTCTTCTTCGTCTTCTTCTTCTCCTTCACTTCTTCTTCCTTGCCTCTTTCTTTTCCTCTATTGTCACCTCCTCTTCGTCCTTCTCTTTCTTCATCGTCTTCATCTTCATCTTCTTTCTCTCTCTCTTAGTCCTCTTCCACATCTTCTTCTCTTCATCCTCCTTCTTCTTTAATGCTTTTCCTCCTTGTCTTCATATTCCTCTTTCTTCTTCTTCATAGTTTCCTTTTTTCTTCTTTTCCTCTTCTTGTTCTCCTTGTACTCCTATTCCTGCTATTCGTCCTTCTCCTTTTCCCGCTCACCTTTCTCCTCCTCCTCCTCCTTCTCCTCCCCCTCCTCCCTTTCGTCTTCTTCCTCTTGTTTTTTTTCCTTCTCCACGTGGACCTTCTCTTGCTCCGTTCTCCTCCTACTCTTCCCCCTTCTTCATCTGCTTCTTCTTCCCCTTCTTTCTCTTCCTCCTTTTTTTTCTTCGGTTCTCCCCTTCCTCCCTCCTTCTTCTCCTCCGACTCAATAGTTTCTTGGTGCTTCACCATACTTGGTCAGGATGGATAGAATGAGGGAGCTGCCCAACCTCATCTGATTGATTCATGCAATATCTCTTCCGATAGTGTCCAGACTTGAAGAACGAGGCACGTGAAGTACTGATAAAGATTGAAAGAGAGTGCAGCTGCGAGAACACCGTTTATCAAGTTCCCAGATTTTCAGTTCGGCAGAATCCCACAAATCCCCGGATAGATGGATTTTTGGAACAGGATTGAGAGCAGTATTTTGTCTTTTTTCAACATTTGGATGTAATCCAGTACCTGACGCGAAATCGCAGTCAGGAATAATAAGAAAGGCAACAATTAAGAGTTGACTGACATGCGACAATCTATAACATCGAGCATTGTTGAACTGATCATTTCATTCATCGGAGCAACCAGACCGGGGACACCATGGTTGAAAGATGCATTTCAGTTTTAGTTTTTTTTTTTAAATACAGTGACAGGCAGGCTTAAAGACAGACAGATAAAGAAACACAGAGGGGTCTATGGATAGATCAACAGACTGACAGACACATCGGTAGCTGGATAGATCGATCGATAGATGGATAGATCATAGATAGATTGATAGATTGGTAGGTAGGTAGGTAGGAAGTTAGGTAGGTAGGCAGAGAAAGAGAGAGAGAGAGAGAGAGAGAGAGAGAGAGGGAGAGAGAGAGAGAGAGAGAGAGAGAGAGCAGAAGCAGACAGACAAGGACAGACAGACAGACAGACAGACAGACAAACAGCACGAGAGAGAGAGAGACACACAGAACAGACAACAGACACGAGGAGAGAGAGAGAGAGAAGAGAGAGAGAGAGGAGAGAGAGAGGGGGCAGCGGTTAACAGTGGGGGTCTGGAAGCTGGTGTCCCTGCGTAATCTTTCAACAGTACAGACACGACTGAACTCGCCGAGAGACTGAACGACTGTGCAGTGTCTCCTCTTGCGGTCGGCCTGCCAGTGACACCCTTTCGATAGCCGCCTGTTAGGCCGCTTGTCCAGTGACAATGTAGCAGAACTCCCACATAGGCATGCTTGGGCGTGACGGAGGGAATGAGAGACAGGAATGAAAGTGAGGGGGGCAAGGGACGATGCAGTGATGACTTTAAAGGAGTATAAAAGCTGGGACGCACAGATTGGACTTGAAAAAAATCTATCAATAATCCATATATCCGTATATATCCATGTCGTTAGAGAGGTCCGGTTATCGAACGATTAGTGTTGACTGCGGATCTGACGGTCGCGAGTGCGTGCTATCTATCCTGGGGTCGAATTTTCACACGGTCGAGCGTTCAGCAAGCAGTAAATGATTCGGGTCAGGCAAGGTCAAGGCTGAGGAAGAAGCGAGATGGGACCGCCTTTCATCGTGTCGTGCCCGAACACTGTGAACCTCTTCCAGTTATCGGCTTGTACAGCCATTAGGCTGTGATGCTTTACTTTTCACCTTTACCCTTTTAACGTAATATCCGCGTATGATTTGTAAACTAATATATCTATAGTCTTGTACATAAACTCAAGGATAATTTCTTCGTCTTTTTTTCTTTCCCAACCGACGGGCACAGTTTTGTCGAAAGATTGAATGGGGATCAGCCTGATGTATCTGCAAGAGTAGATAGTCTGAAAGTATGACTGCATGTAAATTTTTATACGTCTAATTTGGATATTGGCTTGCACCCGCCCCCCCCCCCCCCCCCCCTCTCTCTCTCTCTCTCTCTCTCTCTCCTTCGCCTCTTACTAACCCCGTCTGTTTCACTCGTGGCCAATGTAAAATATTGGACACTTTCACCGCTCTCCTTTGTCTGTTACATTATGCATGTGGTTAATGCATAAACAGAGTTTGAAAGACTGATCAAGTTCACTCAGTTAGGTGAGTCTCTCTCTCTCTCTCTCTCTCTCTCTCTCTCTCTCTCTCTCTCTCTCTCTCTCTCTCTCTGTGTGGGGGGGGGGGGGGGGTACCCTCGCGCGATTAGATGACAGTGTCAGAAGAGTGACAATGTGCGATCTTTCTTGACGACTAATTGTTGAAGTGAACTGAAATAATCTAACGTAACCACCTATTCACTCGTAAATGCTACAAAACTCGACTCCTCATTAGGCCTATTCAACAGAATACGTTATAGAGGACAGACTACGCCATCGCCGAATCTCGTCCGTGTAAACTTGCTGGAGCAGGGCACGTGCGACCTCGCCGACTGACAAATAACGTCCACCGTTGCTCGTCTGGGCCTTTCAATTACACAGCGTTGTGAAAAGAGGGATCCCTAGTGGCCCACGTGTCATGAATACTTCATGATCTGGTGATCACCCGCTGTCACTGGCACTTCTTTCTCACTCACGCTCAAACGCGCCCATTCGGAGGAATAGTTTGGTATGGCACTGCATTAGCGCCAGACAGGACATTTTGCGATTGTCGCCGGATGTGTCTACGACAAATCCGATTATATCTAGGGGGTGTTTGAAATTCCCCCGCGGAGGTTCCTGGGTAGAACCAAAGAGACGGATGGAAGGATCTGTCTGTGTCTGGAAAGTAGATGGGCCTGGTATTAGTCACACGGGGCCATGGATCAGTGCTTATTTCTGTGGCAATAATGAGAAAAAATAGGAATGAACGGCAATTGACGCTGCATTTGTTGCCTTTTGAAGCAGCCTGGCTGGCTAGTATCAGTCGGCCTACTGTAGTGTGTTTAATACAGTTGATAGAGACGACTGTAAACGGTCCTGGCCGGGTGGGTTTCATTTTTCTTTAATCAGAATCTTGTGCTTACAAGTTTGAACGTTTTAATCAGGAGCCGTAGTAGAGGGGACACGCAGGCTCCACTGGACAACAGGACAACCATGGGCTGGCTTTCGTCGGGGAAATTTACTTCCGATTCTCAAAACATCGATTTTTTTACCGATGGAATTTAAGACTGCGCGCTCTTGATTTTAACATGCTTGAGGGATGGGGAGGGCGAGGGGGCCGTTGGGTCACCATCAGTGCTAGGCTTGGCTTCATGACTCGGAGGGCGTCAAAGAAAGACCTTTCCTTCTATCCACCCCCCCCCAAAAAAAAAATCCAGAAAAGGAAGATATGATGCATGGACGGACATACTGATATGAAAGATGTGTCTTCTTCTTCTAGAGAAGCCTCAGAGGTTTCAAAAGTAATACGATTAGCCAATCGGAACAGAGTCTTTGCCCTGGCCAATCGGAGCACTGCTTCATAGACTGCTGCCTGGATCGTAACATTTCATTGAAGGGTTAAGAAGGGGAGAAAAAGAACGTCCACATTCAACCATTCCTAAGATCAGTTGTACTGATATCTGAAGAAAAGACATGTTGATCGAAACGCACTTGTCTGTTTTGCGTCTTGTGTTAAAAAACAGAAACAAAGAAAGCATTGCTTTGTGCTATTTTGTGTGTTTATTTCTATTTTGGCTTCTTTTAAGCAATATTTCATTTCACTCTTCATGTCATGATCTTAATACAAAAATATGCTAATAATCACACACACACACACACACACACACACACCACACACACACCACACACACACACATGCACACACACGCGCGCGCACACACACACACACACACACACACACACACACACACACACACACACACTAACTTAATATCAAATAATAACAATATATATATGTGTGTGTGTGTGTGTGTGTGTGTGTGTGTGTGTGTGTGTGTGTAACGCAACCTGTCTCATAGGCACGCGCACACACACACACACACACACACACACACACACACACACACAATATATATATATATATATATATGTATATATATTGTGTGTTATTAGTGTGTGTTTTGTAACCAACTCCTCGCAGCGCGCTCTCTCCAGGCGCACGCGCGCGACACACACACACACACACCACCACACACCACCACAGCACGCACGCACGCACCACCACCACATATATATACACACACGCACGCACGCCACACAAACGGCGCGCGTTTTACACAAACAAACGAATTACTCACGCCGCACGCACGCACCCGCAGCACACAACAAAACACCCCACACACCCACACACACCACAAAACACAACACACACCACACACAATTGCGCGGACGAGAAAATTATACTTAATGGAATTACTTCCTTGCAAAACAGTCAACACACCCATGCTACACATTTCGTAAAACAGCCAACACACTCCATGCTACACATTTCGCAAAACAGCCAACACACTCCATGCTACACATTTCGTAAAACAGTCAACACGCTCCATGCTACAACATTTCGCGAGACAGCCAACACACACCATGCTACACATTTTGCAAAAACAGCCAACACACTCATTATACAATTTCGCAAAACAGCCAACACACTCCATGCTACAACTTTCGCAAAACAGCCAACACACCTCCATGGCATATATTCGCAAAACAGCCAACACACTCCATGCTACACATTTCGCAAACAGCTAACACACTCCATGCTACACATTTCGCAAAACAGCTAACACACTCCATGCTACACATTTCGCAAAAACTGTCAACACACTCCATGCTACACATTTCGCAAACAGTCACACACTCCATGCTACACATTTCGCAAAACAGCCAACACACTCCATGCTACACATTTCGCAAAACAGCCAACACACTCCATGCTACACATTTCGCAAAACAGCCAACACACTCCATGCCACACATTTCCAAAACAGCCAACACACTCCATGCTACACATTTCGCAAACAGTGAACACACTCCATGCTACACATTTTGCAAAACAGCCAACACGCTGCATGCTACACATTTCGCAAAACAGCCAACACACTCATGCTACACATTTCGCAAAACAGTCAACACACTCCATGCTACACCTTTCACAAAACAGTCAACACACTCTATGCTACACATTTCGCAAAACAGCCAACACACTCGATGCTACACATTTCACAAAACAGCCAACACACTCCATGCTACACATTTCGTAGCTGGAAATAACCTTCCCAGATTCCTCCTGTCCAAACAGCTCCGAAAGAAAAGAAAACCCAGCGAAGCGGGTCGGCCACATCTGCCCCACCTGTATGCCCCTGGTGTCCACCCATTCCTGGATCTTCTTCAGCTGTTGTGCGAATGGGGACTGGACATTAAACGAACTGCGTCCTTGCTGAGTACCAATCACCAAGGAAGCTCACGTATCCAGACAAATGTCACATAAAGAGATTGAGAACTAAGAGAAAGTTTAAGCAAATTGGTCTTTTAGGTCAGCTTCTTTCTGTTTGAAAGTAATTTACCTTACATTAGAAACCGATATCTTTGAAGGTAAGGTAGAGATCAGTATTTTGTGAACCAGGCAAGAGGATGTTTTGATGCATGGAAAATCTGACGGGGGAATAATCAGAAACAATATCGTTTCTGACCTGTCCGAACGGTGCTCCAAACACCTTGGGCTCACTAAGGAATTTAGCTACAAGAATAAGATTTGCACGTGATGTGCACGTGACCTTTGAAGGTGACCTTAAAACTATGAGCACTGACGTAATAATCGATATGACTATATAAGGATTCAGTGCGCCGTTTCCTATTATTTCCCGAAAAAAGGGTAAACCAGCATAGAATGCCATCATTCATTTTACCAGAAAAAGTGCCCTTCTGCGCGCGTTTGTGGAATCCTGACCGTGAATTGGAAATGGCGAAGGTCAGCGCAAAGGTGGATACCAACATTTCTCACAAAGGAGCAGGAACGCACACGTTTCACCCAGACAATCTACGATGTATTGAAGCTGTTGAAAAGCATGGTCCACCATGCCACACCAGAGAATAAAGAGCATCCAAACATCGCAAAACATCTTGATTCTCTCCCTCCAAAGTAGGCAAGAATCACAATTTCTGTTGGCAACGTGGTGGTGGGATGCCGATAGAATTTTTTTCAGTGCTCTTTCTTTAAAATGCTCTGATGATCAACGGAGAAAATCGATCTTCCGTGCTACGTCAAGTTTGAGTAGCTATCATCATAAAAAGCGGAAGAAAGTAACACCAGACGTTTTGGTTCATCAAAACAACCCGGCTTGCTCACGTCTTCTGTTGCCATGGCTACCGTTTGTGAACGTTGTTTTGAAATCATTGACCTCCCACCCTATTTGCCAGACCTTGCCCCTCAGATTATCATTTGTTTCCTTAATTTGAGAGAGAGAATGGCCTCGGCAGGATTTTAATCGCAAACAATGACATCATAGACAAAAATTCTATCCCACTTCTTTCTTATTAAGACCGAGAACGTTTTTGACATCTCTCGTCGTCCCTAGTGACAACAATCTTTTTTTTTTAATTGAATTGAAGATTTATAAGTCTTCACACGGAGAGAAACTGAATTACAAACTAGACAGATCGAGTATCCCCCCCCCTTCTCTCTCTCTCCTCTCTTCTCTCTCTCTCTTAAGAACTTCCTTATCATCGATAACCGTATGAAACTACTTATCTGTTAACCGGAAAGGAAATATTTTATAATGACGTATTACGTCCTCAGCAGTAACGCCCTCATCGACAGTAACGCCTGTTGACTGTAGCTCAATGCAGTATCCTTACTCACTCTCTGGGAACGACAGAACGAGGTGGGAGGGGGAGGGGAGAGCAAGGGACGCAACTGCACAGGATCTGGGCATGAATAGATTGGAGGTTAATAGTCAGTGCATGGCTTTTCAGCCTCGTTTTTTTAATTCGAAAGCAACGGCACCTGACTGCGATTGTAGAAGCGTTCATTGGTGTAACAAGTCGTAACACCAACAATCTATCGAGATATTTTGTTTGCAGCGCTGAAATCTCACGATCGTGAACATTTCATTTAATTGCTTTTTTTTTTTTTTTTAGACCGGTCATTTGTTACTCCTAAACTGCTTTTCCCCCAGTGTATTCATTCTACGTTCATTGAATATTCTAACAGAAAAACGACGCTTTAATAATACATCCGGTATCGGTCTGTCAGCCCTTTTTCGCATTTACCGCAATGTTTGCAATGCGTTGTGACATCATGAATAATCCGCAATGGATCGTTAACTTGGGAACACGCTGAAATGAACGACGCGTTTCCATTTCAGGGGACAAAGACAAAGTAGAGGGTGAAATAAACGCTTCATCCCCCCCACCTCCCCCTTTTTTTTCCATTCCCAAAAGCGCAGCTCTTTGTGGCATCCGTCTGCTGATTGTCTCTGACGGTTTTCGGGGTTTGGGCAAGGAAATAAATGTTGCATCATGTGTTGACTGCATCGATGAGTTGTTTTGTATATTTGTACATTTTAGCATTCGTGCCGGGTTTTGTGTGTTCGTCCTTTTTCTGAAGACTGAAACTAACGTGTTAAAGTGGTCAGGAAAATATATCTACTCACTCCAGTTTTGTTTTTCTTTTGATAATTTTGTAGAAAAAAAAAACAACTTGTCTAATCACCTGATGGGGCCCTTCGCCAGTTTTTTCACCTGCCTCTTTGGGTTTGGCCCGCGCGTGGTCTTGCTTGGTCCCCACGCCCCTCTTCCCCTATCTCCACCCCACCCCCCCTTCACTGACACAGACAGACACAGACACCCACAGCACCGTAGAAAAACACACAAACACACAGCACACACAGACACACAGACACACACACACACACAAAACACACACACACACACACACAAAACACACACACACACACACACAAACACGCACACTCCTGCGCGCGCGCGCGCGCGCTCGCACAGCACGCCACACAACCGTGGTCGTCAGAGTGTAAAAAGAAAGGACAGCTGATATGAAAATGCGCACTCAAAAAGGGCTAAAGAAAAGAAATTACAGGCACAAAATCTCGAGTTGACGAGAATTGAACTCATACTTAAAGCCCTTGCCGTGCAGAAGTTTCTACCCTAACTTTACTTGTGGATGGGCCACAAAGCCCAGAACAATAGCAGACGACAGTGAAGAAAGACGAACAAAACTTACAGACAATGACAGAAAAGAGAAAATTGCAAACACGGAATTTACACAAAAAGGGCACAATTCATTCTGACGCCTCCATTCCTTATCGCCGCCAGCCTCCTCTTAAGGGGAGAGCAAAGTTTCGTCAGCTCGCAACTTCCGTCTGTTCTCCAGCTTGTTGACATACGGGCAAGTCCCCCGTGCATTGGAATTTCCCAAACTGTAAAAGACGATTCGGGAAGCGATTGGAACCAGACAGGCCTAACTGGTGTTGTTGTGGAAGTTGGTTCCCTCCTTCGTGGTTTTGTTGGAATCTCTCCCAACACAAGCAGCTGTCTCAGACCCCTCCTCCCTCTGCTCATACGGGAGATCCTGGGGCACAATCTGATGACAAGATGGCATCGAATTTATAGATCGAATTTGTTGAACGGGGGAGTTTTCGACGGACAAACCTGCCCACGTCATGAATCTTAGACTACTTTAAACTAACAACTGTCTCGAATATGTTCACAAGCCTCCATCTAAAATGTTCAACTTTGAACAATATAGATAGAAAAATGATAGATAGATAGATAGATAGATAGATAGATACCACATACATACATAGATACATACATAACATCCCTACATACATACATACATACATACATACATACATACATACATAGCTAGATAATAGATAGACAGACAATCAATCAACTTCATCGGTCCTGAAAGTGTCTTACATGATTTGTAAGGCAATGGTGGAATGAGGTTGAAAAGCAGCACTCAAAGATGCTTCTGTCAATTTACACAGAATCTCTCAACCCCTTCGCCAGCAAATCCGCCCATAACACCCATCCAGTAATTTCTATAAATCTACTAAGGAACATCGATCAACCCTGAAAGGGCCCATGTCTGGTCGGTTTAGGCTATGATGGAAATAAATTGAAAAAATAGCATGCACAGTTGCACAAACATGTTGACAAAACTGCCCTCGTCCTCAGAGAGAAGAGAGAGAGAGAGAGAGAGAGAGAGAGAGGAGAGAGAGAGAGAGAGGTCTGCAAACTCTGACCAGATTTTCTGCTATAATCAATCTTTTGGGACTTGGGGAGGTGTGGAGGGGGTGGAGGGAAGGGGGAGTTGAGGTAGGAGGAGGGGGTATTAAAGAGAGAGTACCCTACGATCCAAAGAGGTCCTTTTCTCTGGAAGGAAAACCGCTTCCCTACCGTCAGATTAGCCTACCCCGCGACTTGCCCCCCCCCCCCCCCCCCTCCCCCCCTCCTATCCACCTCCTCAAACCCCCATACCCCTTACCCCTTTCCCACTCCCTCCCGGCCCTCTACACACACTTTGCATGCACTAGGATACCATAACTATAACAGATTTTCCTAAATTTCTTACTTTGTATTTTGTTTTCGGTTCGAATGGAAAGTCTCTCTCTCTCTCTCTCTCTCTCTCTCTCCCCACTCTCTCTCTCTCCCCTCTCTCTCTCGCTCGCTCGCTCGCTCCTTTTCTTTGTCCTCTGAGAGAGAGAGAGAGAGGGGGGAGAGAGAGGAAGGCAGAGAGAGAGAGAAGAGAGAGAGAGAGAGAGAGAGAGAGAGAGAGAGGAGAGAAACAGACAGATAGACGGAGACAGAGACAGAGTGAGACCGAGACAGAAACAGAGAGACAGAGGCAGAGACAGACAAGGTAATCTGACATGAACACAATGTACTGACACAAGTCAACGGAGCTCGGCCCTAGAGATTCGAACTTTAGAATTCCAAAAACCTGAAAAGCCCGACGGTCCGAACACGCAGCCATTAGAGAGTCCTGCCCCCTGGGGAAAGAAGTTTCAAACTTTGGAGGTGAACTGCTTTTGTGTTTTTCTCTCCACCTACGTCTACTTGAAGGAAAACAGGATATCGTCCCACTTTTATTGCTTTTCGATTGTAGTTAAAGGTTCTAGTCTCATAGCTTTATCGCTGTATTGGCAGACAGTTGGTGCACCGTTCTGATCTCATAGCTTTATCGCTGTATTTGCCAGTTGGTGGGGCACGGTTCTAGTCTCATGGCTTTATCGCTGTATGGCAGAAAAGTTGGTGCACGGTTCTAGTCTCACGGCTTTAAACGCTGTAATTGGGAGACAGTTGGTGCACGGTTCTGGTCTCATAGCTTTATCGCTGTATTGGCAGACAGTTGGTGCACGGTTTAGTCTCACGCTTTATCGTTGTATTGCAGACGTTGGTGCACGGTTAGTCTCATGGATTTATCGCTGTGTTGGCAGACAGTTGGTGCGCGGTTCTAGTCTCATAGCTTTTCGCTGTATTGGCAGACAGTTTTGGTGCACGGTTCTGGTCTCATAAACTTTATCGCTGTATTGACAGACAGTTGGTGCGCAGTTCTAGTCTCATAACTTTATCGCTGTAAATTTGGGAACAGTTTGGTGCACGGTTCTGGCCTCATAGCTTTATCGCTGTATTGGCAGACAGTTGGTGCACGGTTCTGGTCTCATAGCTTTATCGCTGTATTAGCAGACAGTTGGTGTACGGTTCTAGTCTCATAGCTTTATCGTTGTATTGGCAGACAGTTGGTGGTGCACGTTCTAGTCTCACGGCTTTATCGCTGTATTGGCAGACAGTTGGTGGTGCACGGTTCTAGTCTCATGGCTTTATCGCTGTATTGGCAGACAGTTGGTGCGCAGTTCTAGTCTCATAACTTTATCGCTGTATTGGCAGACAGTTGGTGCGTGGTTCTGGTCTCATAGCTTTATCGCTGTATTGGCAGACAGTTGGTGCGTGGTTCTGGTCTCATAGCTTTATCGCTGTATTGGCAGACAGTTTGGTGCACGTTCTGGTCTCATAGCTTTATCGCTGTATTAGCAGACAGTTGGTGTACGGTTCTAGTCTCATAGCTTTATCGTTGTATTGGCAGACAGTTGGTGGTGCACGGTGTCTTGTCCTGTACTCTGTTTGTCTGTGTCCGTGGCGGTAACTAACCCCCTCTCTGTGTAAATTTTGCTTCATTTTCCGCCCTCAGTCACTACGTTTGAAACTTTGGCTCGAATGAGACTATGAACCG
>CM031606.1:62360529-62365529 GCA_018398815.1 Conus ventricosus | reverse complement strand
TACTACACACACACACACACACACACACACGCACGCACGCACGCACGCACGCACGCACGCACGCACGCACGCACGCACGCACGCACGCACGCACGCACGCACGCACACACACACATGAGAGAGAGAGAGAGGAGAGAGAGGAGAGAGAGAGAGAGGAGAGAGAAACAACAAGCAACAAACCAATCAACTCCAATCAACTAATCGACGAAGCAACCAAACCCATTGCTGATCATACAAATTAACGAAAAACTGGCCGAGCTAAGACATCATTAACAAAACAGCTTACACACCAACCAGCTAATCAATCATTTAGCCGACCACCAAAGCCAACTGAGACAGCCTAATCAGTTTCCATCAAATGATTTAAGGAATGTTTGGAGCGTGACTACAAGTTGTTGACATCACTCAAACAATAACAGCCCTCTTGACAACGTTCCCTTGATATCTACCTCCGTCTCTCTCTCTCTCCTCTCTCCTCTCTCACTCTCTCTCTCTCTCTCTCTCTCCTCTCATCTCTCTCTCTCTCTCTCTCTCTCTCTCTATCTCTCTCTCCTTGCAAGCATTGTCAATGTACATTAGGAAGCCAATTTCCATCCACGTGAATAACCATGGCACTACGTCAGCTGTTATTTGTTTTACATAACTGCTGCCGTTCATTCCCACTGCTCATTATACATCCCACGACAGCTTGGTTTTTACACAAATGAGGGTCAGTTCCTGGAAATTCGTATTCAATTGAAATTCCCCATTGGGCCCTGAAGAAGAGGAGAAAATAGAAGGGAAGGACAAGGGAAAAAAGAGATAAAGAAAAAAGAAGAAAACTCTCTCTCTCTCTCTCTCTCTCTCTCTCTCTCTCTCTCTGCATGACAGGGGCAGATTGTAAGACTAGGTCTTGGCCTTGGCCTAGTATCTCCATTCTTGCATTATATTAAAGATCAATCAATCCCTTTCTCTCTTTCCCTTTCCCCTTTCCACCCTCCATCTGTCTGTTTGTCTTCAGGCCTGTCCGTCTGTGTCTGTCTGTCTGTCTGCTGTCTGTATGTCTGTCTGTCTGTCTGTCTGTCAGTCTCTCTCTCTCTGTCTCTGTCTTTCTGTCTCCGTCTGTCTGTCTGTCTGTCTGTCTGTCTGTCTGTCTGTCTGTCTGTCTGTCTCCTCTCTCTCTCTTTCTCCGTGTGTCTTTATAATTATGTCACTCTGCCCTCGTTTAGTCCCTCTGTCTGCCTGTCTCTCTCTCTCTCTCTCTCCTCTCTCTCTCTCTCTCTCTCTCTCTCACTCTCTCTCTCTCTCTTTCAATAATCATACATTGGATATAGTGCCCAACCGCAAGGCTCTTCTGGCAATAATCATTACATTGGATACAGTGCCCAACACGCAAGGCACTTTTGGCAATAATTATCACACTGGACACAGTGCCCAAAACGCAAGGCACTTTTGGCAATAATCATCACACTGGACACAGTGCCCAACACGCAAGGCACTTTTGGCAATAATCATCACACTGGACACAGTGCCCAACACGCAAGGCTCTTTGGCAGTAATTATTACATTGGATACAGCACCCAACACGTAATTGAGGCTCTTTCAGCAATAATCAAACACTGGATACAGTGCCCAACACATAAGGCTCTTTTGGCAATGATCATTGCACTGGATACAGTGCCCAACACGTAAGGCTCTTTTGGCAATAATCATTACATTGGATATAGTACCCAACACGCAAGGCTCTTTCAGCAATAATCATTACACTGGATACAGTGCCCAACACGTAAGGCTCTTTTGGCAATGATCATTACACTGGATACAGTGCCCAACACGTAAGGCTCTTTTGGCAATAATCATTACACTGGATATAGCGCCCAACACGCAAGGCTCTTTCAGCAATAATCATTACACTGGATACAGTGCCCAACACATTAGGCTCTTTTCGCAATAATCATTACACTGGATACAGTGCCCAACACATTAGGCTCTTTTCGCAATAATCATTACACTGGATACAGTGCCCAACACATAAGGCTTTTTCGCAATAATCATTACACTGGATACAGTGCCCAACACATAAGGCTCTTTTCGCAATAATCATTACACTGGATTACAGTGCCCCAACAAATACAGCTTTCAGTCCACAGTACCCATTGCACTGAATACAAGGCCCAACGAGTAAAGCTCTCTGTCCAAAGTTGTGAGTGTTCTTGTTAAAGGCTCAGTGTGTGAAGACCTCTGTCGACAGTAATCTTCATGGTGGACACAGGCCCCAGCGAGTAAAGCTGTCTGCCAAAAGTTGTTGTTGTTCCGGGTAAATGGCTCAACGTGTAAAGCTCTCTGTCAATGATAATCTGATGCTGGATACAAGGCCTGGAAAGGGGAATGTTCTAACAACAGTTATCATTCTCTTGAATATAGGAACAAGTTAAGAAATGGTGGTTAAAAATCTCACGTCGTGACAATTATTATAGTATTTAGAGGACCCACTGATTAAAAAACAAAAAACACAAAAACAACGGTATTGATTTTTCTGGTCAGAAGAGCCAGCGAGGGATGTGTTCTGACATCAGTAATGATCATGATGTTTATATTAACGCAGCTGCCAAATCGTTATGCGCACAGAGATCATTATCCTGGTTGCAGGGTCCAGCAAATGAAACGTTCTATCCACAGTTGCCATTCTAGTCATTGCAGAGTCAAATGCATGACATAGACTGTCCACGGCAATCATTATACTAGGACTTACAAATGAAGCCATTTTTAAGTAGTAACCTGCCGCACTTTACATGACCAAGCAAATAAAATGTTCCGTGGACAGTAATCGTTATGCGAATTACAGGGCCGGAGAGAAAATACTGATGTTTTGTTAATACCAAGTAATTTGCAGAGGGCGTAGCGAAAAAGAAAAAAAGGGCGGCCAGCATGAATCGTTATGCCGTTTCCAGGGCCCAGTGAAAACATCTTGTCAGCAACTTCTGCCATACTATACTGTGCACAAAAAGAAACGCTTTTTTTCGCTGAAAATATTAAGGAAAATTTTGACAGAAACATGCCCCGTCCAGTGTGAATAGTCAGACATAATGAATAGACATAACAGTAGATTGATGTCTTATTTCTCCTGTGGTTGTGATATTTTGAATGCTAAATGACGCATGAAATGACTGAAATAAAAATATGCGTTTCTTTTTGTGCCTGGCATGGTTACAGGGCCCAGAACTATGAAACATTCTCCCAACATAATCATCATTCTGGTTACAGTCCCCACTGCACGAAACGATTCTAGCAACAGTGATCATTATGATGTACAAAGATCACTGGAAAAAAAAAGACAGGGAAACAACAATCATCATGCCAGTAGATAAACCATTCCACGAACAGGGATCGTTATGTTGGTGACAAGGCCCAGCCAGGAGAAAAAAAAAAGTTCTGTTGACGTTAATCATCCCAGTTGTCCAGGGAAGCAGCAACCAAGTTCACAGTAATCATTAAGCTGCTTACAGGGCCCAGTGACTAAACCGCTCTGCGCATCGTGCTGTTAGCATGGTGATGGATACTGATTCCCCACGAAACATGTTCCGTAAAGTGATTGATAATAGTTACACAAACCCAGTGAGGGACCTCAAACGTCCGCACACACACACACACACACCAACACACCACACACACACACCACACACACACACACACACACACCACACACACACACACACCGTGCTTTTCCAACCGAAATGATTGTGCTGGTCACAAATCCCAGCAGAAAACAGAAAAATGCTGTTCTGCCAAGTCAGTCAGGATGTTTGAAGTCTGGCCGGGCCGAGCACACAAACCATTCAGAAGCCAAGCTTTCTGTGAAGAGAGCGTTAACGACACAATATGTAGCAAAGCACGTCGCGAGAATGGCTTCAAAGAATGACGGGTTCCATACAAAAACACACACTCCAAATAGTGCTCTGGAGATGAACCAGTGGACACAGACATACGCGTGGGCTCTCAACGTGTGGGCATGCGTGTTGTCTAAAATCTCTCTCTCTCTCTCTCTCTCTCTCTCTCTCTCTCTCTCTCTCTCTCTCTCTCTCTCTCTCCTCTTCTCTGAGTATGTGTGGTGTGTATGTGGTGTGTGTGTGTGTGCGTGCGCACATGCTTGTGTGTGTGTGCGCGCGCGCGCGTCGCGTGCGCGTGTGTGTGTGTGTGTGTGTGTGTGTGTGTGTGTGTGTTTAATTGCGTATGCGCCTGCGTATTTGTGTATAGATGTGTGTATGCGTGCATCGTACATGCGTGCCTGCTCGCATGCGTGCTTGCACTTGTCTCTCCCTCTCTCTCTCTCTCTCTCTCTCTCTCTCTCTCTCTCTCTCTCTCTCTCTCTCTCTCTCTCTCTGTTCTGTTCTGTTCTGTTCTCTGTGTGTGTGTGTGTGTGTGTGTGTGTGTGTGTGTGTGTGTGTGTGTGTGTGTGTGTGTGTGTGCGCGCGTGCGTGCGTGCGTGCGTGTGTGTGTGTGTGTGTGTGCGTGTGCGTGTGTGTGTGTGTGCGTGTGTGTGTGTGCGTGTGTGTGAATGTGTGTGTGTGCGTGTGTGTGTGTGTGTGTGTGTGTGTGTGTGTGTGTGTGTGTGTGTGTGTGTGTACGTGCGTGCGTGCGTGCGTGCGTGCGTGGTGTGTTTCGAGAGGGAAACGGATTTCCATATTTCACCGACCAGTAAAACGCTGTTGACAGAAGCTGTTTGAATTGTGTCCACAGTAATGTACGTGCTGATTGCCAGGCTCATAGAGTTGGATCTTGTGTCAACAGGCTGGTGATGATGTATGTATCCCCATGATTGGGTCCGGGAAGATAGATTGTTGCAGCTGAGTTGCTTTAGTCGAACATAAAATGTCTGTCTGTGTACAGAGAGGGGTGCGGTAGGGATAGGGATTGGATGAGATGGGAGAGAGAGAGAGAGAGAGAGAGAGAGAGAGAGAGAGAGGGCTCATTTTTATCATCCTAGTCAGCGTTATCATTCTAAGGGCTTCGTGTTTTCAATA
>CM031606.1:62353029-62355529 GCA_018398815.1 Conus ventricosus | reverse complement strand
TCTCAAAGAATGATTAATCCCATCAGCTGTGTAACCTTTGGTGAGCGTTGACGTCAAAACTGGCTATGTGACCAGGTAACTAACAAACCGTCGGGTGTTAAATCGAATAATCAAAAAGTAAACATGAAATGAGGCAGGGAACAGTGAAATGAGGCAGGGAACAGTGAAATGAGGCAGGGAACAGTGAAATGAGGCAGGGAACAGTGAAATGGAGGCAGGGAACAGTAAACAATCAACAACAAACAAGTAGGGTGACTCTTGCTCCCGCAGGAAAACACAACTCCCAAAGGTAATGCTGCTTACGACACCGAATCGCCTAGCAGAACATGACAGCACGCTTCCTTGTTGGTTCTGTGTGCTCTGTGTTGTCATTTCTTCTGTTTGTTCTATGTGCTCTGTGTTGTCATGTCTGCTGTTTGTTCTGTGTGCTCTGTGTTGTCATGTCTGCTGTTTGTTCTGTGTGCTCTGTGCTGTCATGTCTGCTGTTGGTTCTGTGTGCTCTGTGTTGTCATTTCTTCTGTTGGTTCTGTGTGCTCTGTGTTGTCATGTCTGCTGTTTGTTCTGTGTGCTCTGTGCTGTCATGTCTGCTGTTGGTTCTGTGTGCTCTGTGTTGTCATTTCTTCTGTTGGTTCTGTGTGCTCTGTGTTGTCATGTCTGCTGTTTGTTCTGTGTGCTCTGTGCTGTCATGTCTGCTGTTTGTTCTGTGTGCTCTGTGCTGTCATGTCTGCTGTTTGTTCTGTGTGCTCTGTGCTGTCATGTCTGCTGTTTGTTCTGTGTGCTCTGTGCTGTCATGTCTGCTGTTTGTTCTGTGTGCTCTGTGCTGTCATGTCTGCTGTTTGTTCTGTGTGCTCTGTGCTGTCATGTCTGCTGTTTGTTCTGTGTGCTTGTGTGTCATGTCTGCTGTGTGTTACTGTGTGCTCTGTGCTGTCATGTCTGCTGTTTGTTCTGTGTGCTCTGTGCTGTCATGTCTGCATGTTTAGTTCTGGTGCTCTGTGCTGTCATGTCTGCTGTATGTTTGGTGTGACTCTGTGCTGTCATGTCTGCTGTTTGTTCTGTGTGCTCTGTAGCTGTCATGTCTGCTGTTTGTTCTGTGTGCTCTGTGCTGTCAGTCTGCTGTTTGTTCTGTGTACTCCGTGCTGTCATGTCTGCTGGGCGATTCGGTATCGAAAGCTGCATTCGTTTGGAGTTATGTTTTCTTGTAGGAGCAAGAGTCACCCTACATGTTTGTTGTTTATGGAATAATCAGTTTGAAAACTCTACTCTTGGTGGAGAGCAAGAAAGTAAACAAACAAAAAAATGCAACACTAATGGTGGTCGGTCTGTCAGTATTGCTGATTTCTCCACGAACCAGTCCTTAAGCTCTCTCCTCTTTCCTGTCTTTTGGGATGAGAACTGTGAAGGGAGGGGGAGGGGGTGTGGTCGGGGTGGTGGTGGTGGGGGGGGTTGGGGACAGCAGGGGAAGGGTGGGTCATGTGATGCTGCTAAAATAACTTGGCCAATATTCAGACTGTCTGAGGCACAGGAATGAAGAAAAACAAGCCATCTCTCTCACCCCCTTCTCTCTCTCTCTCTCTCTCTCTCTCTCTCTCTCTCTCTCTCTCTCTCTTCTCTCTCTCTCTCTCTCTCTCTCTCTCTCTCTTCTCTCTCTCTCTCTCTCTCTCAGGCGGCCATGAGAACATTCTGTGTCTGTACGAGATTCGTCTGGCCCTACCACCAGCTTCCCTTCACCCTCCTCACCCCCTTGCCCCCCAACCCGCCCCCCCCCCTCCCCCCCCCCCTCCTCCCGCCTACTGCTTATTTCCACCCGCACACTTTCCCTTCGCCTCTTTCACTTTCTCTCGCGTCATCCTCTTCCCAGCAAAACCCTTTCTCAGCCGTATGTGTGATATGCTTTCATGAAATTCTAGGTCCGCACCAGCGAGCAGTAAAGGAGATAAAGGAGAACGAACACAACAACGTCACGTGGAAGACGAACAAAAGAAGAGAGTTCAACAGAGGAAAAATAAACGCCAATGACCATGACGATGAATACGACAATGAAGATGATGATGACTACGTTAAAGAAGAAGGAGAAGAAGAAAAACCGAGCAGAGGAAAAGGAGAACAACTCGAAGAGGACAAAGACGATGATGACGACGACGACGACGAAGAAGAAAACAACAACAACAACAAGAAGAACAAGAACACAGAACAAGATGAGAATAAGAAATAGGAAAATCAAGACAAAGAAAAAAACAAGGAAAACTTAAAGAAGTAAAAATGGCAGACAAAGACAACCGACAAGAAGAAGAAGAAAAGGCGAAGAGAGAAGAGAAAGAGGAAGCCACCGCTCAACATATCGTCAACAATGATATCAACAACATCGTCAACAATGATATCAACAACATTGTTAACAAAGCAAGAACAAGAATCAGGAGAACGGTAGTAAAAGAAGTACAAGACGAAGAGGAAGAGAAAGACGATGACGATGACAAATTAGAGGGGAAGAGGAAGAAAAGGA
>CM031606.1:62320529-62348029 GCA_018398815.1 Conus ventricosus | reverse complement strand
AGAAGAATCAAAAGAGTTGCGATTCTTCGAATCGCGCCAGCGCTCAATTTTAAGAATTGTCCATTTTGACGCCATATTAACGCGTTATAGTTCTGGTAGTGTGGTACTGTAAACGACAGGTCCTCAGGACGTCAGCTCTTCGAGAATTGTCATCCCCGACTGCTGTATAACCTCTGGTGAGAGTGTGGACGTTAACACTGCTAGAGTCTAGATAACTAGCAATTCTTTGCGTGTGTGATGAAAAAAATCAGTTTGAAAACTCTTTTTTCTCTTAAATTAAAGTGACAGAGAAAAAGCTTGCAGAGCTAATCTCGGAGGTAGTCGGTCTGTCAATATCGCCAACTCCTCCATGAGCTCTGCCTTGGCTCTTTCGCCCCTTTCCCTGTCTTTCCGGAGAAGAGATGGGAGGTGAAGGACGACGGGGGAATGGGAGCGGCAATGAGATAACTGGACCAATATTCTGACAGAGTGTTTCTCTGTCTCTCTTTGGTCTCTCTCTCTGTCTGTCTGTTTGTTGTCTCTCTGTCTTGTCTGTCTCTATCTCTGTCTTTCATTGTCTTTCTGTCTGTCTGTCTGTGTCTGTCTGTCTCTCTCTCTCTATCTCTCATCTCTCTTCTCTCTCTCTCTCTCTCTCTCTCTCTCTCTCTCTCTCTCTCTCTCTCTTCCCCACCCCTCTCTCTCTCTCTCTCCGTCCGTCAATCCATCCGTCTGTCTCTCTCTGCCTCTATTTTTCTGTCTATCCGTCAGTCAGTTTGTCTGTCTGTCTATCTCTCTCTCTCTCTCTCTCTCTCTCTCTCTCTCTCTCTCTCTCTCTCTCTCTCTCTCTCTCTCTCTCCACGCTCCCGTCCGTCAGTCCATCCGTCTGTCTGTCTGTCTGTCTGTCTGTCTCTCTCTCTCTCTCTCTCTCTCTCTCTCTCTCTCTCTCTCTCTCTCTCTCTCTCTCTCTCTCTCTCTCCTCCCTCCTCTCTCTGTTTTTGTTCGTGTTTATCACAGAATCTGATTTCCGATTAAACAATGCGCATCGTTTCTTGCGTGCATGTGCACATTCTGTGTGTGTGTGTGTGTGTGTGTGTGTGTGTGTGTGTGTGTGTGTGTGTGTGTGTGTGTGTCTGAGCGAGCACATGCGCGCGCACGCGCCTGTGTGTGTGTGTGTGTGTTTTGTGGTGTGTGTTTTGTGTGTGTGTGTGTGTGTGTGTTGTGTGTGTGTGTGTGTGTTGTGTGTGTGTGTGTGTGGTTGGTGTTGTGTGTGTGTGTGTGTGTGTGTGTGTGTGTTGTGTGTGTGTGTGCGTGCGTGCGTGGTGCGTGCGTGCGTGCGTGGTGTGCGTGCATGTGCGCGCGCGCGCGCGCGCACGTGTGTGTGTGTGTGTGTGTGTGTGTGTGTGTGTGTGTGTGTGTGTGTGTGTGTTATTGATATGCCATCTTATGCTGCCATGTTTTGCTTTGGAAAAAACAACAACAAAGAAACAAACAAGTAAACAAAAAAAAAAACCGACTGAAGTGTACCATGTATGTATGCTTTAGTACACTCTAATGTTTCCTTTATATCTTTCTCAAGCTCAAGCAACAGGTTCAGGTATGGAAACGATAATTTCTTTTTTTTTTTTCTTTTTTTTTTCACACCACTATGTGTTCTGTCACGCTCTTCCGCACTTTTACTTGGAATGTACTTTTTCCAGGTGTTTTTTTTTTCGCTGATACTCTAAGCATTTGAACTTCTTTTTCAGCGCTTTGTTTGCATCAGGGAGGGCTTTAAGCCTATATTTCCTCTCATTGATATGACTATTATTGTTGTTGTTGTTGTTGTTGTTGCTTCTACGGTCATTGTTTTGAATGCATAAGACATGATTTATGCCGTCTACCCCTATTTCATTCCCAACCCCCTTTTTATCACCATCATAGGAGAAGAAGAAGATAAACACATTGCGATCTAGACGCACATGAAAGAAAGCTATGCAAGGAATAAATGAATGAATGAATAAAGACGAATGAATCAGTAAATAAAGCAAAGAAGTAAAGAGATGAATCATTTACACGTGCGTATCTGGTTGTCTGTTCCTTAACAGATACGTGTGTTGTAATGCAGGTTGTGGCGTTTGTGGGAGCTTTTTTTTTTCCAATCGAAAGGCATATTTCATGCACGTTTTGGATTTTTCGCCTTCTTCTTTTTCTTGAATATTGATCGTGTTACGAAAGCACTAAGTTGAACAGATCTCCTCCAAATGGCAAAGGGGAGGGAGGAAAAGGACAGAGTAGTGTTGGAGAGGGGAAAGGAGAAGCAGATATGTAGAGCGGGAAGAAAAAGGGGGTGGGGTGGGGGGGGGGGGGGGGGGAGAATGCAAGTCAGGACGCGATGACCTAATTTATTTGTTTGCTTGTTTGTTTGTTTATTTATGTTTGTTTATCTGTTCATTAATCTATTTATATCTCTGTTTATTTACTCATTTATGTATCTTTATTGAAAATGTATTTTTTATTACTTATTATTATCTATTATCTATCTATCTATCTTATCTTCTATCTATCTATTATCTATCTATCTATCTATCTATCTATCTATCTATCTATTTATTTACTTATTGCGGTATCAAAGATCTCATACTTGATGATGTAAATAACATGTGTTTTGAAACATCTTTGTTTTCGAATTTGTCACCTTCTGCTTCTTTTCACATCTGTCAATTTTGTGAATGTCTTTTATTTGTAGCGACTGCATTTCAAAATCACAGCAAGTTGTTGTAGGAAGTGAGTGAAATGGCGGTGGCTGAGAGAGAGAGAGAGAGAGAGAGAGAGAGAGAGAGAGAGAGAGAGAGAGAGAGAGAGAGAGGAGTATCCTGGCAATTAATGCACCTCGTCGCATGTGTTGCCTACTTTATATTCCTCCTTCTGGCTCACGTTTCAAAGTCGCTTCTTTTCTTCCCGAAATTACGCATGCGTGTGCGAGCCTCGAACGTCACATATTCCTTTTTTTTTGCACTTTTGAAATTCACCACTGTTCACTGAAAAAAAAAAACCCATCTCTCTGCCTCTGTTTTATTTGTTTTCTTTTTCGTCATACCTTTATTCAGCATGGCACCTTGCTTCTCTGTCTGTCTGTATGTCTGTCTGTCTGTCTGTCTGTCTTACTGCCTTTCTACCTGTCTGCTGAAACTATCGAGGAAACAGATTAAGAAAAAAATTCAAGCGAACAAACACGCAAAATCGAAAGAAAATGAACAGAACAGCAAGCGAACAACCAAACAAAATTGTTCAATTTAAGGCCTGTTATGTACACTCTCAGAGCAACTGAAGATGGAAAAACTGAAGCAAAGAAACAATCACACAAAATTGTTCAATTTAGGCTATTATGTACACTCTCAGAGCAACTGAAGATGGACAAACTGAAGCAAAGAAACAATACACAAAATTGTTCAATTTAAGGCATGTTATGTACACTCTCAGAGCAACTGAAGATGGACAAACTGAAGCAAAGAAACAATCACACAAAATTGTTCAATTAAGGCCTGTTATGTACACTCTCAGAGCAATGAAGTGGACAAACTGAAGCAACGAAACAATCACACAAATTGTTCAATTTAGGCTGTTATGTACACTCTCAGAGCAATGAGATGGACAAACTGAAGCAAGAAACAATCACACAAAATTGTTCAATTTAAGGCCTATTATGTACACTCTCAGAGCAATGAAGATGGACAAATGAAGCAAAGAAACAATCACACAAATTGTTCAATTTAAGCTATTATGTACACTTCAGAGCAACTGAAGATGGACAAAACTGAAGCAAAGAAACAATACACAAAATTGTTCATTTAAGGCCTGTTATGTAACTCTCAGAGCACTGAGATGGACAAACTGAAGCAAAGAAACAATCACACAAAATTGTTCAATTAAGGCCTATTATGTCATCTCAGAGCAACTGAAGATGGACAAACTGAAGCAAAGAAAATCACACAAATTGTTCAATTAGGCCTGTTATGTACACTCTCAGAGCTAACTGAAGATGGAAAAACTGAGCAAGAAACAATCACACAAAATTGTTCAATTAAGGCCTATTATGTACACTCTCAGAGCAAACTGAAGATGGACAAACTGAAGCAAAGAACAATCACAAAATGTTCAATTTAAGGCTATTATGTACACTCTCAGAGCAACTGAAGATGGAAAAACTGAAGCAAAGAAACAATCACACAAATGTTCAATTTAAGGCCTATTAGTACACTCTCAGAGCAATGAAGAGGACAACTGAAGCAAAGAAACAATCACACAAATGTTCAATTTAAGGCCTATTATGTACACTCTCAGAGCAATGAAGATGGAAAACTGAAGCAGAAGAAACAACAACAAAATTGTTCAATTTAAGGCTATTATGTACACTCTCAGAGCAACTGAAGATGGAAAAAGAATAAGCAAGAAGAAGACTAGATCACAGAAAAACTTGTTCAATTTAAGGCCTATTATGTACACTCTCAGAGCAACTGAAGATGAACAAACTGAAGCAAAGAAAACAATCACACAAAATTGTTCAATTTAAGGCCTATTATGTACACTCTCAGAGCAACTGAAGATGGACAAACTGAAGCAAAGAAACAATCACACAAAATTGTTCAATTTAAGGCCTATTATGTACACTCTCAGAGCAACTGAGATGGAAAAACTGAAGCAAAGAAACAATCACACAAATTGTTCAATTTAAGGCCTATTATGTACACTCTCAGAGCAACTGAAGATGGAAAACTGAAGCAAAGAAACAATCACACAAGAAAGAATTACTTTACAAAACGTTAAAAGGCAAACAAATGCAGAAGGAAAAAAACATACACAGGAAAAATACAAACATACATGCATGGATAGATAAAAGACACACATGCAAGATTACATACATACATACATACATACATCATACATACATACATACATACATACATACATAATACGTATATTATGTATATACATACATTCGTACAACATTCACACACATACACACAAACATACATGCATGCATACATTACATACAAACAAACAAACAAACATTACATACATACTACTTAGATTAGCAAAACTACTATATTTTTCTTGTTATTCCATATTGTTTATTGCCTAGCTTCCAGAGGGGAGGCAATCTTGGACTGTCGCAACGATAAAACCTATTCCCAACGTAACTGGAGAGAATCATTCATTCAGCCCTGGAATATTGTAATCTCCAGTATCTTTCTAATTAAATTGTGGACGAATCAATACAAGGCGAAAGTTTCAAGCAGGAACGTATTTTTATGAGAGAGAGAGACAGACAGACAGAGAAGACAGACAGACAGGCAGGCAGGCAGGCGCAGGACAGACAGACAGCGACGGATGGAGGGAGAGACAGACAGCTACACAGACAGACACACAGACAGACAGACAGACAGAGGGAGGGAGGGAGAGACAGACAGCTAGACGGACAGACAGAGAGACAGACAGATAGACAGCCAGACACACAGACAGGCAGACAAACAGACTGAAACAGAGAGCATTGCCCGTCAGTCTGTCCAGGTTGGGAAGAAATGTGATGGTATTGCTTAGGTGAATGATCTGGAAAAAAAAGTAAGCTATGCGACAGAAACCTGGCAACTGAAGACCATCCAGGAGAAGAAACTCGACGCTTTTGATACTAAGTGCCTACGTAAGATCTTGGGCATCAAATGGTCAGACTTTATACCAAATGAAGACGTCAGGGAGAGGTCCAAACAGCTCCCCGTGCAACCATCGTCTGCAGACGGCGCCTCCACTGGCTGGGTCATGTCTTAAGATTACCCTCTTCAAGACCTGCAAACCAGGCCATTAAATGGACCCCCAGCAGGCCAAGAAAAAAGGACGACCCAGGATGAGATGGCGACAGACAGTGGAGAGAGACCTCAGACTCATCGACAGATGGAGTGACACTACCAAACTGGTTGAGGACCGTGCACAGTGGAGTGCCTTGACTGTCTCATGCGTCGCAAGACGCGGGAGCATCTAAGTCTAAGTAAGTAATGCGACAGAAGAGCTAACCCGGTGCAGCGTTCCAGTGTAACCCCACGCAAGAAACCACTCCCGGCGGTTTAGAAAGGGCACATACCTCAAGTCATTTTCCGGGGCAGAAGATACTGACCTAGTTTGTCCCAAAGTCACTCCCCTCCAAACACAGCTCGCAAAGCGTTCTAAACGAGAAATCACACCAATCAAAGTACAAAGCGACTGAATGATGGGGTGGGGGGGGGGGGGGGGGGGATAATTCTAGATCCTCCACCGTGTTCCGACAAAACACAGCCCCGGGGAGTGATTTTGGGCGTGGTTCAGAACCACCCCATAGGGCTAATAAAGGTACGTGCCCAAGCTTACCCACCGAACGTGAAGGGAGAGCGGAAGCAGCAGAGTGATTCTGGAGCGAAGGGAGAGGTCGGGCTGGACATACTCCCCAGGGTGTGAGCTTAGGCACTGGCTTTGTCGCATTCGCCGGGGAGTAACTTTGGACATGAAGGAATTTCGAAACGTTACACCGGGGGGCATAGCTCGGTATTCACACCTACCCAAAATCAGTGGGCCGAGACGACCACAGAACAGTTAATGGAAGGGCAGGAGAAGAATCTATCGGTGAGGTAACTGTGTTAGTAAACGGGAAAGGGATAGACTGAATGATTCAAAGATGAATTTATCCTGTAATTCCTTTCCGGCTATAAAAGACGTGAACTGGAAGTAATAAACAACGAAAGAACACAAATACATAGTACCTATTGCAGAATAACGTCTACGTGTCGGTGAATTGCCTGAAACTAGATCTTTTAAGGAAGAAGAAGAAGAAGGAAAACAAGAACAAGAACAAGAAGAGCAAGAAGATTTATTTCCACGCCTCTCCTTATCTGGTCGAAATGTATTTCTGAGGACAACTCCAGCAAATCATGATTTGATGAAATACAGAGTTGTGTCCCGTGTATGGGATGTGCGGCCAAAATGGATCAATCGACTTTACTCAATTTGATACATTTACGCAGATCTAACAACCTTTTTTACCATCAGAAAACAATCTTCAAAAAAAAAAAAAGGAAAAAAATAATTTAACACAAGTATACTTTTCAGATCTTCTTAAATCTGCGTATTAAGAGTATTGCATAATGGCACAATATTCATTTTCTACCTCCGTCCCCACCCCCGTCCTCTTTTTCTGTACACGTTCTACGCCCTAACTTGAACTTTAACGAATGAATGCAAGACGTACGGGGCGGGTCCGAAACGAACTGTTACACCGAACATACATACACTGGATTTGCCACAGTGAAGATGAACAGGCCGCTTGTAGTACCACGGCAACACATAGTGGTAGAGATGTCAGCGAGAAACATAGGGCGTTAACATTCGGTCATTTCAATAAACAGAAAACACCAAGGAGATTTTTTTTTTTTTTTGGGGGGGGGGGGGGGCTGTGACTGGCCTGTGCTTTGAAAGATGTCAGGCGATTCTGTGCGCATATGCCAAGTTTGAGCCGCAGGCTGAAGACAGAGAAAACAGTCTGGATTGGTTCCACTGATACCCGACGTAAGAGGAGACAGTAGGCCAGTTCGTGGTCTGGAGGAGATAAATGAATCATCAGTGCGTAAGACTCAGTGTGGGAGTATCATGTATGGACGTTTCTTGTTGATAGCGTGATGAAAATATTGTGAAGCCAGGAAATGTTCACGCACATACAGCCGATCTGCTCAGAGATGGTGGAGATCTCCCTCCCTGTTGGTATTCAGGGCAGCTTGGTTCTCAGTGCGTGAGTGCGAGGTCTCCCGAGTGCGTTAAGCCGACGTTGATATCAGCGAATTAATCCAAGCATTATTAACACGTTTCCCCCAACCTGGACACAGTCACTAAACGAGTGAGTGAAATGAATGAAAAATGAATAAAAAAAAAAAGTGAATGGAAGCAGCAAGGAAGGAAGGAATTACAAAAGAATCGAGGAAAAGATACATGATAGAAGAAATCAGAAATGGACGAATGTATTAACAATCGACCAATCATCACTCGCTGCTTTATTCACTCAACCAAATAACCAACCAGCCAAATCTCTCTCTCTCTCTCTCTCTCTCTCTCTCTCTCTCTCTCTCTCTCTCTCTCTCTCTTCTCTGGACACACACACCACACACACACACACACACACACACACACACACACACACACACTCACGCACGCACGCACGCACGCACGCACGCACGCACGCACGCACACACCACACACACACACACACACACACCACACACACACACCCTCTATCCCCTCTTCAGATAAGGGAAGTGTAACCCACTCAACCCTCTCTCACCCTATCCTCCCCACGACTGACAGGCGAGCTGCACGTGCCCCTGGAGGTATGCGGAGCCGTGGTGAAGCGGGAGCTGGACTTCTGGCAGATCGACGAGATGGAGATCAAGGCGTGCTGCTGGAGACACTACCGCTCCTACATCGAGAACCAGGCCATCCTGGACTCCTTCAACAACTCGCTCATCCGGGAGAACGTGCGGGTGGACCTCGACAGCCTGAAGGGGTGGGAGCGGATCCAGTGGCGGGTCTGGCTCATCCTGGAACATCCGAGGACCTCGCGTCCTGCCATGGTGAGTGGATGGATGTGCCGGGGAGAATGGGGGGGGGGGGGTGAAAGGGGGGTTGGATTAAGGGAGGGAGGGATGATGAAGGTTGTGTTGACCCAGTCTCCATGATCTTTTCTGGTATTGCTTTGACGCTTTGTTAGTTGCGCAGGTCTGGTGCTGGCTTGCCTCCGCCAAGGAAGCTGCATGTTTCACCCGCGTCTGTTTGATTTGACTGACTGTGCGTTTGTTTGACGGTCACAAAGATTATGCATGTTTGTTTGTTTGAGTGTCTGCAAAATTAGGTATCTTTCTTTGACCTGTCAACAGGTTTGTGCATCTTTAGTTGTTTGACTATCAATAAAAGTATGCATACTCCTTTTGTTTGACGATCGCTAAGATTATGCATCTCTGTTTGTTTGGCAGTCAGCAAGATGCATTTGGTTTATTTAGTTGTGGGCAAGATCATGCATCTTTCTGTCCGTAAGCTTTTGCATCTTTTGACTGGCAGGAGAAAGTATGCATCTTTGTTTTGTTTCACTGTGAGTAATTATGATGCATCTTTGTTTGGCTGTCAGAAAAGTTATGCATCTTTCTTTAAATGTCAGCAAGATCATGCATCTTTCTTTGTCCCTCAGCAAGATTTTTCATCTCTGTCTGTAAGATTATGCATTTTATGTATCGACAAGGCTGTGTGTCTATATTTGTTTGGCTATCAGCAATGCGATGATATTTGCTTGTTTGGCTGTGCAAGATTGTGCAGTTTTGTTTCTTTGGTTGTCGGAAGTTTGTAAATCTTTGTCTATCAATCAGCAACATTTTGTATCTTTGGGCTTTTGTCTGTTTTGTTTGTTTGTTTTACATTCAGCAATATTGTGCATTTTACTGTTAGAGGTATACGTACATTTGGTTTCTTTACTGTCAGATAGATTATGCAGCCTTGCTGGTTTGATCGTCAGCAAAATTGTGCATCTTTCTTCAGTTGGCTGTCGGGAAGATTGTGCATCTTTATTTGTCTGATTGTCCGCAAGATTTTGCATTTTAGTTGTTTGACCCTCGGCATACGTTCTTTTTTTTTATTGCTAGCAAAACCCTGCATTTCTTTTTGTTATTTGACTGTCAGCAAGATTGTGCATCTTTATTCATTTGACTGTCGGTAAGATTATACATTTTAGTTGTTTGACGACCACATACGTTTTTTTTGTTTTATATTATCAGCAAGATTATGCATCCTTGTTTCACTGTCAGCAGTCTATTCTTCGGTGTCTGACTGTCAGCAGTATAGAGCTTCTTTATTTAACTCTAAGCTCGATTGCACATCTTTCTTTGTTTGAATGTTAGCGATATTGTGCATCTTTGTTTGTTTACTTGCCAACAGGATTGTGCATCTTTGTTCGATGTCAGTGAGATGGTGCATCTCTGGTTGGTTGATTCCCAGCAAGATTATGCAAAATCAGTTTAACCAACTTGGCGGTAGTACAAGGAATGAGGCCTAACAACTGTCGCATTCAATTTTGGTGCAGATCCGTGCTGCAGATCCGGATTAAAGGGAAGATCGAGGATTTTGTAGCAGTATGAGATGTAAACGCTGACTTTTCGTATTTTCTATGTCCGAATAAGGCAGAAATATATGGGAAGTAACTCTTTCCGTTTGTACACCTATCACTTCCTCTGGCGGGAAAAAATCGTTTTGTTTTCATGTACGTCATGGCCGACAAGTGAATCCATGATCCTTTCGACGTTGGCAGACATCTGCGTTCTGACGTGTGCCCTCGGTTTTAGGGTGTTTTTTTTTTTTTGTTTATGTAGTTTTGTTTGTTTTCGTTTTTGTTTTTGGACTTTTTTCGTGAAACTATTTGGATAAGTTTGTTTTCATTACTGACATTTCATTCTGTTGTTTTGGGGTTTTTTTTTTGCAGAGGTATGTCGAGAAAGGTAGTTTTATAAAATATTACTTTGTTATGCACTTTTTATTTACATAAAAAACGGTGTGTTGTGTGTGTGTGTGTGTGTGTGTGTGTGTGTGTGTGTGGTGTGTGGTGTGTGTGCGCGTGTGCGTGCGTGCGGGCGTGCGGGCGGTTGGGCGTGAGTTCGTGCATGTGTGTGTGCGTGTGCGTGTGCGTGTGTGTGTGTGTTGTTGTCTCCATTACTCGTTTCGTATGACACTTCCCTCCTCCCCTCCACGTTCTGCTCTTGCATTTCCCCCTTCTTCATTTCCCCTTCTTTTCTTTATTCATTTGTTCTGCAGTCATTGTCTTTCCTTCTATCTCTGTATATCTGACTTGGTTTGTCCGAACAACGGAAACACAGATGGGCTTTCGTTACCTTTAACAGTGTCTAACTGCTCAGAGCTCCGTGAGTTCAGTCGACGGGGAACAATCGTAACATTCCATGATCAACAGATCGAACGTATTGGCACCTTGACAGCCCCTGATCAACGATGTTGCCGTTATCTGAAGGTCGTCACCATGTTTGAATGGGCAGTGGATTACGCCTAGCGATACACATCTCCTCTTCAAGTGTTCTGATGCTTGCTGGATACTTTCAGCGTTTCCCAAGCCCACTGAAGTAGCCGCAGTTAAATGGTCAGTGCTCGGCGGATCTCACGATTATGAAATCGAATCACTCGTGGGGGTGGATGTTTGTCTGTCCACCCAGTGGTAAACGGGTGTCTGACTCAGTTCAGGGAAAGGTAATGCAGCGAAAGGAACGACAGGTTAACGCTCTTCCTAGTTCTGTGCACTGGATACGGTGAACGTGAAACAATGTACAACCCTTCGGCCATTGGGTTACGGGATTTGCTACCAAAATGACCGAAAGCAAACATGCGTTTAATGCGCATCTGATCTTACATGCGCGTTTTCACACGAATGGGGTTTAAGAGGCCAGCAGGTCTTCACGGTTGTTGACCTTGGAGATGGGAAAAAGCCTGCTTGACAATTCAGTCACCAGATGTTGACGGAGATTGAACCAGAAATCCTCAGATGAAAAGGGCGGTGTTCTGACCTCTCTGTTGTCTCACCTGTTTTATGCACTGATCGGCTCGCGCGTTAACGTGGAGGTAGAGAAGGTGTGGGTGGGGAGCGTCTGCTACTTATTAGCATACACGTTGAAAACATACGTCGGACTTGCAACTTACATTAAAATATACACCGGGGCATAAAAACAGCTATAACAAACAACGACCACAACAACAACAACAACAACAGTAACAACAAAACAAATCAGACGCACCGTAAATTTTGTCCAGATCGTTTGAGCGTCAAAGATGAGGTGCACTTACTTTTACTTCATGAACTGAAAACCATGATAGAAACAAACAAACTAACTAAAAAAACAATGGGAGAGAGAGAGAGAGAGAGGAGAGAGAGAGAGAGAGAGAGAGAGAGAGAGAGGAGAGAGAGAGAGAGAGAGAGAACATTTTTAACTTTTTGAAAAAGTTAGGGCCCAGTTGAAACGAACTACATGTGTATGAGGGAAAAAGGGGGGGGGGGGGGTGAGTGGGTGTGGGTGGGGACAGTGGGGTTGAGGAGATGGAGCGATGAAGGAAAGCTAGAGGCAGGGTTAGGTGAAGAAAGAGGAGTGAGAAGTTCAAATCAATGGCAAGGAGCGGGAGAGTGTAAAAACGTCGGACTGAGGAAGGCCAAGCGGAATAACGAATAAGAACCCAGGATTTACAGAGGCAGAGGATTGAAAGAGGGGCTGGAACAGCGGAAGGGTAGTGATGAGGGAAACAAAGCTGTGAGGGGAAAAGAGGACGGGCAGTGATGAGGGAAACAAAAGACCTGTAGTTGTGAGGGAAGAGAGAGGACGGGCAGTGATGAGGGAAACAAAGGACCTGTAGTTGTGAGGGGAAAGAGGAAGGGAGAGTGGTGAGGGAAAACCAAAGGACCTGTAGTTGTGTGGGGAAAAAGAGGACGGGCAGTGATGTGGAACAAAAGACCTGTAGTTGTGAGGGGGAAAAAGAGGAGGCACTGATGAGGGAAACAAAGGACCTGTAGTTGTGAGGGTAGATAGAAAAGGCAGGGATGAGGGAAAACAAAGGAACTGTAGTTGTAGAGGGGGAAGAGAGGAAAAGGGGAGTGGATGAGGGAAACAAAGGACCTGTGGTTGTGAGGGGAAGAGAGGAGGGGATCCAGTGGTGAGTGAAACAAATAGGACTGTAGGTGTGAGGAGAAGAGAGAAAGGGAGTGGTGAGGGAAACAAAAGAACCTGTTTGTAGTTGTGAGGGGAAGAGAGGAAGGCGGAGTGGTGGAGGGAAACAAAGAACCTGTAGTTTGTCCGGGAAGAGAGGAAGGGGAGTGGTTGAGGGTGAAACAAAGGCCTGTAGTTGTGAGGAGAAGAGAGGATAGGGGACGTGGGTGAGGAAACAAAAGGACCTGTAGATAGTGAGGGGAAGAGAGGTCGGGCACTGATGAGGGAAACCAAAAGGACTGTTTAGTTTGTGAGGAGAAAGAGAGGGAGGGGAGTCGGTGGGGAAAAAATAAAGGACCTGTAGTTGTGTGGGGAAGAGAGTAAGGGGAGGGGTGAGGGAAACAATGACCTGTTGTTGTGAGGGTAAGAGAAAGAAAACGGTAGTGATGAGGGAACAATGGCCTGTAGTTGTGAGGGTTAAGAAAGAAGGTAGTGTTGTGGGAAACAAAGGTATGTAGTTGTGAGGGTAAAGGAATGAAACGGTAGTGTATGAGGGAAACAAAGGTCACTGTAGTTGTGAGGGTATGAAAGAAAGGTAGTGATGAGGGAAACAAAGGACCTGTTGTTGTCGGAGGGTAAGAAAGAAAAGGTCTGTGATGAGGGAAAACAAAGTACTGTAGTTGTGAGGGTAAGAAAGAAAAGGTTGTGATGAGGGAAACAAAGGTCCTGTAGTTGTGGGAGAAGAGAGGAAGGGCAGTGTTGAGGGAAACAAGGAACCTGTTGTTGATGTGGGTAAGAAAGAAAAGGTAGTGATGAGGAAACAAAGGAACCTGTAGTTGTGAGGAGAAGAGAGGAAGGGGGAGTGATGAGGGAAACAGAAGGAACCTGTAGTTGTGTGAGGAGAGAGGAAGGGGAGTGGTGAGGGAAACAAAGGGACCTGTAAGGTGTGAGGGGAAGAGAGAGGGGAGTCGGTGAGGGAAACAAAAGGGTACACTGTAATTGTGAGGGGAAGAGAGGGAAGGGGAGTCGTGACGGTGGTGAGGGAAACAAAAGGACTGTAGTTGTGTGGGGGGAAGAGAGAAGGGGAGTGGTTGAGGGAAACAAAGGACATGTAGTTGTGAGTGGAAAGAGAGGCGGGCACTGATGAGGGAAACAAAGGACCTGTAGTTGTGAGGAGAAGAGAGGAAGGGGAGTGGTGAGGGAAACAAAAGGACTGTAGTTGTGAGGGGAAGAAGAGGACGGCACTGATGAGGAAACAAAGACCTGTAGTTGTGAGGAGAGAGAGGAAGGGGAGTGGTGAGCGGAAACTAAAGGACTGTAGTTGGTGAGGAGAAGAGGAGGAAGGGGAGTGGTGAGGGAAACAAAGTACCTGTAGTTGTGAGGGGAAGAAGGAAGGAGGATAAGTGGTGAGTGAAGACAAAGGACTGTAGTTGTGAGGGAGTGAGGAAGGGGAGTGGTGAGGGAAACAAGGACCTGTAGTTGTGAGGGGAGAGAGAAGGGGATGTGGGGAGGGAAACAAATGACCTGTAGTCTGTGAGGGGAAGGAGAGGTGGAGGGGAGTGGTGAGGGATAACAAAGGACCTGTAGTTGTGAGGAGAAGAGAGGAAGGGGGAGTGGTGAGGGAAACAAAGAACTGTAGTTGGGGGAAAAGAGGAAGAGGTAGTGATGAGGGAAACAGAGGACCTGTAGTTGTGAGGGGATAAGGGACGGGACTGATGTGGGAAACAAAGGGATCCTGTAGTTGTGAGGGTAAGAAAGAAAAGGTAGTGAGATGGGAAACAAAGGACCTGTAGTTGTGAGGGGGAAAGAGAAGGGTAGTGATGAGGGAAAAAGGAACCTGTAGTTGTGAGGGGGAAGAGAGGAAGGTGTGATTGAAGGAAAACAACAGGTCTTTGTAGTGGTGGAAGGGGAAAAAGAGGAAGGGTAGTGACGACGGGAAAACAAAGGATCTATTGTTGTGAGGGGAGACAGGAATGGGTAGTGATGAGGGGGAAAAAGGACCTGTAGTTGATAAGAGAAGAAGGGAGGGATATTGTCGAGGGGAAGAAGGAGGATTGTGAGGGAAGAGCGCGGAGGGATTGTGAGGGGGAAGAGGGGGGGATTGTGAGGGGTTGAGGGGAGGGAATTGTGAGGGGAAGAGGGGAGGATGTGGGGGAAGAGGGAGGGATTGTGAGGGGAAGAGGGGAGGGATTGTGAGGGAAGAAGGGAGGGATTGTGAGGGGAAGGAGGGAGGGATTGTGCGGGAAGAGGGGAGGGAATTGTGAGGGGTAGAGGGAGGGATTGTGAGGGAAGAGGGGAGGGATAGTTCAAAGGTAGAGAGGATGGGTGTAGTTTGGGAAGAGAGGAGGCTGGCTTAAATGTGGCTACTGACATGGGCAGCATTGTCAGCAAGACAGGAGGAGATGTGATGATGATGTAATGGCCAGGATCAGCAAGGCCGCAAACCTTTGTTCACCCTCAGACCACTGTGGAGGAACGTAAACCTCTGTCTCCTCACAAGCTAAAGTTGTTCCAACACCAGCGTCAAGTCCGTGCTTTTTGTATGGTTCGGAGACTTGGAGAGCACAAGAGTTGGACAGCAAGTTGGCAAGTCTTCATCATACCTGACTTAGCGAGAGAATCCTGAGCATCAGATGGCCGAGCGAACGCGAATCTCCACACGAGGAACTCATCGCCGGGCCCGAAGCAAGACCCAATCACAAAGGAGTTTCCAGTTGAGGAAGTGGGGTTGGTTGGACACACCTGAGTAGAGGACAGGCCCACATCCACGCCACACCTTGAGCTGGATCCCACAGGGGAAGCGGAAAGAGGGGACGACCAGTCACACTGGAGAGAACTCTACCTGGCTGAAATCAAGTTCACCAACATGATCCTGGGGTGAAGCCAAGGAGAAACAGCCCATGTCAGAGCGAGATGGAGATTTGCAGTGCGGGCCCTGTGTTTTTCCGATCGGAACGAAGAGGACTAAGGAGGAGGTAATTGTCAATGGGTTGGCAATGACTCACGGTACATCCAAGGCCTTTTTTGTTCCCTTTCTTAAATGAGACGGAAAAGAGTAACGGTTTTCGACTGCTGACGACAAAGGGACCCCACTAAACTTGGCACGCGTTTGTTTATAGTTATGTTCATTTATTGTGGTTCACTCAAGTTTTCATGATCTGTTTTATTGTTTTTTTAATTGAAAGAAGCAACCACATCATATTCTTGAATTATTTATCTGTTTATTCAGATGGCAGAACGAAATGATAAAACCATGGCATGTTGACAAAAAGGGAGAAAAATCTCTATCCTTGCAACTAATCTTGACCACCGGTCAAGAAGAAAAGAGAGAGAGAAGAGAGAGAGAGAGAGAGAGAGAGAGAGAGAGGAGGGGGAGAGAGGGACAGAGAGAGAGAGAGAGGGAGTGGAGAGAGGGACACAGAGAGAGAGAGAGAGAGAGAGAGAGAGAGAGGAGAGAGAGAGAGAGAGAGAGAGAGAGAGAGAGAGAAAATCAACACGCATATCACATTACCTCTCTTGTGTCTACCCATAAAGTAATAAAACCCATTTCCGAGGCGGCCGAGTTGCGAGCTCTGCTACCGGAAATGACGAAGGGATCACGGGCATGGCGGCCATTGACTCAGGGGCCCAAGGGTCCAGCTAAGCGAGTTAAGATGGAACGCTTTTTTTGAGGCACTTTTAGCAAACTCGATTATTCTCACCCTTGAGGGATTTTTTCCCACACCTTTCTCTCTACACCCATCACCCACCACGTCCACCACCACCCTCACTTCCTAGCAGCCCCGCCCCCACTCTCTCTCCACTCCCCGCCTTCGTACCCTGCTTCCCTACTTCAACCCTCGTCCTCCTCGTTCTGATTCTTCAACTGTCTCATCCCCCCCCCCCTCCCCATCCCCACCCCCATCACCCACTTTGTGTGTGTGTTTGTGTACGGGGTGGGTGGGGTAGGGGTCTGCCTGTATCACCCCCCCCCCCCCTCTCTCTCTCTCTCTCGCTCTGTATGTGTGCGTGTCTGTGTGTGTGTATGTGTGTGTTTTGCGTGCGTGCGTGCGTGTGTGTGTGTGGGGAGGGGTTGTGTGTGTGTACATATGTCTGTGTGCCTGTGTGTGTGTGTGTGTGTGTGTGTGTGTGTGTGTGTGTGTGTGTGTGTGTGTGTGTGTGTGTGCGTGGTACGTGCGTGCGTGCGTGCGTGCGTGCGTGCGTGTGTGTGTGTGTGTGTTGTGTGTGTGTGTGTGTGTGTGTGTGTGTGTGTGTGGTGTGTGTTCAATGCGGGTATGGCTCAGATTCAAACTTTGTGACGAGACTTGTCAACAGTCAATGAGCATGTTTATGGCAGACTTTTTATGTGGCAGTCATGGACCCGTGTTCGGTGCCAGCACTGCCTTCCCCTATTCATGCAAGCCTGGACACATTTAACGATATAGCACTGTAGATCCTCATTTCAAATGAATTCACTTGGGCAGTGATCGTGTCGAGATGGGTTCGATATACAGTGCAAATTTCTGTCTGGACCAGCCGCTTATAAATTGAGTAGCATAGTGGTGTGTGTGTGTGTGTGTGTGTGTGTGTGGTGTGTGTGTGTGTGTGTTGTGAGCGCGCGCGCGCGTGTGTGTGTGTGCTTACATATTTTGTGTTTTTGTTTTTAATGTGTGCGTACGTCCAGCAACGTGAAAGCAAGACAGAACAGAGAGATGTCTTCCAAAGAGAGATTTTCAGAAAGCACTCCACAGAACGTTTTTTTCTTCTAAAGGTCCTTCAAACTGACGCGTTCATTTTGTCTGTGCAAATAAAGGCCTTTTCTCGTGACGAACGCGACTCCAGACCACGTGCACGTAGTTTAGTTTGCCTTCTGGTTTTTGAACTTTTATTTCTTCAAACTGACGCATTACCATCGTTTTTGAGAAAATCGTTTTTTGTTTCTCCGGAGAAAAAAAAAATGTTTATCTGTTTTATTTACTGCATAACTTATTTGCAACACGTCGGAAGCCCAGAAAGTGAGAGAGAAAAAAGTAGGGGAAAAAAGAAGGAGAGAAGGGGAGAGAGTTTCCAGTGCGGTGGATATTGGGGGTGTACTGTTCATTTGGTTTATATTGTACTCCATAACTTACTGTTTGCGTTTGCCATTACTAAAGCAATCTGTGTTAAGAGAAGAAAACGAAGGAAAAAAAAGCGTTTAGCCAGGGTCAACACGCATAAAATGAAAAGGGCGAAACAAGTACTCCCAGGTCATGGGACCCTTTCCCTCAAGGGGCCACAGGTAAGGGAGCAAGAAGTAAGAATAAAAGGCTGACTGCTGCTCACAGAAAAAGAAAGCAATCAGGGGTAGGAGTGAGTAGAGTTAAACAGTGAAAGGAAAACTTAAAGTGGGAGGGGGGGGGGGGGTGGTTAAGGAAAAACGGAAGGGTGTGTGTGTGTGTGTATGAGCGCCCACGCAAGCATGTGCACATGTCCGCCCGTATGTGCGTGAGCGTGTGGCGCGCGTGGGGTCGCGTGCATGCGTGCGCCCTTCTGTCTGTGTGCTCGCATGGTTGTAAGAAGGTGGAGGGAAAGTGTGGAAGGGAGGAGGGAAACTGGAAGGGGGATGGGGAAAAAAAGAGGGGGAGGAGGAAGGGGGGAGGGGGGAGGGAGTTAAACAATAAAGGGAAAGGGGGAGAGTGGAGAAGGGGAGGAGGGGAATGAAAGAAATGTGTGTGTGTGTGTGTGTGTGTGTGTGTGTGTGTGTGTGGTGTGTGTGTGTGAGCGTATGCGCACGCATATGCGTGTGCCTGCGTGCGAGTGGTAGTGTAAGTGGTAAACAGTAAAGGGGAAGAGGGAAAGGGGAGAAGGGTGATAGGGAGGGAAAAATACTGACACACAGGGGGGGGGGGGGAGGAAGGGGGGGGGGGGGGAGGGCGAAAAAAAAGGAAAAGGGGGAAGAAAGGGCGGGGAGGGGGGGGGGGGGGAGGGGAAAAAATAAAAACGCGGGGGGGGGGCGGGGGGGGGGGGGGGGGAGAGAAGGAACGGGGGTGCATCTGTGTTACCTTATACTTGAATTATAACTGTAGGGCTGATTTATTATGATAAGATTCAATCATTCATGAACTCACTCATAAATAACTATTTGAATATACCTATTTTCTGACCTCGGCCTGTCGCTCCTAAAAGACTACGTACATGCCATCGACGACAACTCTTCAGCGGGTTTGACTCTGAGCTATCCGTCCTGCCTTATCCAGTTGCCTCCCTTCTTAAAAAACCCCCACCCCCCACCCACATACACACACACACACACACACACACACACACACACCACACATGCACACATACACACGCGCGCGCGCACATACACACACATACCAGCACCATCACCAACCTCGGTATCTTATCTTCTGTTTCTGGGTCGCCGGTTGTTTCTTCTCCCAGCGGGCTTGAGGCCAGAGCTCGAGGAGCGGTGCTGAGTGCTGGATACCCCAAGGTGTGTCTTGTCCGGCCCTCTCGTCCTCAGGATCTGTGTGGTAGCTGACTCCCTGCGTCGCCCTTTGCCTCAGCTCCTCGCGTTCACTCTGTCCATCCTTCGGCTATGCCTCAGATAGGCGTTAATGGATAATGTCTGTGTCACATGCTGCATCGCTTATGTCTCCCTCCACGGTTCAGAACCGTAGAGAAGGAGTGATTTGACTTGATAACTGAAGTTCCGCCGTTTTGTGACTGTGCTTTTTTTTGTTTGTTTTAGGCCCATGTGTTCAGCAGAATGACAAAGATCGCTCCTGACTTTGCCTCCCCCCCCCCCCCCCCCCCCACACACACACACTCCTTCCCCGTCCCTCTCCTTTACTCCCATTCTCCTACCTTTCCACTCCCAGTATATAAACCATAATGTCCACGTTGGACGAATTATTCGAACTCCTTGACCAGTTCGCTATGTGATCTTGATCTTGATCTTCATGAGTTTTGTTTTCTAGTTGTTGATTGTGAACCTGTTTCTGCTCAGGTTGCAGCCGGCGTTTCGCTCGCTGTATTGCTTTGAACAGCCCATAGTCTGTAAAGTTAATGTAGAGAATTGGAGCTCTATGAGGATACACATCGCGGGACGATTTGGTCTGGAAAGGAACTGTTCTGAAGGAAACGTGGATGATGGTCTCGGAGCTTGGAGTCAATCGATGCCTCTTTCATTCTTTACCAAAGAAGTCTGTCCTGGACCTAGCAGCCTCTTACAGGAGTGAGATCCGTTGATAGTTAACTGTATTCCCTGAGTCCCCGTTCTTGGCAAATGACTGAGGATTCCCTCCTTCCCTTTGAGCTGGATATGTACGTGTCTCGAATTGTGCCGAGGCGACAGTGCAGTGAGTTAGCGGTCGATCCTACATCAGGTTTAATGGCTACTTGAGTCTCGTCCAGCACTGCAGCTACCCATGGCCCAGAGATATGTAGGCTGTCTCGATCTATGCCTCTGCGGGCTTGTTACAGTTGGTCGATAGAATTGTCTCTACCGTTGGTAATGTATGGTGGTGTTTTACAGGTCGATCGATGTAACGATGATGTGTCCAGCCCTTCAGCTGCTCCCTGGTTGGTGTGAATGCTCTCCCCTATTTGTCCTTCGCCGGTTTATCGGCCTGTAGCTGCGTGCCTGTCTGTTCGGGGTCACCCTATACGGAGCTGTTAGGTGTTTTTTTTCTTGTCCCAGCAAGATTCTCTGCTTGTTTAGCCAGGCTGCTGGTATGGTCTCCTTTGTCTGTGTAGTGCTTTTCTTGACTTTTGGTTTCCCAGCAGTCGTGCGCTATTTCTACGTTTATATTTCTGTCGATTGTGACCTGCCCTTAGAGCAGCTGCCCTGTCTGTCCTTGCTTCAGTTTTCCACTGTGTTACAGCCGAGGTCCATTCTTTGGGCCGTGTTATCTCCCCCCCCCCCCCCCCCCCCCCCCCAATCCCGTCCGCCTCGCGCGACCATCTCACAGGTGTCATGCCGGATCTTCTTGATGCTCTGCCACTGGGTCCCAGTGCCCTCCAACAGTTGTTGTAGCACTTTGAACTTATTTTAAGTGCTAACTTCTAGGCTGTCCTGCTTTGTGCCTTGCACGCATGTTGGTCTGTTTGGTGTGTTTCTGAAATGGTAGTGTTACATCATCGCTAAAAGATAATTATACTAAACGGGACGATACGATTGTTTTTCACTTTCATTGTCATTACTGTTTGACTGATTTCAGGTCCGAGATATGGAGAACATGACCCATTTTTTACATGTCTATCAAGTCTGATCGCTCTGTCTGACTCTCTCTCTTTTATCAAGTTTACTGTCATGTCTTCTTTTCTGCTGTCTTCTGCTTCTTCTGTCTCTCTCTCTCTCTCTCTCTCTCTCTCTCTCTCTCTCTCTCTCTCTGTCTTAGTCTCCCCCTATTTCTTGAATCTAAGACATAAGAGCAAGCTTTGTTTTATAATATATATATATATATATATATATATATATATATATATATATATATATATATATATATATTGTGTGTGTGTGTGTGTGTGTGTGTGTGTGTGTGTGTGTGTGTGTGTGTGTAGATGTGTGTGTATGTGATATTTATTTATATACATATATATATTTATATTTACAGACAGACATATACTATTCATTTTATCGATACATATATGTAACATTTATATTAAAGTACAGAAGAACTGTACACAAAAGTAGCGCAGAAGGAAATAATTGGCGTGCACTACAGATGAAGAACAAGGCCGAGTTTTGTGCGCTTCTTTCGCCCCGAGCAAGAGAAGCATAAGATAAAAGGTTGCACGTGCAGCGGTGTCAGGATGAATGTCAAAAGTTAATTGGATTGGGACTTGTCTACGACAAATCCCACTGAAAGAAACCCTATCCTGCCCCTCCCTTTCTGAGCTCGCTGCTCGACACTTGTCTGTGCCGTCTCCTCTGAAAATATTTCCAGAGTGCCAGTCTCACATCGATGTGTTCACTCCGCCAGACCGCTGTCTCCCATTTGTCAGGGACTACCGGATGGGTGACTTTTTTTTTCGTTTATGAGTTGCAAACTTCCGAGCTGAAATATATCTTTTAATAATTTCTGAAATATATCTTTCATCTGTCTGATCTTCCTTCTCCTTGACCTCATTCTATTTTTTTCCCCTTCTCTTTTCTAAAGGCCGCCGTTTTCAGATGGAATTGGAAAGGCACTCTGTAGGGCAAAGAATTGGAAAGGCACTCTGTAGGGCAAAGAATTGGAAAGGCACTCTGTAGGGCAAAGAATTGGAAAGGCACTCTGTAGGGCAACGACCCCCACTGAGTTGGGATCCACTCTTTCAGTCCGTTTATACGTGAAAACAAAATCAACTGGCCTCTCACCAGACGCCGTGGCACAGATGTTAGCGTTGTGAATTACATAACTGGAGGTCGTGGGTTCAATTCCCACGCGAGTCGTTTATTTATGAGATGTTTCTGCCCCAACCGGCTCCTATCCAGCGTTGGGCTTGCTATAGTGTTCAACTGGGAAGCCTGGAACCCTACAGTCGAATTTCATCCGGCGAAGAGATGTGTCTCTGACAGTGTTGCTCAAATTGCCTGACCAATTCTGCAAGTGTCTGCTTATCTCGGGCCTGGTTTTCGCCGGGATACATTATACAAAAATAAAGTGCAGACTACAGCCCTGTCACGCAGTGTCAGACCAGAATTGAACTAACTGAACTACATAAAATCATCTTCATCATTCTCATCCTCATCGATCACCATAAAGCAGACTCTGAGGCCCTGCTTGCCCTGCTCTCATGGTGAACTCTGTTTCCATTTTCTCTCCATGTCTGTGTCCTTGGTAAATTCGGGTCGAGGTCGCCGGTGCTGGCGATTTCATAAGAACTGTCGCTGGACGGACATGGTGCTGCCCTCAGGAGGGGTTGAGGAGGCGGGAAGAAAGGGGCACTCACTCACTCACACTGGCTCCGCGACCAGGCAAATATCGTCGTCAGTAGGGAACTTAGCAAGTTGTGTTCTGTGTATGCCGAATCAGAGTAGGCATTACAGAACATCACCGAAGTGACACGGCAGCAGTGCAGTGTCTCCTCCAGCTGGTTGCCTCATGACGACTTGACATTGACTTTTCCTGTGGATTGCCGGTGCCGGGGCTGCTGCGGGATGAACTAGAGTGCGACTGTGGACGAGTGGCCAGAGTGAGCGGCATGGGTAATGCTACTTAAGTGGCACAGGAGATAAGACAGAAAAAAAGACCCGTCAGGGAAAGTAATGGTTGGCACTGAGTGAGATACGTTACTGTCCTTTTCTGTTAATAGATAAAATTAATAAATAATAAATGAATGAATAAGTAAATAAATAATTAAACAAATAATGATAGATCGAAAGATTCCTACATACAAACATACATACATTGTAAATTCACAAAGTTCATGGTCGGTAGAGAATTTGTAACGCTCTTATTAAGTAGATGCTGGATCTATCCTTTAACCCGGATACGCATCAAAACGGTAAATACTTCATATTTGGACCACGTTCCATCTTCAGACCGAAATTGAATGAAATCGGTGATCAGTTTTTGTATGATTAAATTTGTAGAAACTTTGCTTCAAACAATCCTAGATTAGCTGTTTGATCCTGTCAACAAATTAGCACCAAAATATAATGGGTTTGTATTTGGGCCACAACCTCTTCATTCCTTCACATGTTCCACTCACTGTGAAACATTTCTTTTAGATTGTTGGGACTTGCACGATAAGAGACATAAACACTTTACAGCCGAGTCCATGAAAACCCTGTTCAGAGATGTCCCACCTGACGTGATCTTTGAGTTTCTGAAAGAGATTAACATTTTTCATCTGATTTAAGATATTACGGAAGAAAGATTTTTAACGAAGTTTCTGGTGCGTTTCTAGAAGATGTATTTTAAAGAGATGTGTGAAAGTTTTTTTAAATTTTTTTAATGACTTGTGAGTTGATTTTAATGTGGTGACAGCCTTGATATGGCCCTTTGCGGTCGGCTGGGCTATAAGCAACATTACCCCTACTGACAGTTTAACAATCAGCGGACGCGAATGTAAACATAGGGTTCTCGGTGGAGGAACATGAATACCGATGACTTCAGGCGAAGGCTGTAGCTGTCGGTGTGTGGCGGTGTCATTCTGGATGGAGACCTTACATCCACTGGTTAGCGACGTAGTCAGGGTTGTCGTCAACAGAGCTGAGCTCTTGGTAAAATGGCATCATGCGAGCGCTGGGGTAGAACAGGCACCACTGGAAACTGCCGAAGTGACTCCAGACACAGGACAGTGCTATTTCTGATGGGTTGCCTGGTTTTTACCTCCTGTGTGTTGCCGATGAAGAGGTTACCACGGGCGAACCAATGAAAGCCAGAAAGAGTGAAGTAATGTCAATGATAGGGCAGGTTATATAGGACAAAAGTAAGTAAATTAATACGTAAATAAATAAACCTCAGCGAATAATACGAAGCATACGAAGAGCTATCCATATCCACAGAGGTATTAATGACAGGTCGGAATGTGGCTACCCACCTTCCCAAGCATTTCAATCCAGGCCCTTGTGAGAATCTGATAGTCAAAGTAATCATTGTCATTAATATGTTTCATTCGATATACTTGAATTAACACCACGCCAGGATCATAAAACCAAAATACAAATACGCTACGAGCACTCCAATAACAAAAACAAGTGAGGTTGTCAAGATATCAAGGAGGGAGACGTTTTAGAGGGTGTGTGTGTGTGTGTGTGTGTGTGTGTGTGTGTGTGTGTGTGTGTGTGTGTGAAGGGATAAGGTGGGGGAGAGGGGGAGGAGGCTTGTTGGTGGTGAGTGAGTGAGGAGATAAATATTGTAATATCTCCACAGATCATTAAAAGAATATTCTACATTCTGAGCACGTCAGTGGAAAAGGAAGGGATGGATAGGGAAGGGGAAGGTAGGAGACGGGACAGGATATTGTTGTTGTTGTCCTTGTTTTTGTTGTTATCACACATGGCAAATCCACATCAAATGCAGATCCAGTGCATGTGATGTACCAAGTATTTTCTTTTCTTTCCTCCTTTTTTTTCTTTAAGAATGTTTCTTATTATCCCTGCATTGTAAAACATTTGCTTGTTTCTTTTAGGGCTTCTAGTAGCGTTGAAATGAGAGAGAGAGAGAGAGAGAGAGAGGAGAGAGAGAGAGAGAGAGAGAGAGAGCTAGATGAACAACTTTGTGTGTGTGTGTGTGTGTTGTGTTGTGTGTGGTGTGTGTGTGTGTAAGTGTGATAAGAGTTACTGTTTGAAAAGCATGATCATTTTTAAATATCTCTTTCTCTCTGTCTCTCTCTGTCTCTGTCTCTTCTCTCTCTCTCTCTCTCTCTCTCTCTAACACACACATACACACACGCACGCACGCACGCACGCACGCACGCACACACCACACACACACACACACACACATCCTATGAACAAATTGCCATGTGCCTGCGTCGTTCAACCGACACTGTGAAAATAAAGTCGTTTTGTGGCGACAAGGGGCGGAGAGACAAACACACGTGCGTTATCTTATCGCCGACGTGTTGCACGAACTTGAACGAGTTGCACGTGCAGGCGCGAATAGCCCTGACAGTTGTCCAACAAAACATGGGCACTGTTCGATGTGGTGGTTTTATGCAGCGATGTCAATCCAGTTTGTTTGGACCTCCCAAGGTCCCACTTCCACCTCCTGCCGTTCCTGTCCAACACCGTTAATCATTAACCTTTTTTTTAAAGGTATGTTTACCGTAAATATCATGTCTGCCATGTTTGCGCACGTTTGTTCTGAACTGAATCATTGCCTTTTGTGCCTCTCTGTCTTTCACTGTGTCTACTTCTCTGTGCGTCTGTCTGTCCCTTTCTTTATAATTATGTCTCTGTCCGTCAGTGTATGGCCTTCTCTTTCTCTGTCATTTTAACATGTGTGTCCCTAGTCTTCTTTGAACGCTTTTCTCCTCTCTTCTCTGTATATCCTCCCCCGGGTGGTCTCTCCCTCCCTTCACTATATATTTCTCTTCTTCGTGGTGTATTCTTCTCCTTGTCCGCGTGTCCCTGTACGTTTTAATTGTGTAGGTGTAGTAGACCACTCCTTGTCCGTATTCATGTGTTCTTCTCTGTGTGTGTGCTTCAGCATCATTCGATGTCCGCATCCTTCACAATGACTCACTGTGTGTTTATGTTCTTCACTGTATGTGTCCGTATAACATCATATTTCTGTATCCTTCACTCTGTGTGTTCCTCTACATCATTATGATTCCGTATTCTTCACTCTGTGTTCCTCTACATTATTGTATTTCCGTGCACGTCATAATAATTATGTCCCTCTATATATCATTGTAGTCAGCATCCATCACTACGTGTCCCTCTTCATCATTAGATTTCCGTATTCTTCATAATATGTTCCTCTATATCACTGTATTTCCGTATTCTTCATAATATGTTCCTCTACATCATTGTAGTCCGAATCCTTCACGAAATGTCCCTCTACATCATTGTATTTCCGTATACTTCATAATATGCTCCTCAATATCATTGTATTTTCGTATCCTTCACAATATGTCCCATTATATAACATTGTATTTCCTTATACTTCACAATAAGTCCCATTACATATCATTGTATTTCCTTATCCTTCACAATATGTCCCTCTATATATCATTGCATTTCCTTATCCTTCACAATATGTCCCTCTATACATCATTGTATTTCCTTATCCTTCACAATATGTCCCTCGATATATCATTGTATTTCCTTATCCTTCACAATGTGTCCCTCTGTATATCATTACATTTCCTTATCCTTCACAATAAGTCCCATTATATATGATTATATTTCCTTATCCTTCACAATATGTCCTTTATATATCATTGCATTTCCTTATCCTTCACAATATGTCCCTTTATATATCATTGCATTTCCTTATCCTTCACAATATGTCCCTTTATATATCATTGCATTTCCTTATCCTTCATGATAATATGTCCTATTATCATTGTCTTTCCGTATCCTTCATAATATGTCCTTCTATATATCATTGTCTTTCCGTATCCATCATAATAATATGTCCTATATATCATTGTATTTCCGTATCCTTCATAATATGTCCTTCTATATATCATTGTCTTTCTGTATCCATCATGATAATATGTCTATATATCATTGTCTTTCCGTATCCATCATGATATATGTCCCTCTATATATCATTGTATTTCCGTATCCTTCATAATAATATGTCCTCTATATCCTTGTAGTCCGTATCCTTCACTCTGTGTTCCTCTATATCATTGTATTTCCGTATATCCTTCATTATGTATCCCTGTTCATCATTGCATGTCCTTATCCTTCGTAGTGTATCTCCCTGTCTTACTACATGTCCGTATCCTTTAAGTGTATCCCTCTGCATAACTGTATGTCCATATCTTTCGGTGTGTGTCCCTCTACATCACTGTATGTCCATATCTTTCGGTGTGTGTCCCTACATCACTGTATGTCCATATCTTTCGGTGTGTGTCCCTCTGCATAACTGTATGTCCATATCTTTCGGTGTGTGTCCCTCTACATCACTGTATGTCCATATCTTTCGGTGTGTGTTCCTCTACATCACTGTATGTCCATATCTTTCGGTGTGTGTCCCTCTACATCACTGTATGTCCATATCTTTCGGTGTGTGTCCCTCTACATCACTGTATGTCCATATCTTTCGGGTATGTCCCTCTGCATCACTGCATGTCCATATCTTTCGGTGTGTGTCTCTCTTCATCACTGTATGTCCATATCTTTCGGTGTGTGTCCCTCTACATCACTGTTTGTCCATA
>CM031606.1:62308029-62313029 GCA_018398815.1 Conus ventricosus | reverse complement strand
CACACACACACACACACACACACACACACACACACACACCTATGGTGCCATCAGTCCAGCTAACTGCGTGTCTAAAATCTTATACAGTCTTATTCACTAGCATATGCAATGATACCTCAACTGCGGTATTATTGTTGTTCCATAGCATGCTGGCTTCTGAAGGTACAGAAGCACGGACTGTCAAACAACATGACCTTGCACAAGTCATAGAAGACGTTTTCCAAAATCAGAAAGTAACACTCACTACAACTATTGTCACACGGTCAGCTTTGACAAGGTATGAGACAGTATCCTTGTCAAGCCTCGTCGTGGAATATGTGCACGTGGATCAAGTTGGAGTTGTATTGGAAGTGTACCTGGCCAGAGGAAATTGCTGTGATAGCGGAACCTGCACGCAGGAACGTCATCATCCGCTCCGTGTATATGCCTAGTCCCATCTTGTCACGGAAATCGTGCAGCAAGCGTGCACAGCGCACAGCTATGAATAGATAACACAAGCTGATTGGTTTACCACTTGTAGGTAGTTGAAACAGAAGATAAATTGGTCGACGACGTCGGATGTTGGTTGACCTTTTTCATCCGCCGAAGAGTGAGTTAGGGTGGATTACGGGCCGTTACACCGACCCAGAACCTTATAGATAAAACACCGCGTTTCGCTCTAGCTACAAGAAGAAACTGACTCCCGTTAGCGACCCTTCGGCATGGGAAAACAAGGTGGACGGTATTTCCGTTATAAACTCAGCAGGTTATCCCACCACCAAGGATAAACAATGCAGTGAAAGCAAGAAACCCTTCACAATGACTTCGGCATGGGAAAACAAGGTGGACGGTATTTCCGTTATAAACTCAGCAGGTTATCCCACCACCAAGGATAAACAATGCAGTGAAAGCAAGAAACCCTTCACAATGACTTCGGCATGGGAAAACAAGGTGGACGGTATTTCCGTTATAAACTCAGCAGGTTATCCCACCACCAAGGATAAACAATGCAGTGAAAGCAAGAAACCCTTCACAATGACTGTACTTGTGGAACGCAGTTCCCAGAGGCATGGACACAGGTTTTCTAGGAAGGAGCACTCATGATGCAGCTGAGAGGGGGGGGGGGGGGAACAGGGGCTACCTTCATCTGCTTTCCCAAAGGACAAGGCGGCAAAAGAAACCAGCAGAGCCCCACAGTGCCAGTGACGGACTGAGGTGAAAGCCACGACCCGTGCTACAAACTTCATAGTATGAACGCCGTGTCTTGAATCACTGCAGCCTGCAAACTACCCTGAGTGAAAGCCACGACCCGTGCTACAAACTTCATAGTATGACGCCGTGTCTGAATCATTGGTAGCCTGCAAACTAACCCCACCTGCAAAAAGCACTGACAAATATCAGGTGCATAGAATAATGCGTCTGCAGTTTTTTTCTCCTCCCAGTGCAGTCTTCAAGAGAATCAATAGGCAGACAGTATGGCAAAGGGGACACAAAAGGAAGTACAAGAAGAATACTGTGTCAGTCTCACAGAAATGAAGACCATCAACGAGTCTCTGAACCTTGCTCCTTAGCTCCAGGACAGTCACAGCCAGCTAAACAGGCGAGAGAGGTCATCACATTCTGTTTGTGGACATGGAACAATGCCCGAACTATCATTTGTACAGACATTTCCACCTGCGCCATCCTCACCCTGTTCCTATGGTGAAACCGACCAGACTCAACGGCATATCATTTATATTGTTTCCCCATCCCCTTCCCTCTGTCCCTCCAGGGGCTGGGAAAGATGAAATGGCCTAATACCCACTTCACTACAAAGAAGCGGCACAGCTCTACAGGCTCTAGGAGAACTACCTTTTCTTTCGGAAGACCAGTGTCAAGTGGCAAAGTTAGAGAGGAAGGTTCCATTTTATCACAAAAGTTGCATGTGTGCGTCTTGAAGCGATTCTTTCGGGTTTTGTTTTATCATGATGTGTTTCCGTTTTGATAAAGATTATCTAAGATATACTAACACTCCTGAAGGCAACAGTCTTAACGGAAACGCAGTTCTCTCTCTCTCTCTCTCTCTCTCTCTCTCTCTCTCTCTCTCTCATTTTTAAAATGACAGCGCTCATACTCAAGTTGTGTCGTAAATATCAAGCCTAAATATATGTATGTGTTTGCTGTTTTGATTTCTTCGTTTCTATATGTCCATCTTTCTCTTATTCCAAGATAGCGACCTTTACATGAAACCATGATATTTGTCTTATCTAGATTAACTTCTAGAACCAGTTACTCAAGTTCGTTGTTAAGCTGATTCTATAAACCTACAACAGTATCTGATAGCAAAATCACATCATCTGCAAAAATCATTATAGATAACTCTGAAGATTCTGGTACCTTCTGGACGCCGTGCTTCCCTTCTCTGATCAATTCTACAGCTAATTCATTGACAACAAAGACAAAGAATATAAATGGGATGAGTACACATCCTTGTTTGACGCCTTTCGGACATTAAAAAGATCAAACTATCAATTTTTATCTCTTATACATGTAATGACCGATTCGTAAGCTCCTTGAAGTGCTTTATACAATTTTCTGTCAATGCCACTTTCTAACACATGCCATAAGACGGTTATGCCAAAGGAACAGAATGATTTCCTGAAATCGACGAAAGCTACGTGGAGCTTAGAATGTTTTGCTAATTAGTTTTCAAAAACAGAGTGTAAAGTAAAAAGGTGATCAATTGTACTATACCCTGCTCTAAACCCTCCATGTTTCACTGCTAATTTACATCTAACTTTTGCCCATTGCGACTGTCGCTTATTCAGAATATATTACACTGTGCTCACAACACTTATTAATGCTACATCATGGTAGTTATGGATAGATTGGCATCCCCTTTCTTGTAAATTGGAATAAATGGATTTACACAATTCTTTTGGAAAAATGTCTGTTCAACTAACTTGTTGAAGAGCTCTGTGACAAATTTAATTACTGTTTCGTTGGCATGTTTAAGCATTTCACCGAGTGTCGTATCAGTACCAGAACTTAGGCTTTAGGTTTATTGATATTAAATACAACTTCCTCTTCTTCCCTTTCTAAGTATTTGACAGAAGATACCAATGCGAGAAAAAAACAACAATTTAGTGGCAGTAGTATTGTTATCTAATTTTCCTTGTTTTATGTTCTTTTGGATGACAATGCAGTCTCAGTGCGTGCATGTGTTGTGTGTGTGGTGCGTGCGTGTGTGTGTGTGTGTGTGTGTGTGTGTGTGTGTGCGTGCGTGCGTGCGTGCGTGCGCTCGCGCTCGCGTGGGTGGGTGGGTGGTGTGTGTGTGTGTGTGTGTGTGTGTGTGTCAGAGTAAAGGGTAGGTTGGGAGGAAGGGGGAATGGATGAATGTGAGTTTGTGTTTACTGTCTGTGTTTATGCGTGTATGGTGTGAGAAGGGAATGGGAACTGTGTTGGAAGTGAGCGGTGGGAATAGTGACGTACAAAAGAATTATCTGTACGGAAGTCTTCCAACCGGATTAGTTCGTTCACGTGGAGCTTAGTTTATGCTGTACAATTTGAGTTAGTTTATGTTACTATAACTGTCTTCCTAACAACGTGAGCGATATTTTGACCAAATATACGTCCTGATGACTGTTAATTTTATACACGTGATTACTTACTTACTTCATATTTCTAATGTCTTAAGTCGTGTGTGTAACCCCCTTGCCTTGATGGCTTTTTAAGCTGAAGGTAATAAATCGTCAAAGCGTCTCTCTTCTCTCTCTCTCTCTCTCTCTCTCTCTCTCTCTCTCTCCTCTCTCTCTCTCTCTCTCTCTCTCTCTCTCTCTCTCTCACGCACACAAACAAATACGCACCACACACACACACAAACGACACACATGCACACAACACAACACACCACATGCACGACGCGCGCGCGCGCAAGCGTAGACAAACACGCACGCGCGCAACACACACACACACAACGATACACACACGTACATGCGCGCGCTCACGTACACACACACACACACACACCACACACACACACATACACATACACGCGCGCGCGCACGCACGCGGACACACGCACACGCAAGTGCACGTGCTCGCGCGCGTAGGCATGCACGCACATACGCGCGCACATACGCGCGCACATACACACACACACACACACACACACCACACACACACACACACACACGCACACAAACACACACGCACGCACGCACGTACGCACACACGCACGCACGCACACACACACACTGAGAGTCAAAATGACCACATCTGGCAGTGAAGGCGACCCAAGGACATCCAATCAGGAGAAGTGCATCAGCTCTGTTTTAAAGTACACGTTGTAAGCAGGGAGGCAATTAGTGCTATTGATTTCCATTTTGCAGCAACTGGCATTAATCTAATTCATTTCCTGTAAGGTTTGGTAATGCGATGGTGGTGGTGGCGGCGACGGAGGCGGATTTGGTGGTGGCCTTGGTGCGTTCGTGCGCGCGCGCGTGTGTGTGTTGTAGTGTGTGTGTGTGTGTGTGTGTGTGTGTGTGTGTGTGTGTGTGTGTAATTTAAGAACAGCATCAGTTCCCTCTTAAGAACAAATATCTTATAGGAGAGAGAGAGAGAGAGAGAGAGAGAGAGCGATCAGGGGAGGAGGAGTATAGAAGGGGATGGAGAGACAAGATGAATCCTCTGAAAATCTCAGAAACTGTAATTTTACGCACATTAATAGCCAGTGCTAATTATACTTGAAGATCGCCGTCAATTCAGGTCACGATACTGATAACCGATCAGTTGACAACAGGGAGCATAAAGGAGCTGATATCTTGTCGGAATACAAACAAATATGTGCAATTTTTTTTAATGAGGGAAGGGGACCGAGACTAAAGTGACTGTTAGTATGAACTGTTCAGTTTTGTTTTGTTTGACCCAGCTGTCTGTTAGATCAAATTAACACAGTATATCTTCCTAAAAAGAAAAATCATGTCAATCGAGGCTGCTAGAAATGGTGTTTTCATGAATCTACAATTGTAGTGCTTATGCAT
>CM031606.1:62280529-62293029 GCA_018398815.1 Conus ventricosus | reverse complement strand
GTACATCATCGAGATTGTTGCCCCCTCCCTTCACTTCCTCTCTCCTCTCTCTCCTCTCTCTCTCTCTCTCTCTCTCTCTCTCTCTCTCTCTCTCTCTCTCTCTCTCTCTCTCTGTCCAGGGCTGAGAAAGAAGAAATGGTCAATACCCACTACACAACACGCGTCTATAAAAGTTCTAAGAGAACCACCCAACTTCTCCTGAGAACCAATGTCAAGTGGCAGAGTAAAGAGAAGGAGATTTCGAATTCTCATAATAGCTGTATGCGAGCTTCTTCTTGTAATGTTCATACAATTTCTTTGTTTCATTTTTTTTTTGATAACGTGTTTTTTTTTTTATGAAGATGACTTATGATTTACTTTACGTTCCTCGAGACAATTGTCTTCTTGCATACAAAGCAGTTCATTCCCCCACCCCTCTCTCTTTCTCACATGTACACACACACACACACACACGCACACACACACACACAACACACACACACACACACACACACACACGCACACAAACACACACGTGCGCGCGCGAGTGCACACACGTATCACACACACGCACACACACACATACGCAGACACACGCGCATTCACACACACACGCGAACGCGCGCGCGCGCGCGCACGCACACACACACACACACAACACACACACACACACACACACACACACACACACACACTGACTGACTAAAGCCAGTTTCTTGTCAGATTAACCCATGGTTGTACTGACATTTAAGAAAACATTATGAACAGGATGTCAACATTTTTCATTTAAAGAAGAGGAACATGATTCCACACACACACCACACACACACACACACACACACAACACACACACACACACACACCTCTCTCTCTCTCTCTCTCTCTCTCTCTCAGAGTCAAGGTGACCACATCTGGCAGTGAAGGCGACCCAAGGACATCCAATCAGGAGAAGTGCATCAGCTCTATTTTAAAGTACACGTTGTGAAGCAGGGGAGGCAATTAGTGCTGTTGATTTCCATTTTTCAGCAACAAGCATTAATCTATTTCGTTGACTGCTTTCCTGTGTTGCTTGGTGGTAGTGCAATGATGGTGGTGGTAGAAGTGGTGCGTGCGCACGTGTGTATGTATGTATGTGTGCATGAATGTGCACGCACGCGTACGTGTGTGCGTGCCTCTGTGGTGTGTGTGTGTGTGTGTGTGTGTGTGTGTGTGTGTGTCAAGAGTTATTTCTCTTTTGGACGATGGACAGTGAACCGAGGTCTAACTTCCGTCCAAGGAACTTCCGTCCACGGTATAAACAGCAGTGGTGGCAGGAATTGAAGATCATTTGAGAAAACGCCACCGAGGACAGCGTATGGAAGAAGAAAACAACGTTACGTTGGCCGTCGCCGGAGAGGCGTTCGTCGGCAAAGACGACGGTTTGCAACGAGAAAGTATCGTCGCTTTGGTCAAGGAGCTTTGTGGCGATACTGGAACCGACGGCGTTATTATGTATTATGTGCCTCGTATTCGGACTTGGCTTCATATGCGTGCATACCGCCGTCGTGTTCGCAAGAGAATGGCGGTGTCGCATAAGAGGCAGGCACGGCAACTCAGTCTGTACAAGACGCGACGGCTTGTCGACATCCGAAGGTGTGGTGTAAAGTTCAAGTGGCAGGTGAACGGTGCCGGAGATGTGTTGTATCCGGATTGCGAGAAACTGGCAAAGCGTGGAGAGAAAGCGCTTCCTGGCCATAACAAGTTGGATATAGAAAGTACTATATTCAACCAGTACTGTCGACACTATCTTCCTGGCCATAACAAGTGGGATATAGAAAGCACTATATTCAACCAGTACTGTCGACACTATCTTCGTGGCCCTAACAAGTGGGATATAGAAAGCACTATATTCAACCAGTACTGTCGACACTATCTTCCTGGCCATAACAAGTGGGATATAGAAAGCACTATATTCAACCAGTACTGTCGACACTATCTTCCTGGCCATAACAAGTGGGATATAGAAAGCACTATATTCAACCAGTACTGTCGACACTATCTTCCTGGCCCTAACAAGTTGGATATAGAAAGCACTATATTCAACCAGTACTGTCGACACTATCTTCCTGGCCATAACAAGTGGGATATAGAAAGCACTATATTCAACCAGTACTGTCGACACTATCTTCCTGGCCCTAACAAGTTGGATATAGAAAGCACTATATTCAACCAGTACTGTCGACACTATCTTCCTGGCCCTAACAAGTGGGATATAGAAAGCACTATATTCAACCAGTACTGTCGACACTATCTTCCTGGCCCTAACAAGTGGGATATAGAAAGCACTATATTCAACCAGTACTGTCGACACTATCTTCGTGCCTACAAGATGTTGTTTATCACGCGAAGAATTATTCATAGGGTGAATTTGACAAGAAATGAAATGGAAATCCGTAATCATCGTGGTGTTCATCTTTTTGTTGTGAAAGACAATTGGTTTCAGCAGTTTCCAGGTCGTGATCATATGGGAAAGCAGCCGAAATATCCGTCTGAAGCGGTGGACTATCATGTTCCTACACGTTACATGCGTGTGGGAAACTGTTCATCTGTGGAGCTGTGAAGGTCAAGGGACCTAGGACTGAAACAAGTAAAGTGGATGCGAACGGAATTCCATCTGGCCCTCCGGGCTTTGTATCCGGAGGATACAACGCTGCTGCTGCATCGGAATTGCGGGATATTACTGGAATGATGGCAGTGCCGAACATGCATTATGGCAAGTTGGAAGGTGGACAACCGATACGCGAGTATCAAGGAAATCCTTGGAATGTGAATTGCTCCTTATAGAGGCAGTTGTGTTCCTGTGCTGACGGACAAGGAAAGCGAGTATCTCATTGTGGATGGAAATGTAAAGGTGTATACGTGGTGGAAGCACACCGGGTATCTAACTCGGAACAATATGACAGAGGACATACCTGTGAATAATGAATGCATCGGCTTATGCCTTTGCTGCGAAGAAGGAGAAATACAGTAGCGTCGCTACTTCTGTGCGGCTGGAAAGACCATCGTCTGATGAAAGCGAGTTACCCATTCTCTGGAATTCGATCCGAGTTTGTCGTCATCCACGATGATGGAAGCGGACACTCAGGAATCTGCATCGCCTTTGAAGAACGCTTCTGACGCTGCCTGTGCGTTAGTTGAGCATGGTGGGAAGCTGGCTGAGATTATTATTATGAGTACTTATATAGTGCCTATTCTCGGCTTGAGACCAAGCTCTAAGCGCTCCACACTCGTTTACACACGGGCTGCCTACGTGGGTAGTGCCGACTGAAGAGCTGCCAGCTGGCGCTTCATTCAGTCGTTTCCCGTGTCATCCAGTCCATATCATTCAATATCGTTCACTCAATTTCCTTACTTCCTTCATTCTTTCCATTTCTTACGCAGGGTGCACGCTATGTGTAACGTGTCATCCATACTAACGGCCAAACTGGGATTCTCTTCCAAAAGTTGGTGATGGATTTTACGTGTGTGCAAGATGTTATGCGCGCGTTCACACACGGAACCTCGGTTTACAGTGTCATTCGAAGGATGCATACACACAAAAGTATGAGGCAAGGAAACATAATTCTAGATTCATCCAGGGCAGACTTCTCCATGAGCAACGATTTTATTCGTTCTTCCCACACATACTCGGAATCAGATAACTCCGATTTGCGTCGTTTGCCAGCTGAGGATTGATAGTCATAGTCTGTGAACCTAAAGTCACTATGTCTTCTAGCTCTATAGTCATAGTCTGAATTGTCCTGCTGTCTGTTCCACCTGTCTTTAGATCATGCAGACGAAGCTGCTGGTATGATGGGAAGCTGGATGAGATCATGCAGAAGCTGCTGGGTGTTCCGACTGGTGGAATGGCGGGTCGTGGTAGCACGACTCCGACAGGTGTTGATCTGAATGAAGAGTTGTAAATAATGTAACCATTTTACCCATCCAGAACGGTATATCGTTTTTGGTTCACATACAAGCTGTGTAGGATTTGAATGAAATGGTCCAAACGGGACCTGAAACAAAGAGAACAAATAAGGAGTGGTCTTCTTGCATGTGGCAAGTGAGATGAATGAAAGTATTTACATATTCCTCCTCTTGTCAACCTACAGGGGTCGCTTCTCTTGGGGGATGGCGGGTTTGACGATGGATGGTTCGGACGTCTCCTCGTCGTTGTCCAACCAATCGAAGAGCATTTTGAAGTCCAGCTCTGTGTCCGGTACAGGTGGGGGTTCAATGGTCTGGGAGGGTGGTGGTGGGGCGGAAGGTGGTGTTTTAGGGATGTTGGTGGTGGCGGTCACAGGGGCGCTGTCTTCTTCCTCCTCCTCCTCCTCCTGTTCTTGTCGTGCTTGTCCGTCCCATCGTTTTTGTCCCTGCGTCGTTGTGCTTCTTTTTCGATGCGTTGTCGGATCAGTCTTTCTTCTTCTTTGATGACTAGTTCTCCAGGAGTGACGACATCGTAGCGATTCTCGCTATGCTTTGTTCGGTCTGGGACCTTTTTCATCTGGACGAGGACCTTAGCTAGCTCGAAAGTGCGCATTATTGAATCGTATTTTTTCGAAAATGTTATCCCCATTCTTGAGGGTTTCCACTGTGGTGTAGTTGATGCGATCGGTGTCATATCTCTGTAGAGATTGAAGATTGCGATGGCTTGACCTTTATAGGCGTACATTACATCTGTGTATGCTGTAGTATTGGTATAGAATGCGTCCCAGAGGAAGACCATGTGTGTGTGTTTTTTTTTGGGGGGTGTGTTATTACCAGAAATATATTTCCCGTGTTCCCCTCTTCGTCGACTCTGAATAGGATTTGTCGGTCGTCTTGTCTGATGAGTCTGCACGGACCAACTTATGAATGGGTCCGAGCTTACATTTTTGCATTTGTAGACGAATTTTCTTCTTGGATTCGTCGTTCTTTGTATCGGCGATGGCGTCCTTTAAGACGCGCTTTTTGCTCAGATAGTCATGCCGTATTCTTCTGTTAATTCCTTTGGTGGTTCTTGCTTTGATTGCTGCAATCAACTTTGTGATGTCCGTGCGATGTCCTTGCGATGTGCATGTTTGTAAATCGCCAATTTCGATCTAACCGCCTGTGTCCTCTTTCGTACAGTAGTTTTTGTTATCTTCGGCCTTTCCGCGCGTGATTTTAAGGATGGGATCCATTTCCACTATGCGTTTGATTTGAGTGAAACGTAAGCGTCCGTTGCACTGAAAGTAACCCTGCAGGTGACGAGTATCGCCTGTTGCACCGGTGTCATGGCCGAAAACCATGTAACGTATCTTGTCGGTTTTTCCGAAATTGATCAGTGACTGTTCTTGCTCCTCGGTGTAGTCATGATGTAATGTGAAACACCAGTTCGTTCCACCGGGATCTCTTTTCTCTTGCCGAGTCATAGCAGACAGAAGAAGAAGAAGTAAGTCGTTACTCTTTGACGGTCGTTGCTGAAATGACCAGACTACCGCGCGAAGTGTTAGGCTACCGCGCGTGTGTCTGTCGTCATTGATTAGGTCACTTTCATTGAAATGTCATAAACGTCAAGATTTAATCGTCATAATCTGTGTGTGTGTGTGTGTGTGTGTGTGTGTGTGTGGATAATTTAAGAACAACATCGGTTCTTTCTTGCGGACAATTTATTTGATCACTCACACACACACACACACACACACACACACCACACAACGAGCGAGCGAGCGAGAGAGAGAGAGAGAGAGAGAGGAGAGAGTATGAATACCTACGCAGTTAAAAGCCAAAGCCCCTGACTGAAAACAGTTGTCACATAGTAAATATTAAATGTGTATAAGAAAAAGCAGGCTGCAGGAATCATCTGATCGTGATATGAAACTCATGACTGTAAACCTGATAAACATGGTAAGACATCACAACACCTAGCAGAGCGAGAAGAGAGAGACCGAGACAAAATCAGCAAAGCTATGACTATGACAAAATCAGCAAAGCTATGACTGTGTGACAAAATCAGCAAAGCTAAGTAACTTTACTTAATTTAATAAGTGTTTTCCTTCCACCAGGAAATAATTCGCAAAAGTTATGAACTGATTCAACACTCGTGTATTTTCCGGAAATGAACTGTGTCCTTAAATCTGCACTGATGGGGTATTGCACAATAAAGTGATACTCCTCACCTGCGTTCCGTTTTATTACATTCTCCCCAAAGGCATTCCTCAGGGTCAAGTCCAAACCAGTGCCCTGTTTCAGTCGTAAAGTTTATGACCACTGTATCTAAATTTATATCGGCAGATGCATATGAGTAGAGTGATCTGGCAACTAATAACATACACTATTCTTGTTTGAAATCAGTTTTATGATTTCTGTAAAGTATACATTTATTACTTATGTCTGATGTTTCAATCCATGAACGAATATAATTATCTTGTAGAGGTAAACAAATATTTTCACGGATTTTTGACATTGCAGAAATGTTGTCTTTCCCAAACAGACAGCACACACACACACACACACACACACACACACACACACACACACACACACCATTCACCACACACACACACACACACACACAACACACACACACACACAGACTAACACACACACAAATACATACGCATGCACGCGTGCGCACGCGCGCGCGCGCGCGCACACACACACACACACACACACACACACACAACACACACACACTTCCTTAGAAATGAACTTTACGCTTAAATCATTTTTATGTCAACAGCTTTGTGTTTGAACTGGGTTACAAAAAAACACAAAACAATGTAATAACCGCACATCCCTGTAGACAGCTTTGATATTTTGTTTTCTGGTACATGGACTTATTACTTCCCTCTGCTATCCACAGAGAGCATATGGAATGAGGTCAATCTTTCGTGTTAGACGTCATCATTTTTTGTTTAATTTCCAAAACTTTTCCTCTTGAGAGAGAGAGAGGGGGGGGGGGGGAGTACACACATACACATGCGCGCACGCACACAAACACGCATATGCACGCACGCTAGCGCGCGCATGCACACAAACACGCATATGCACGCACGCTTGCGCGCGCATGCACACACACACACACACACACACACACACACACACACACACACACCCGCACAGGGGCGGGGGGGGGGGAGGGGGGGAGGTTCCCCCCACCTCCCACAGCACCCAAAGAGAAGCGCAAATTGATGGGAGTGTGTCGGTAAGGGCGATAACGGTCACTCCAGGGACAGTCCCTGGAAATGAGCGACACAGCGGGAACATTTGTCACGTGCTTACAGTGTGACGCAGTTATGGAGCCCACAAAGCAGGCCCTCACATGCTGTGCTTTCTGTTATCTGCTGTGCTCGTGCGGCTCGGTCTGTTGCTCCTTTCATCTTTCAGGGCTTTGTGCCGTTTTTTTTGCGATTTGCTGGCTATTGATCTGTGTTTGTGTGTGTGTGTGTGTGTGTGTGTGTGTGTGTGTGTGTGTGTGTGTGTGTGTGTGGTGTGTGTGTGTGTGTGTGTGTGTGTGTGTGCGTGCGTGCGTGCGCGCGTGCGTGCGTGTGTGCATGTGTGTGTGTGTGTTTTGTGTGTGTGTGTGTGTGTGTGTGCGTGTTGTGTGAATGTGTGTGTGTGTGTGAATGTGTGTGTGTGTGTGTGTGTCTGTGTGTGTGTGTGTGCGCGCGCGCGCGTGCGCTAGTGTATGATTTATCCAAGCGTTCTTTTTGTTTAGGGGTCGTTTGTCATTTGTGTCTTTTACTGGCGTTCTTTGTTTGTTTTTCTGGTGTATATTATCTTCTGTTGGTTCTCTCTCTCTCTCTCTCTCTCTCTCTCTCTCTCTCTGTGTCTGTCTCTCTCTTTCTGTCTGTGGCCCAAGGCCGAAGTACATTAAACTGCTTCTGAGTTCTGTCTGTCTGTCTCACCCTGTCTCTCTCCCTGTCGCTCTTTCTCTTCTGCATGTCCAATTCGAGCATGCGCATTCATTAGTCTTTCTGGGAGAGTGTATTAACAACACTGATTCATTTTCTTGGATCAGCTTTATGAGCATTTTGTTATTTTCAGTAATCAATCCTTGCTGTTTTGAGCGCCCATGCTACTCACACATATACAAATCATGTGACGCATTATTCACAGGTACAATACGATAAAAAAAAAAAAAGTATAGAAAGAAATGCGTGTTTTTCTGAACTGATCTAAAAATGAAAGAACATTTATACGGGGACAGAGACCGAGAATGACGCAGAAACGATTGATCAGAAAGTGACAAGGTAAAGGATGTGATTAGAGACGTGGGAAGATCAGAGAATTGTTACCATTGGTCTGATTTCCCCTGAGGTTGTGCCGCACAAAGACAAAAGACGCAACAGATACAGAAGACACGGTGTGCGATGATAGCTTGCTCAGCGGGCTGTAGGATAGATTTTTTTCTTCTTTTTTTTTTTCTTTTTCTTTTTATTTCGATTTTGTGATCGTCTCAGTGGATAGTTCCAGGAGGGACCATTATCGTCCTTACCGACACACTCCCTCAGTTTGGCGCTTCCCATTTTTGGACTGAGGCTGGGGGGTGAACCCCCCCCCCCCCCTCTTTGTCTCTCTCCTCCCCCCCCCCCCTCTCTCTCTCTCTCTCTCTCTCTCTCTCTCTCTCTCTGTCTACAGTATCTGTCTCTGTGAGTGTGTGTGCGTGTCTCTTTCTGTTTCTGTCTTTGTCTTTGTCTGTCTGTCTGTCTGTGTGTGCCACTCACTCTCTCCTCATCTCGCTCCCTCCTCTCCTCCTACTCACTCTCTCTCTCTCTCTCTCTCTCTCTCTCTCTCTCTCCCCTTCTCTCTCTCATATTTTGAACGTGTGCCATCAATTGTCATAGTTTGAGACAAAATGGTTCTGGATCAGCAAGAAATGTTTGAGAACTCGTTTGTTGTTCTCTTGGATGTAGCCTTGGCATGGCATTCTTCAACCTAAGTAGTCAACTAATCTTTGAAACTTTAATATGAATCTTTTAGTTTGTCTACTTGCAAGACTTTCGTTTTTAGCCTGGAAATATGTATAAATCTGCCAAACTCAAGAGAGCTCGTATGCTGCTGTGTCTTACAGTTGATATGCATTCAATCTACGTATTAAACTTAGCCGCGAAACTTTAGAACGAATCCTATAGTTTCGTCCAGAAGAAAGACTTCTATATCCAACCCCTCCATGTATGTCTGTGACGTTCAAGACAATGCATTGTGACATCTTACAATTGATATGTATTCTAGTGCTCATATTTTTGTATTAAGCATAGTTTTGATGCAGTGTTAAGTTAACCCAGTGCTCGAATGATTGCTGTAGTTCTTTCGATGCTTTGAATGATTTGCCCCCCCCCCTCCCCCCCCCCCACCCCCCACCCCCTCATTTACCCCCTTTGATAGGGAACTCTGGTCTCTAACTGAATTTCTCTCTCCCTCTCTGTCCCCTACACACACACACACACACACACACACACACACACACACACACACACACACACACACATACACACACACACACACACACACACACACACAACACACACACAACAAAGAGAGAGAAGAGAGAGAACATGTTTTGGGCAGAACTTTTACTGGAGTAATTGAAAACCCACCTTTACAGGGTGCTTGCTCCTCAGTGATCAGTTGTTGTTTTTTTAATAGTGACTTGTACTCTTGGGTAGAAAAGAGATTGCCTGTCAACTTTGCGGGAGCAGTGGACTAGCTAAGGAGAGAGAGAGAGAGAGAGAGAGAGAGAGAGAGAGAGAGAGAGAGAGAGAGAGAGAGAGAGAGAGAGTCCGCAAAAAGGAGAGAGATTAGTTAAGAAGAGGACGAAGAACAATGAGAAAAAGTTGAAACTCTCAACTTTTTTTTCCATTTGAAACTCTAAAGGGAATTCGGATTTGTGAATGAAGAATGGTTTGTGGTTTATGCAAGGCAAACTGGTCGTCTGTATGACCTGACAAGGAAGTTTGCGAAAAAGGCGAATGAATTCAGGTCAGTGTGACCCAGATTTTTTTTTTTTTTTTTTTTGCGACAACAGTACTAACACTTTGTATAAAAAGGAAGTCTTGTTGAATAACACTGGAAAAAATGAAAAGAAGAGGAAATACTTAAACCCCCTCGCGCCAAAAAGAGGAAATACTAAAACCCCCTCGCGCCAAAAAAAGGAAAAAGTAAAACCCCATCGCGCCAAAAAGACGAAATATTAAAACCCCCTCGCGCCAATAAAAGAGGAAATATTAAAAACCCCCGGAGGCGCGAATAGAAAAAAAAGAATTGCCGAGGGAGAAACTTAAGATTGTATTGGCTTTGTTTTATATTGAAAGAAAGGAGTCAGATGTGTTGTTGCGTGCGGGGCACATGATTGTCTCTGCGTGCATGCGAGTGTGTGCATGTGTGTGCATATACATATAATTATATTATTAGAGCAGCTGCATTCAGTGAAGTTGATGCATACCCGCGCTTACATTTTCTTTATCCTTTTTAATTTGTTACTTTGGTACTCGTTTTTTTTTTTCAAATGTTAATTTCCAGGAAAAGCAGTGACGCATTTTTTTGCGGTCCTTCCTCGTTTGTTTTTGGTGAAAGTCTCGCCCACCAAGTGCTTGTGGAAGTCCGATACACAATTTTTGATGAGATTGATTCTTTGCATTGTCGTCATCATCATCAACATCATCATCACCATCATCATGTCGTCGTCGTCGTCATCACCATCATCGTCGTCTTCTTCTTCGTCGTCGTCGTCGTACCTTCTTCTTTAACATTACCCGCATTATCTATATCTTCGTCTTTTTCTGCATGCACTAAGTAATCATTCATTCGTTCATTCATTCGTTCGTTCGTTTTCGTGCGTTCGTTCGTTCGTTCGTTCGTTCGTTCGTTCGTTCGTTCATTCATTCATTCTTTCTTTCTCTCTTTCATTCTTTTTTCATCATCATTATTATCATCACCATCATCTTCATCGTCATCACCATCATCATCACCATCATTTCCTTCTTCTTCTTCAGTATCATCATCGTCATCATCATCATCATCATCATCATCATCATCATCATCATCATTATAGTCAATCATCATCAATATCATTATCATTTTCTTCTTCTTCTTCTTCTTCTAACTTCCATATCTTCATAATTACCTTCTTTTACATCTTTTTCTTTCATTTCTTCGTCGTTGTGTTATTCTTCCCACCACACAGTCCCTTGGTTTTGCATGTGTGAACATTTCAAAATATAATTTCCATGACTTCCCGTAAACGAAACCAAACGCCGTGAAGGAAATCAATCAACACAATGGCCAAAGAAATGTGTGTGCACACCGTGCTTTTGGCATAAGCTTAGCTGAAGGCGTTAAAACGTTAGAGCGTCTCTCTCTCTCTCTCTCTCTCTCTCTCTCTCTCTCTCTCTCTCTCTCTCACACACACACACACACACACACACACACACACACACCACACAGGGTCTCTTTGCATGCATGCACGCACTAAGAAAGAAACCACCACAAATCCTCATGCGCAGAGAGAAAAGTTCCCAGGACACAAAGCAGTCGAATACTGAAATATTCAGAAGACCGGATAGGGGTTCGAAGAAGGTGACGGGTGCGATTGGGGGGATGGAGTGGTGGGTGGGTGGGGGGGGGGGGGAGATTGGAGGGAGGCGGACAAGATAATTCCAGGGGGTAATTAGGAGGTAACAGGGAGAACAGCTAACAGGATGACTGATGATCGTTGAGAGGTGTCTTTAAAAAAAAAAAAAAAAGGAAGTAGTCTGGCACGAACGAGGGACTGGAATTAGGAGCTGGTGTGGGTGAGGGATAGGACAGGAGGAGGGGAGGTGGTTCGGGAATGGTCCTCTCAAAACCAAGACAGGATGATTGAACCACGAGGAGAAAGTTGGGGAACTTTGCAGACGTGATGGTTAACGTTGGCTGAAACAAGACTTGAATGACGCAAGGCACGGTCGGAAATTACCCGACGGACGTGTGTGTGGAGAGAGAGAGAGAAGAGAGAGAGAGAGAGAGAGAGAGAGATTTAGTTTCAGTTTCTGTTTGTTTCAGTTTCATCAACATGACATGATTACACCCTTAGTCTGGGTTGTCCGTAACTGCCGCTTTGATCTGTTCTTTAACTCACCTGCTAGCTGTTCACTGCGAGAGTCGCTACGAGAAAGTTTGTCAGGGGCAGAGTCAAGTCAACTCCTCGTAATGTCGCCGTCTCCTCTGTGAGAGAGGTCGGGTCAACAAGTGACGTTCTCACCATTCCGTCGTTGTGACAATCCAGTGTCATACAGGCAGTGTAGTTAGTGTGTGTTATTCACTAACACTGCTCCCTGGTGGATGGCACAGTGATGCTGTGTAGCATGGGGGTGTCTTTAAAGGCATGACATTGCCTGGTACACCGGAAATTGTCAGGTGTTTTGGTCGGAGCACCTGTCTGCAGCCTACTGTAATGTGGGACTTCATTGGACAGTGCGTGCAGTGGCGCTGCTGTGCACTGTTCTGGCTGGCTGGGGCTGGATTCCTACTTTGTTTCTCCTTTTGGTTGTTGGTTCTGG
>CM031606.1:62250529-62270529 GCA_018398815.1 Conus ventricosus | reverse complement strand
AGCTCCCAAGAGTACCTGTACGTGCTGGACGTGATCTGCACGGTGTTCTTCACCCTGGAGCTCGTGCTCCGGTTCGTCTTCGCGCCCAGCAAACTGAGGTTCGTCATCTCCCTCATGAACATCATCGACCTGCTGGCGCTCGTGCCTCTGTACGTGACGGTCATCTTCCAGAGTTCTGACCTGCAGGCGTGCTACCTCAATGAGAGGTTCGTGATCGAGATCATGTTCATTTTGAGGATTATCCGCATGTTCCGCATCTTCCATCTGGTCAAGCACTATCAAGCGTTGAAAGTGCTGGTGTACGCCCTGAAAGCCTCGCTTCAGGAACTGCTGATGCTGTTCATCTTCCTGCTGATTGGCATGCTCATCTTCTCCACCATGATCTACTATGCAGAGCGGAAAGACGCTACCAGTCCCGGGGACATGTTCTCCACGATCCCCATGGGGTTCTGGTGGTCCATCATCACCATGACTACGGTAGGGTACGGAGATGTGTACCCGACCTCTACTATTGGGTACATAGTGGGCACGGCGTGTTCCGTGTGCGGGGTGCTGATGGTGGCTCTCACCATCCCGTCATCTCCAACAACTTCACCCTCTTCTACCGCCACGTGAGGTCCCGCTCCATCACGCCCAGATCCAAAGGCGGCGAGGCCGACTCCGAAATCGACATTCCGGAAACGTTGAAACCACCGGAAGTGTCGTGCCTCCAACGACGGCCCACGGCCCTGGGAGCTCACATTTACTTCGGCCCCGGTACGGGGGACAAAGCCGGCCCTTTTTGCCCGGCTGCAAAGTCACCGACACCCCGTCAAACCCCGGCCCGGCGCTTCACAAGGCAACCCGTCAAGCACCCCAAAACCAACCACCGGTGGAGACACCGCACTGCTGCCGAGTCACTTCGGTGGTGTTCAGCGCTTGTTCGATCCAACATATGCAGGACACACCTACTAAGCTCCATACTGACGACAATAACTGCTTAGTCGCGGAGCCAGCATGAGTGAGCTCTCCTCCGGAGAGCGCCATCACGTCCGTCCTGCGACAGATCCCATGGACTCGCCGATACCTGTGATCCCGACGGAATCAAAACGAAGGTCAAAGAAGTGGAGGGGACATCGAAACTGACGATACCATGAGAGCAGGGCACAAAGGGGCCCACAGAATTTGAGACTTTTTATGCTTTTTGATGAGAAAGAGGATGTTTAAATTATGATGCTGTGGATTTCCTTTCCCTGTCGGAGACTGCATAGCAGGGCTGTACTTTATGCTTCCTTTCATAAGGTATCCCGGCGTCAACCAGGCCCAAGAGATACAGACACCTGCAGTGTTGGTCAGGAAGTTTGAGCAACACGCCCAGAGACGCATCCATTAAGTGGATGGAACTCGACTGTGTGGTCGCAGTCTTCCCAATTGAGCCATAGCAAACTCAGCTCTGGGTAGGAATCGGTCGAGGCAGCAAAATGCCACATGACTCTGAGGGGAATCGAACCGACGACCTCCCAGCCGGGAGTCCGCGACGCTAACCACTTCGCTGGTGATATTGGCATAGCGTGTTGGTATTTGTTCTTTGCACAAAAGTACATGCTGGATACGGCTGAGTACGCCATAGTGATGAATAACAGTACAATGACTGACAGCAATCAAGACTTTGAAATCAAGGAAAGACAAAACAAACTCACATCACAGCATTAACCGGTGTTTATACTTAACGAAACATCGTGCATCGTGCAAAACTTAACGAAATTCGTGCATACTTAACGAAACATCGTGCATTTTCCCTATGTAAAACTACAAAATGATGACTATAGTGGGGGTTCTATGTCGCAGAATTAACCAGAATTGTGCACTTCGTGCAACAAGCACAATACTTTGGTATATTGTTCTTTACAATGTTATAATTGATTTCAGATTTGAAGCCACTTCAAAATCGTTTTTTATTTTGAGAAATAAATAAAAAGATGAGCCAAAATTGCAGACGATTTTAGCTGAGGTCCCCGCAGTGAATATTATCAAGCAAAATGAATGTAAGCTAAAATTATTTTCTAATGATAACATGTTGGATAATGATATATCGTGTATGAAAATGCATATGTTTATCCAAAATTTGTTGGCCTTATTTTGTTTCCTTAATTTTCTATGACTTTGTAGACCGCAGCGGGAAATCAAAATGGCCGCTTCCGATCGCGTGTTCGTAATTTACCAGTGAAAACTTCGTCTTTCGAGGTGAATTATGGATTTACAGCTCTTCACATAGTCTTGAAATGTCATTCTATCATTTTATTTGTTTTCTGAAGCGTACTAATACCATCCTTTACCTTACTCTTTAAATAAGTTGCCTATTGTGTGTGTGTTATAGTGTTTTCCCTACACTTTGAAGTTCGTTTATAGATCTATAATATTCTTCTTCCTAAAGGACTGGTTCACTCAAAACGAGTAGCTCACCAGCGCGCATATATATATATTATATATATATATATATATATATATATATATATATATATATATATTAATAATAAATGTCTTTGAGGATTCTCATGAGATTTAAAAACAAACAAACAGGAAAACAGAACAAATATTGACAACGCGCGCGATTGCGTGTGTACGTTCGCGTGCCCGCGTGCACACACGTGTGTGTGTGTGTGTGTGTGTGTGTGTGTGTGTGTAATGGGAAAAAAGGACAATTCAGTGTCCAATCCCTTTTCACTTCGAGGAAAAAGAGAGGCAGATAGAGGGAAAAGAAGCAGAGATAGAGAAAAGGAGAGAGTGGCAGATGAGTCTTATGTTTGGAAGGGGGCGCTTGAGAGTGTGTAAAAGAAAGTGAAAGGGGGTAGATGAGGAGTCTTATTCTTGGAAGGGGGCACTTGAGGGTGTGTATGAGGGGGAAAAATATAGATAGATAGATACATATAGATTGTTCACATGTCTATGAGTATGCTATTTGGATGGTGGAGATGGTGTTTGGGGTATATATATATATATATTTATATATATATATTATATATATATATATATATATTTTAAAACAATTTTTAACTTGTTTTAACTAATGTTGCTCCCAAGGGGTTGAGCACTTAAAAAATTGTTTTAGGCATTTTAAATATATATATATATATATTATGCTCTACATGTGATATTATAGATATGCTATATATGTACATGGGGTGTGCATAAGAATAAGGTGGGATGGGGAAATTGGGGGGAGGGGTATAGAGAGAAAGGGGTGGAGGAGGAGAGGTCGTGGGAAAGGAAAAGAGCTGGAATGATTCAAACTAATCCATCAATCATCAATCATTTCCTTTTTCCAACCCAGCCGGCATTTCACACCAATCCAACCACATTATCTCACTCATGACAATGATCATCATCCTGTAGTACTGTAGATCTCACTTTGATAGTGATCATCATCCATCAGTCATAGATCAGTTCCTCTATTCCCCCAACTGGCATTAACATACTAAGGCCGGCACACTATTCCACTTTTGTAAATGACCATCATCCCACACTACTGTGAATCACATCACACCATGACAGTAATCATCATCCATCAATCATTGTTTGTAAACTTCATTCCCCCAACCGGCATTATTATACCAATGCCACAACATTATCAACTATATAACAATGATCATCATCCTACAGTACTGTTGATCTCGAATGATCCATGATCATCACCCATCAGTCATCGACCCCCCCCCCCATCCACCTTCTTCCTGAACCGGCAGTACTATACTAATGCCACCACATTATTTCCCTTATCACAATGACCATCATCCTACAGTTTTCTCACTTATGACAGTGATCATCACCCACCCGTCATTGATATCTTCCTTCATTCCCCCAACTGGCACAATTGTACCAATGCTACATTATTCCCCCTACATGACAATGACCCTCACCCTATAGTACTACTGATCCCCAAATGTTCACCATCCATCCGTCACTGGAAATACTGTCATCCAGTGATCACCTTCATACTGCAATATATATGGCAATGAGGAAGCTGGCCATTTGGCAAAGGAAGGAGAACAGCAGCCCGACTAGAACAGGAAGTCTCCTTTGAAAAAATCAAAAAGTATTTTCAAGGAGAACAAAAAGGCAGATGGCTTGAGCAGCACCCTACTTCAGCAAGAGGGATGGACACTACCAGATGCCCAGATAAGACCTTTGCGAGACTGAGGACAGGGCACTCCAGACTGAGACTCACATGTCCACTATATTCCACAATGGCAGGTCTTTAAATCATCCATGCAGTACAGCCCAACACATTGACACTGGAGGGCCTTCGCCATACAGCAGCCTTCGCCACTACCTTCCTAAGTGAACAAGGAAGAAGACCATCCTACTGTACTGTTGATCTCTAATGATTATCACCCATCAGTCATTGACCCCCCCCCCCCTCCCCCCAAGAATGATTATCATCCTGTAGCACTGTTGTTATCAAATGGTCATCACCTAATAAGCTTTATTTAATTATTTATATATTTATTCAAAACCCCCTTGTGTGTGTGTGTGTGTGTGTGTGTGTGTGTGTGTGTGTGTGTGCATGCATATGGATGAGGATATGGATGAGTGTTTGTACATAATATATACACAATGTATACACACATACTATGTGTGTGTGTGTATATATGTGTGTGTGTGTGTGGTGTGTGTGTGTGTGTGTGTGTGTGCTAATATGTGTGTATGTGTGTGTGTGATAGTGTTGATTTCACCTATGACAACGGTCACTATTCATCAGTCATTGAACGTTTCCAATTTTCTGCTCAATTGGCATTATCATACCAATGCTATCGTGTTATTTCACTCATGACAATGATCAACATCCTATAGCATTGTTTATCCCACATATGACAATGATCATCATCATCATTAATAAAAAGTATATATATATAGCGTGTGTGTGTGAGAATGGGTGTGTATGTGTGTGAAAACTCCCACAGTTAGTCTCATTATGACCATAATTCACCCATAATACCCTCCCTCTCTTCCCCCCTCCCCACCCTACCCCCACCCCTTTCTTTTCCCCAAACAACACTATTGGCATGAATTTCTCACCTCCACACACCCCATGCATACATTTGTGTGGGAGGAGAGAGATGAACTCTTTCTCTCTCTCTCCCCTCCCATTACCCTCTTTCACGCCCCTCCATATTCTGTTTCCCCCCCCCTCCCCCCCCCTCCCCAACAATATCTTACCACCCCTTGATAATTTCCATTCTCTTACAATCATTACTATCATAACCCCCCCCCCCACATACGGGCTACCCCCACATAACAACTATCATCACCATCACCTCCCCTTAAAATTGTTCATTTATTTATTTGTTCATTTATATCTTTTATATTCTTTATTTACTTCTTTTATCTTATTTCATTTATTTATTCATTCATTTATTTATTATTATGATTTTTATTCATTTATTTTTTGTTTTTATAACTATTTGGTGTAATGGGTGAAAATGAATGAATGTACAGCATACGACTCCCCCTTTTTGCTGGCGGCCATCTTGGAAATTGCTCAGATACACAAATTTTCCTCTTTTTTTTTTAAAATAGACCTGTATCTGGTTATGTTCAGGGCATGAAATTGTGCTTCTCAGCCAGATTTGGTGTTTGTAGCATTAAATGAACAATTTTGCAACATATATTCCAATTTTTGTGTCGGCCATTTTGAAAAATGCAAAAAAAACATGTTTTTACAAATTTTTCATGGTGGCTCTAAATCAGGTTTTGTTCAGGACATAAAACTGGCCATCTCTGCCAAATTTGGTGCTTGTTGCATGAAGTGCATGATTTTTCGACATAGAACCCCCGCTACTACGTAGTTATAAAAGACTATTAATAATAGACAGGTTATTTCTGCGCTCTACTAGTCTTGCAATGTACTAAAAACCATAGAGAGATGATGATTGTTATTAGAAAATTTAACGATATGGTGAACTTCTATCATGTCAGGTAAATGGCATCAGAAAAAAAAAATCGTAAGCTGCCTGTGAAATTCTGATGCCTATACAGCTTAACAATTTTTTTTGTCTTCCTATTCTTTAGAACCTTAATAATTTGTTCACTGCTCTTCACGAATACCAGTCATTGCATAGCTTTCTTTTATTTTTTCCCGTTTTTTTCCCCCACAGTTATCTCATCTGTCGTGCGCCTTACGTGGCATTGCTTCTGCGTCGCTCATTCCGGATCCCACGACCAGCTATAGCTTATGCAATAAATCCGACAAACATGAACAAATGAACCACAAGACAAAACACGACGCGTTTCGACCTCTTAGGCCTCCTTCAGGCAAGATAACAGCACCTAGGACAACGAAAAATGAAGAAAGAGCAATCACTTATGTGGTCAAATTCGGCGCGCGCGCGCGGTGTGTGTATGTGTGTCTGTTGTGTGTTTGTATTTGCGAATCTGTGTATGTGTTGATGTGTGACCCCCCTTCTCTCTCTCTCTCTCTCTCTCTGCGTATCTGTGTATGTGTTTATGTGTGCATCTGTGTGTGTGCGTGTGTGTGTGTGTGTGTTGTGTGGCGTGCGTGCGTGCGTGCGTGTGTGTGTGTGTGTGTGTGTGTGTGTGTGTGTGTGTGTGTGTGTGTGTGGTCAGAGCTCAAACGCACCCAGTCCTTGCAAAAGTAATTAAAAAATCTTATGATTACCGATTACATTTTCAGGATTAACTGATATTAACAATATTACTTTAAACGAGGAACACTGAATCACTGTATTTGGGAGATGCATAAATGAAATGAATTCGAGTTTGGGGGGGGGGGGGGGGGGGGGATGCTACAAAAATAACGTCCCCAGTTATTCATCTCTTGAATAATGGAGCATTTGAAGATGTATTGATGGCGATCGTGTTCTAAGCAAATCACAACGTCATAGCATTTATCTACTGAACATCTAGATATTTTTCTTCGATCATTGCTTATAAAGCCACAAGGAAAAGAAATCCCTGGACACCAGAACTGTGTGATTCTGCTCTAAATTCGATAAACAATAGTCCCTCTAGCTCACAAACAGCCACACTTGTTGGAACCTTTTCTTGTAGAGAAGAGTTAAAGTGGCCTGGCTTTGCAAATATGCTGTCCCGTGTATTCAGTATAAATCGGACCGACTCTGTGGTGTCTTCTGAGCTGTAGATACGAAAAGGGACGTGTTTTTGTCTCGCCTATTCGAGGAGCTGTATCTCATACTGCGTGAGCTTACCGGTCTTAGGCGTGGTTCTCAATCTAATTCCAGTGTGACTTTCCAGTGCCAAAACTGGCACAAGTCATGAGAAATTACGAGAACGATACACGCACCCATCTGTTGACCTGTCCGGCGAGGTGTCGAGCGCCACGTGCTTCGGTCAAAATAAACGTGTTCGTATCCGTAACCGTGTCCGTGATCAGGTTACAGAAGTAAAAAAAAAAAGTTTGGTTCAGTCTTTTATAGTGCCGGGTTTTCGAAATGCGAAGTACGGTCATTAGAGTTTAGGAATTCAACCTTTTGACCAACTCAAGTTTTAAGCTGTATTATAAGTTACGTCCAAAACGTACGATTTCCAAAGTTATTTCAACTGTTTAGGAGCCATCCCAAGACTACCTCTTGCCATGATCATGACAAAGCCCAAGGCTGAATTTGCATATTCAAGGAATTTGAATGAACCTTTGATAACACATAATGTGTGGATGATGCACCAGGTACCTTTCCAAGGAGTGGGTCTGTCCCGGGGAGTCCAAGACTCATGCACCTATTTCACCACAAACATAAGGTGTCCAAACACATAGTGTTGTCACAGGAAATGACTGAACACTTCCATCCAACATGCGGCATTTTGGGGCAGTGCTGGTGTCGGCCTACTGATTATCCCTAACAGAGGGACATCTCACAACAGCTGTGGTTGCCTGTATCTCTTGATAATGTGGCACCGTAGCCGTTTCTTGTGCACTACACCACATGAAGCCCTTGCCTTTCAACCACAAGGACATGTTCACTTTTCTCTTTTGATGCATTGGCCGGATTAATTCGTGCATGGGGACCATTTGGTCATGAACCATACGTCCACCACAAAAGCAATATTCTCACCTCTCGGGTTCACATTTACACCAAGACCGCGCATTCTACGGGACAGCAAATGTACACGGGAATTTGTCTGACTACCTCTTTACTGGGGACCACTTCGAGGCTGATCGTGGAAACGATTTAAAATAAAACTCTGATAATTCCGTCTGTTTGAACCCCGCTTAGATCCACGAGTTAACACAGATCATCCACAATTCATTCACGAAGAAAAGCTGCTAAATCGTCGAAACGCTTCGTAAAATTTGCTCGCACAAAGACGAATCATGCAAACTTTCAAACTCATGAGTGATCCCTGAAAGATCAATCCATCGGTCAAGTGACCGAAACGAATTACATGTGTTTCCAAATGACTCGTTCGCGTCAGGCCGAACAGTACGATACGCCTCAAAGAAACCTTCCTCTGTACACTGAAATTTCTTTCAATAATTCTTTCAAACTCTCCAGCTGAACACGCGTATAGGATGCGAAAATGCTTGTGATGACTGTGATGACCTAGGCGTGACCCATCAAGCGACATTGATGATGATATTGCGACCTGAACGTGAAGAGAGAACGAGCTTGTAAATACGCCGTAAATCAGCTATTAAATCAAAGTAAATGCTTTAAGTATGCTAGATGGTATAATAACAAGACATTGAGTTTAGCAACCACATGTCTCTACGACTAGAATTAGCATAAACGATTACTTTGTCACTTTTAATACACAATCAAATTATTCACACAACTTATTTTACGCCAAAAGTTTAATCTAAGCATAATTTTGTCCAGCTTTACATATGGATAAACAGATGATGAAAATGTGTAGGACAAAGCGACAAATGCTACGGAAATGGAGCAATTGAAATGGGACATTGGAAAAGTAAATGGTTTTTTAAGTGGAGTGCCTTCGCAGATTTCAAGACTGCTGTAGGATAAGAAACAAATACAAATAATATTAATGTTGAAAAACAAGGTTTTGAAACACACACACACACACACACACACACACACACGCGCGCGCGCGCGCGGCGCGCACACACGTGTGTGTGTGTGTGTGTGTGTGTTGTGTGTGTGTGTGTGTGTGTTCAAAACCTACTGACGCCCATGCATACCATATATATATGAGAGCCAGCAGCATCCCACGTGATGAGACCCTTGAATACAGGCCCCAAGCTCCCGAGAATAGGGTCCCGTTCATCATTACCCATATCCCTGCCAACCCTCCTCTCCTCTCCGTCAGTGGCTGCAACAACAGCAACCAGCCTTACATGAAAGCAACAGGATGAGACAAGCCATGCCAGAGCTCCCATAGTAGGGGAAAGGAATTCAAATAGCTCACGAAACATCCCGATGCCTTCCGTGCTTCCTCCACAAGAACCCTCCACTGATAACCCGGGAAACCACCGATGTACTAGAAAACGCTGTGTCACATGTAGGGAGCATGTGGTAGAGGCACGTCAGTTCACCAGTGACGTCAGTGGCGAGACATTCAAAAATTTGCCACGAGATGTCCTGCAGCACAAGAAACATCGTGTACCTGCTCTACTGCACCAAATGTAAAGGGGTTCAGTACGTAGGAGAAACGCGCAACTCGGTCAAACAACGCTCCTACTTACATAGGTCACACACCAGAACAATACAGGCACCCACGTCACACATCATTTCAACATGCACAACCACTCACTTCAAGACATGCGTTGTGTACCCATTGAAAAACAGTATACAGACAGTGGCATTCATAAAGATCTCAGAAAAAAATTCTGGATACCAAAGCTACAAAGCATCCACAAGACCTGAACACACATGACTGATCATTAGTTACACGTGCTGAGAGAGAGAGAGAGAGAGAGAGAGAGAGAGAGAGAGGGGTGGTGGTGGTGAATGAGGGTGGAGGAGAGAGATAATTAAGGGTGTGTGTTCGTGTGTGTGGGGAGGTGGTGGGGGGTGGGGGTGCGTGCTGGTATATTGGTGGTGGTGGGTGAAAGGTGGGGGTGGGGGTTGGGGGTGGAGAATGTCGAAATAATCGCAACAGAATAATACTTTAGACTTTGCATCGATTGGCGATGACATTGCTGTCATGACGCATTTTTTCTTTTATCATCGACCCATTGATGTCACTCCGCTTTATAAACCGCAGTAGGCCTAACGAGTCTTAGACTAAATCCTGTCAAGTCCAGCATTGTTGCGTTCAGACATGGTGGATTTTGTCGGCAGAAGGACCCAAAGTTTGCTGACAAATCAAAATAACAGTCGTTGCCAGGTACATTTGTCAGGGAGACATTTTTATCGACCAGGCTTTCTTTTTCTTACACCTTAGATGAAATAGTTAGACGTGTCAAAAGAAAACGAAAGAAAAAAATTGACAAAGAGGGTGGTTGATATGTTCAAGTTATGCGAACGATTTGTGAATGATTTTTAAAAAAAAACAACAACATTTTTTCAGACTTTTTGATGCACAAATAGAACTGATGCTAAATAATGGCACTGAAGTCTGGGTCTTATTGCGATTCATATCAGAGAGAAAGAACCACACACGGTCGCAGTGACGATTTTTGAATGCAATGGCCCATGGTGAAGTGGGTCGATTTCCTTGGTACTATAGGCCTAATTTGTATGTAAGATTCATACCAAATATTGGCTTACACTTACCAAAATGCCCGAACGTGTCGGCTGTCCAGTGTTACATTATCTTCAGCAGCAAAATCAAATACATGGCCCACTTGTGCTTCTTTTACTCCGTTTAGTATGAATTTCCAGATATTGGGGAAATCAGGGAGCACAAATTGAAAACAAAAATCCTGGCCTTTTTGGTGATGGGCCACTGCATGAGAATGAAAACGTTTCTGTTTAACTGTCTGATCGTGAACGTTTCTCATGTAACGATCATTTAAAAGCAAGTTACATCACTCTTACTGGATCTGTGAGACACATCAAAGCTAGAACCAGTCTAATCTAGCTGCGAGTAGCTGTGGTACAATCCAGTATTGACAGATTCCGTTTTTGAAATAACCCTAAAGAGAAAGAGCTGCGTTCCCATTCTGTGAATTTCAAAGAACTGTAAGTTCATTTTGCATTACTATGTAAGACCACAATATAATTATCCTTGGTAAATGCTATATTATGTTCTAAGTTGAGCTGCCCATAAGCATTTGAAAACATTCGCAGTTATGTGCTTGGCTGCATTTCAGGACAAAACAGTCAGAGTATGTTGCGTGTAAATGGAATATTTGAATTGTGTTTGGGTTTCAATACCGGTTTCAGCGCATGAGTTTTCGAGCCATTCCCCGTGCCTTGGGCTGAAGGTTTCTTCGTTTAAAACTATTCCGAGATCAGACTTCCCTTTGTGTCCCGTTTCATTGTTCTTGTCTTTCCGTCTTCAGTCTCTCCCCATCCCTCCCTCCCCACCCCACTCTTATATTGTCCTCTGTCCCACGCACACGCACGCACACACACACACACACACACACACACACACACACACACACACACACACACACACACACACACACATACACGCGCGGGCGTACGCACACACCACACACACACACAACACACACACACACACACCACCACGCACGCAGCTCGCACGCACGCATGCGTGCACGCGCGCGCACACGCACGTACATAGGCTACATGTAGAAGGGAGTGACTAGGGGAGGTCCATTCTTTACGAGCATTGCAGCTGAGCACTTACCAGTCTTCTTTTACATCTAGTCCTCGCTTTGTGTGGGTCTACAATCCAAAACAATGATGCATTTGAAAGACATTGGTTATGCAGAGATGACATATAGTCATGAGAGAGAGAGAGAGAGAGAGAGAGAGAGAGGAGAGAGAGAGAGAGAGAGAGAGAGAATTATGTGAATGTCTGAGAGAATCAAAGACACAGACACAGACAGATACTGACACGCAGACAGACAGACAGACAGACAGACAGACGAATGTACATACAGATGGTTCAACCGACAGAGGCAAACAAATCCAAGCAAAACGTAGACATGGCATCTCACCCAACAATACCAGTGTTGTAGAAAAATGACGACAGTCCAAGTCAGAATGATGCTCAGAGATTGAAATCAATTCGTCTCCATCCTAAGTATCAACGGCCCAGACATCTGTGAATTGAACTGTGATCTGTGACTGTCAGGCTAATATGATATTGACCGAGACCTGACCTCAAGGAGAGAGAGAGAGAGAGAGAGAGAGAGAGAGAGAGAGAGAGAGAGAGAGACAGAGAGAGACAGAGAGAGACAGAGAGAGACAGAGACAGAGACAGAAAGAGAGAGAGGAGTAATCACAGGCTCTCCTGTAGCTCCAAATTTGGATTGTGTGAACATTCAAAGTCGTGCGCGCGCGCGCGCGCGCGTGTGTGTATGTGTGTGTGTGTGTGTGTGTGTGTGTGTGTGTGTGTGTGTGTGTGTGTGTGTGTGTTTGTGTGTGTGTGCTTGTGCGTGTGTGCATCCATGCGTATGTGCGTCCATGTGTGCGTGCGTTTGTGTGTGTCTGTGCGTGTGTATTTATCTTTTTTGTATATATATATATATATATATATAGACATGACATTTTTCAAATGGCCGACACAAAAATTGAATATATGTTGCAAAATTGTTCATTTAAATGTACAAACACCAAATCTGGCTGAGAAGCACAATTTCATACCTGAACATAACCAGATACAGGTCTATTTTTTAAAAAAAAAAAGGAAAATTTGTGTATTTGAGCAATTTCCAAGATGGCCCCAGCAAAAAGGGGAGTCGTTGCTGTACTTTACTTTCATTTTCACCCATAACACCAAATAAGTTATTAAAAAAAATAAATGAATAAAAATCATTTAATAAATAAATGAAATAAGATAAAAGAAGTAAATAAAGAATATAAGGGATATAAATGAATAAATAAATAAATGAACAATTTTAATGGGAGGTGATGGTGATGATAGTAGTTATGTGGGGGTAGTCGTATGTAGGGGTGTGGGTAAAGATAGTAATGATTGTAAGGGAATGGAAATGATCAATGGGTGGTAAGATATCGCTGGGGAGGGGGGGGGGGAGAAACAGAATATGGAGGGGGCATGGAAGAGGGTAATGGGGGAGGGGGAGAGAGAGAAAGAGAAAGAGTTCATATCTCTCCTCCACACAAATGTATGCATGGGGTGTGTGGAGGGTAAGAAATTCATGCAAATAGTGTTGTTGGGGGGGGGGGGGGGGGGGAAGAAAGGGGGGTGGGGGTAGGGTGGGGAGGGGGGAAGAGAGGGGAGGGTATTATGGGTGAATTATGGTCATAATGAGAATAACTGTGGGGAGTTTTCACAAAACATACACCCCATTTCTCTCTCACACACACACTATATATATATATATATATATATATAATATATATATATATATATTATATATATACTGACTTCCATAAAAAACGCGAAAAATTGAAAGGCTATTTTTCGGGTGAAAAGGGGTGAATTTTACAATATTGAACCATTGTGGCAAGTTGTTTGGGTCCAAGACTCACGTGCAGTGAAAAATTGTGTGAGCAACACATCATTCCGGCATTGGAGGGTCAACAAAAATGACAAACTGGTTGCTGCATGTGAGGTACGTGCACACCATGCAGAGCAAAGTTAACCAGCGACAAGTACGCAGGCATGCAGCCTTTATAAAGCCGCGCTACAAGGTTCAGATAACGACTTGCCGTCTGAGCGCTACAGAGATGCCAAGACTACGAGCAGAGGAACGCAATCGTGCCCTAGGCCATTGGAGGCTGGTGTGGATGCCAGGCAGGTCGCCAACATCTTTAACGTCCACATCTCAACCATCTATCGTCTGCAGCACCGCATGTGAGTCACTGGTACCATGATGATCGTCCCGGCCAGGCCGTCCTCGGGTCACCACACCAAGAGAGGATCGCCATCTTGTTCGAACCCATCTGCGGACAGGCGACAAACAGCCGCTAACACTGCTCGACAGGTGCCTGGGAATCTCAAGCAACGAATCAGCCTCAACACTATGCGGCGGCGTCTTCAGGAGAACGGGCTGGCATGTAGGCGTCCTCACAGAGGTCCGGTACTGACACCAAGACACCGGCAGGACAGGCTGCAGTGGGCACAAGCCCGAATCAACTGGCGCAGGCAGCAGTGGGGACGCATACTGTTCTCAGATGAGAGCCGTTTTTGTATTGACATGGCTGACGGTCGTGTCAGAATATGGCGTCGACCTGGCGAACGCTATGCTGACTCCTGTGGGGTAGAGCGGAACCCCTGGGGAGGCCCGAACGTTATGATATGGGGTGCAATTGGCATTAACCACGCCATAGGACCAGTCATCTTTCAGAACATTGGTCCTGGTCGCGGACAGGGTGTCAATGCACAGCGCTACATCAACCAGGTGCTCAGACCCCATGTCGTTCCTTTTTTTGCGCAACACCCAAACTGGACATTCCAACAGGACAATGCAAGACCACACACAGCCAGGGCCACCCAGCAATTTCTTCAGCATAACAACGTCAATGTGCTGCCCTGGCCAGCCCTCAGTCCCGATTTTAAACCCAACAGAACATTTTTGGGATGAACTTGGCAGACGGTTGGACCTCCTGCGTCCACGACCAGAAACAGCGGCTCAACTTCACCAGGCCATCGTCCATGTGTGGGTTGATGTGCCAAGGGGACGCATCAACCACCTGGTCCACTCAATGAGCCGCAGGTGTCAAGCAGTTGTCCATGCAAATGGTGGCCACACACGATATTAGGACTTCAAGCTGGTTTGTCACGTGACCTTGGATTTTCCACACAAAGACACATGCTGATCACATTTTCACACATTACGGTGTAATAAATCAAATCACGTTGAATTCTCGCTTCCACTCTGTACAAATGTGACCAATAAAATTCGCCCCTAACCTTCAGCTTGTTTTGCTTTCGCGTTTTTTTTTATGGAAGTCAGTATATATATATATATATATATATATATATATATATATATATATATTTTATATATATATATATATAAAATCAGAGTTAAAAAGCCACTCAGGACGTAAAAAGTGCTCAACCATGTAGGGAGCGACATATCATGTTGTCTCATATACAGAAAATTACTTGGTAAACAGGTTGGCTTATACAGAGACGACGGTCTTGCCACGTTAAACAATAACCAAAAATCATTGAAACAAGAAAAAAGAACTTTGAAATTTTTCAAAGCCAAAGGGAACAAAAACCCGTGGCAAAAAAAAAACGAAAATTTTTAACAAACTTGCCAGGTTTTAAACTTTAAAAAAATTTTAAAAACCCAAGAAGTCTTAAAAATTTTTAAACCCAAACCCCCCCTTTTAAAAACCAATAAGGAAAAAAAAAATTAAAAATGCATCAAGAAAAAATTTTAAAACATAACCTATACAACGCTGAAAAAAAAGTCAAAACCAAAAATTAAAACAACCCCAGATAACAAAGAAACAAAAAAAAAAGGAAAAGAAAAAAATTATCCCCCCAATTGGGGGAAGCAAAAACAAGAGGGGAAAAAATTTCTCAAACTTAAAAATAAACCCAAAAACATGCAACAAAAAAAAAAAAAATAGTAAATTTTCCTATGTGAGCCCAAAACCAAAAAAAATTTTCCAAAAAACCAAAACAAAAACCCAAAGAGGGGTATAAAATATCAAAAATTGTACTAAAAAGATCCCCCCTTAAAAAAAATGTTCTCAAAAAACCAACCTTTTTTAGGAAAACAAAATTGATAAAAAAACTCTGGAAAAAAGGTTTACCATTTCCCAGTAGAACAAAACAGTTTTAAAAAGAAAAAAAAAAACCCCCAAAATTTTAAAAAAATTTGAATAAAATAAAAAAATAATTAAACTACAGAAAATTAAAAAAAGGAAAATAAAAAAATTTTCAAAAAATGAAATTATAAAAAAAATCAATTTTAAACCCATAGTCCCTAACCCAAAGTAAAAAGTAAAAAATTGGGGCTTTAAAATAAAATTTTTCAATGAAATTTGGGGCCCCCCCCCTGAAGCCCCAAAAAAGGGCCCCACTGACCCCCCAAAAAAAACCGCACACACAGGAAAACCCCCTCCCCAAAAGTTTTTAAACCCCGGGGGCCCTTTTTTACTTGAAAGCTTTATTTTTAAACCTTTTTTAAAAATCCATTTAAAAAGGATTAAATTAATAATAAAAATTTTATTTTTTTATTATATATTTATTATTGATATTTTGTATGTAAAAATAAATCAATAGGATTTTATCATTGTAGATTGAAAAAACAGGAGTTTTGTATGAAATTGTAAATTGAGAAAAAATTTGGGAAAATGATCGTGATGATGTAGTGCCCGGGTCATGGGTGAAACCACTATCAGACAACCACACACATTAAGCACCCACACACACCCCCACACACACCCCACACACACACACACAAAAATATAAAATATATTTATAATTTAATATATTATAAAAAATATTTTACACACGATATGTGGTATAATTGTGTATTATATGTACAAACATCTCCACCACACCACACACAAACACAACACACACACACACACACACACACCACACACACACAAAAAAAAAGGGGGTTTAAAAAAATAAATAATATAAAAAAAACTTATTGTAACCCCTTTTTAAAAAACGGTAAGGATGAAAATTTTTTTGGGGGATGGGGGTCATAAAAGGGTGAAAATTAGAGATACTCGTGGAGGGCCCCCTTTTTTCCCCCTTTTCATTGGGAAACCCCGGGGGTTGGCCCTTGTATGGGACCCCCCCGGGAAAACGGGGTTTTTCAGGGTTTGTGGCAGGTTTTTTTTGTTTTTGGGGGTTTTTGGACTCCCTTTGGGGTAAATGCATTGATTTGCGGGAGTCCCGCCCCATCTCCGGGCCCCAGGGCAGGGATTTTTCCTCTTTGGAAGGGGTGCTCAACCCCCCCTTTTTTTCCTTGAAAATACTTTGTTTTTTTTTTAAAAGGAGCTTCCTTTCTAGTTGGGCTGTGTTTTTTTTTCCTTTGCCAAATGGTCGTTTCCCTCATTGCCTTTTAAATTGCAGTTGAAGGTGATTGGTGAAGTATTTCCGTGATGATGGAGGGTGAACTTTTTGGAAAGTATGCTATAGGGGAGGGTCTTTCATGTAGGGAAAATTAGCTTTGGTACCATAGCAGTCCCGGGGGGGGAATAAAGAAGATATCAATGATGGTGGTGATGATCATTGCAAAAGTGGTACTGTAGGATGATGGTATTTGATAAAGGGGGAAAATGTGTGGGATTTGTATAATACTGCGGTTCAGGGAAGAAGGGGGTGGGGGTGGGGGGGGGGTTGAGACTGATAATCATGTATCATTCGAGATCAACGTACTGTAAGTGATGATCATTGTTATATAAATTGGGTAAGTTTGCATTGGTGTAATAATGCGGTTGGGGGGGAAAGATGGAGGTTTTTACACATGATTGATGGATGATGATTTTTTCATGGTGGGAGTGTTATTCACAGTAGTTAGGATGATGGTCATTTTAAAGTGGGAAAATGTCTGGCCCCAATGTTAATGCCAGTTGGGGGGGAAAAGAGGAATGATCTAGATGAGGGGATGCATAACAAGTGAGATTACAGTACTCGGGTGTGATCATTTTATAAGTGAGATAATGTGGTTGGGTTGGTTTTGGGTAATACGGGGGGGGATGGAAAAAAGGAAATGATTTACGTTGATGGATTTGTTTGAATATTCCGTCTATTCCTTTTCCCCCACCCCTTTCCTCCCCGTCCCCCCCTTTCCTTTATACCCCTCCTATTTTCCCATCCCCCCTATTCTTAGCAACCCCCTGTACAATATAGCATACTATAATATCAAGTAGAGCACAATATATTTTTTAAAATTTTATTATATTTATATATATATATATTTTTTATATATAAATTTTATATACCCTCTCCACCATCCCGGTATGCACACTCATAAACTCACATGTGAACAATTATATGCATTATTATCTTTTTCCCCCCATACAAATGCCCCCTTCCAAAATAAGACTCCTATCTACCCCTCTTTTTATTTCTTTTAACACTCAAAACACCCCCCCTTTAAACTAATCTCTGCCACTTCTTTTTTCTCTATTTTGTTTTGCTCATCTTTTCCCTTTTCTGCCGTATTTTTCCTCGAGGTGAAATGGGATTTGGGCACTGAAAAAGTCCCTTTTTCCCATTACAACCCCACAGGTACGCGCAGGCCCACACGTACACACGCACTCCCCCGGCGTTTCAATATTTTTTGTTTCCCGGGGTTTTTTTTTTTCCCCGTGAATCCCCCAAAAACATTTTTATTAACAATATATTTTTTATATTTTTTTTTTTTTTAATTAACAGCCCGAATGGCCCCTTTCTCCTGGGGTATAAGCAAATTATTTTCTTTCTTTTAAATTCAAAAACTTTGCCAAGCATTACTTAATGCTGAAAATTGTTAAATGCCTTGTTTCTCCCACTATTTAATTGTTAGCAGTTTTAAAAATTTTATATAATTATTTTTATATATGCCGTGGGACCCCACTTGTTTTTCAGTGAACCAGTCTTTTAGTCTTTTTTTAAAGAACTTCTCCAAAGGTCGGGAAAACAAAGTTAAAAAACCCCACAGAATAGGAATTATTTAAACAGCAAAGGAAAAGATGGTATTATTACGCTTAGAAAAAAAAATAAAATGATAGAAAAGAAATTTTGAAGACTAGAAGAGCTGTTAATCCCTAATTACCTCGAAAGCGGGTTTTAACTGGCAATTTAGAAATGCGATCGGGGCGGCCTTTCGTTTTCCCGCTGGGGGTTTACAAAGCCATAGGAATATGGAAAAAAATAAAACAGCAAAATTTTTTTGGATAAACTTGTATTTTCATACACGATATATCATTATCCGGTAAAAAATGGACTTTAGAGTCAAATTCATGGGCTGTTTGTAGCCTTTTTTGGGTTTTTGGTTCTCTGATGCAAAGAGCTAAGAACCCTACCCGCCACTTTGGGCCCCGTCCCGCCCCCCTTGTGGGGGCAAAAAATTATTTCACTTACAAATGGGGAAAGCATGCACATCAATTGCCATGTTGGTTTTGATCACATGGGGACAACGTCTCACTATGGGTTCTTGTTATAAATATAACCCAGGCCCCAACCCCGTGTGTCAGTGCAACCTTGTTTTCTGCGGTTTCATTTAAGACAGAACCCCATTGATGACGTTGTGCCCATTTGGATCAGCAACCAACAGGCGCATTTGGGGGGCATGCTTTTCCCCACTTGTGAAATGAAATAAAAAAATTTTCACCCCCCAAGGTGGGCAGGACAGGCAAAGGGGCAGGTTTTGGGGGGTCTTGCGTTCTTTGCTTTAGAAGAACCAAAAACCCGAAAAAGTGCGTACAAAAAAAGCCCCCTGAATTTCGCACTCTAAAGTACTGTTTACCCCTTATCCCAAAAGTCATCATTAGAAAAAAAATTTTAGCTTACATTTATTTTGATTGATAACATTTTACTGCGGGGACCTGCGTAGAAAAATTTTCTGCAATTTGGCTCATCATTTTTTTAAATTTTTTTCTCAAAATAAAAAAAGATTTTTAAGGGCTTCAAAACTGAAATCAATTTTAGCTTGTAAAGAACAAATCCCAAAATATTGTGTTGTTGCCGAAGTAACTTCTGGTTAATTCTGCGACAGAGGGTAGTACAGAAGAGGGAAAATCTGGGTCGGTCTGGTCTGGAACAAAGTGCAGAAGCCAATCAACGGGTATAAACCGACGGAATGGGGGGAGAGCGAAAAATTTTTAAAAAGCCCCCCTTTGTCCCCACAAACTTCACTGGGTTTTTGGAGTTTAGAGGAAGGGGTGTGTCTGTTACTGTCGTTTCCCTCAGATCTAACAAGGTTTTGTCGAAGTAAATCGAAGTCCCCTGTTCCAAGGAAGCGCAAACCTTTCCCAACTAATTTTTCATTTTTCACGTAGGCCCACCCTCTTAGCCCA
>CM031606.1:62238029-62245529 GCA_018398815.1 Conus ventricosus | reverse complement strand
CGCAGACTTCTCACTCAACAATACCTGTCTGTTGAAAAATGAGGACAGTGCACGTCAGAACGATGCTCAGAGATTGAAATCGATTCGTCTCCATCCTCAGTATCAACGGCCCAGACATCTGTGAATTGAACTGTGATCTGTGACTGTCAGGCTAATACAATATTGACCGAGACCTGACCTTAAGGAGAGAGAGAGAGGGAGAGAGAGAGAGAGAGAGAGAGAGAGAGAGAGAGAGAGAGAGAGAGAGAGAAGAGAGAGAGAGTGAGACACAGAGAGAGAGAGAGAGAGAGAGAGAGAGAGAGAGAGAGAGAGAGAGAGAGAGAGAGAGAGAGCGAGCCAAGTAATTACACACTGTTTTGTCCCTCCTATGGTTCCTAAGCAAAGAGGGACCCAAAAAAATTGCATGTGCATGCGTGCTGGTGCGGGCGTGTGTGTGTGTGTGTGTGTGTGTGTGTGTGTGTGTGTGTGTGTGTGTGTGTGTGCGTGTGTGTGTGTGTGCACGTGCGCTCGCGCTTGTGTGTGTTTGAGACAGAGAAATGGAGCGGCAAACAGACAGACGCACAAACAGAAAGATAGACAGACACACAGACGAATGGAGAGAGTGTGGGGGGGGGGGGGGGAGGAGGAGTTAGAATAGAGAGAGAGAGAAGGGGGGGGGGGGGCGTTAGAGGAAGAGATCGGCCTCACCAGCCACCTGCGGACCCACACTCAGCAATCTTCCATCTGTGATTGTAATCATGGTCATCATCGAAATCGAAGGACGGACAACAACAACAACAACAACAGTCCTAAACGTAATGACATGGTGGGTAGTCAAGCAGAAGGAACCAGAAACCAAAACAAACAACAACAAACAAAACAAAAAGAGGGAGAGAGAGGTTGGGGAGAGGGAGAGAGGATAGTAGGTTGGGGGAGATCAAAAGAGATGGGAACAGAGTTGGAGTGGGGATGAGCGTTTTAACGGAGTAGGTTGTATGTTCAGACGAAGTATTTCATGCATGGATCAAAGAAAACTTTGCGAATGGATTTTAATCGAATAATCATATTCTTGAGAAACAAAATGTTCATGTGAATGTTTCTTGAAAAGTTTTAACGTATTCGTATTTTAAGGTGTCAGTGGAAAGTGAGTTCTAGACATACGGGCTTGAGTAAGCAAGGTTTGTTTTGTATTGATCAATGCATTGGTACGGGAGAAGGAACTTCTTGGAGCCAAAAGAACTGGTCAATCTTGTAAAACGGCCAATGACACGGTTTTTGTCAAAATTTGAAATATAAAGAATGCCAAGTTAAATTCTAATTGTTAACAAAGGGAGTATGTTCAGTGATTTTTAATTTACCATCTCATGTGAGGTGTGGCTAGAAGGAGTAGCTTTGCTGCACGTCTGTTGATGAAGATGCAGAAGAGGAGGGGATCTGGTATGAGCCTGTGGGACTCCATGTCTGACAAAGTCTGAAGAGGAGTTTTCGCCATTAGGCATAGCACATACTTAGTCCTGTCATTCAAATATCATTGTAATAATGAGACTGTCGAGGAAGGGTTCAAATAGACAGTTTCTGTTAAAGAATGAAATGATCGACAAGATCAAACGCCCTTTTAAAGGAGAGAGAGAGAAGAGAGAGAGAGAGAGAGAGAGAGAATGAGAGAGAAGAGAGAGAGAGAGAGAGAGAGAGAGAGAGAGGATGGGCCAGGGGATGGGTGATGGGGAGATATAGAGAAAGAGAGGCGGGCTCAGAAGGTAAGGGTAAAATTTAAAATGCGAATTGTCTCGATGAGACAGAAATGCAAATTGGATTACGCACTGGCTGGCACTGAAACTGGAAGAACAGAAAAGAAGAGTGAAAGTGTTGAGGTTGTGTGTGTGTGTGTGTGTGTGTGTGTGTGTGTGTGTGTGTGTGTGTGTTCTGTGTGTGTGGTGTGTTGTGTGTGTGTGTGTCTGTGTGTGTGTGTGTGTTGTGTGTGTGTGTGTGTGTGTGTGTGTGTGTGATTGAAGGAGTGGGAGAGTACACTAAGGCGAGAGTGGAGTAGAGACGGGTGAGGAGATGGAAAGTTATTTGCCTAGTTCGACTCACGTGACAGGAGGGGAGAGGAGAATGGAGAAGAGGAGAGGAGCTTTGAGAGGAGGCTGTGTGCAGCTTAATACCTTTCTCCCTCAGCGCTGAAAAATTATTTATACACTCGGTTAATGAATCGAGGGGCCTGTGTCCGAGGGGCAACTGCCCTTTTCTTGACAAATCTGCTTTTTGTTAGGTATGCGTTGCAACCTAGACTTTTTCCAGTTGTTTCCTGTCTGCTCGATTTAAATTACAGACGATTTTTTTTTTGATGCATCTAGTTCGGATTTTCCAACTTGACACTGTTCCACTCAGATTTTGGCGTCAAAGAGAAACTGGTGGTTTGGAAGCAGTTGTAAGTTTATCGTAAAAGTGAGTGAGGCTTATCAAAAGACCTGCTTTCATGTGGCCACATTTGATAAACATTCACGACCAGTTGCAAAACTCTTTCCTTGCTCTCGTTGACAAGATATATCTATATGGTCCCTGTCTTTGTGATGTAACTGTCAGATCTTGATTTGCATTGGATCTTTTCCCTGGTGAACACAAAATTAAACGGATTTACTTTCAATCTTTGTCGCAATAGTTGCTTAAAATATTATCATCCAACATTAAGGTGATAATTGTAAAAGAAAAAAGTCAAAATTGTCTAAGGTATCTCAATTCTGTTATATTCAAAATCTGGTTAAAAAACATGAAATCAGATTCACACTTTTAATACTTTGATGACGGTTTTTTTTTATGTAATGGGTGGTTTGACAGTTCTGTCCACATTTTGATTCTGCCAACTGATTGTGCCTGTGCTTGCAATGACCCAAAAAAATCAGCTTTTAAAAACCTCTGTCTGACTGTCTGTTGTCTCTTCTTCTTCTCTCTCTTTCTCTCCCTCCTCTCCTCATCTCTCTCATTTTTCTTTTTTCTATCCTCCCCCCCCCTCTCTCTCCTCTCTCTCCCCTTCTTCTCCCTCTCTCTCCTACTCTCTCTCTCTCTCTCAACTGCAGTGGTAGATGATGATTCTGCCTACTTAACAGTATGTGCTTGAGTGGGTGAATGGGAAAAATTAAGCTTGCTGAATATAAGCTTGCTGAAGGTTCATTTTGAGAAGCATTTATTTTATTTTTCCCATTCTCCACATCAAGCACATACTGTTAGTTTGGCAGAATCATCATCTACCACTGCAGAATTGAATGCGTATCTCCCCCTATTTCTTCAATCTAAGACATAAGAGCAAGCTTTTTTTATAATTCAATATTTTTTTGCAGTCATTGCAACCCCCAAGCTGCTCTGTAAGTTGCTGGAATGGTGCCTCGGTACTTATCCTTGGAATTACTAGTTTGTTGTATTTTAGTCCCTTGCGGGGTTTATTCCAGAACTGGCCCTCAGCACTTGTGTCTTAGAGCATATCTTTTTATATTTTTTACTTTTCAACAAGAAAATGTAGCTTGTTTTGCTCTTTCATGATTTTCTTTAGCTTCTTAGAATGGCACCTTTGGTTGGTTTTTTTTGAAAACTCAACAAACAACTACGGTAATTGCACACAGCCTTTTCTGGATTTGCATTTTTCTTAAAAACTGAAAAGGCAGAGGAGGGCAAATTTGCCACTTTTCGCGGTCACTGAGGAGAAAGAAACCAAGTTCCGAAATTTGGGTTATGACCAGGAGTTATATGTTAGTGAGTTTTTCCCTTCCTATTGGAGGATGTCTTCCCCCTTGGAGAATATAAGCTTGCTGAAGGCTTATATGTAAAGTATATATATATATTTTATATAATTTTTTTTTAAAACTCATGTATGAATGTTTTGGATACTACATGCAAAAACACATGTTTTCTATTTCATTTCCCACATCGTTATTTTCGTATACAAAATACAGTGGAGACCCTTTTCTACACCTGCGTCGTGTAATTTTCCGGAAAGCCGTACTATTTTAAGCATCTTTTATTTTACTTTTTTTTACGCAGCGGGCCCAAAATTTGCATATCGCGCCCTCTACCGTGCAAAGGAAAGGAAAAACCCCGAATCTTGGGTCTGTGTAAACAATAGCGCCATGCTAACCTTTGACACCAGTGTGTGTTCTTCTGTGTTCGTGTGGTGTAGGACTTGTGTTGTTTTATTCGTTGGATTTAGCAGCCCCATGGATAAATTACTAAAGCCTTGCCGCTTTTCATGTAACAGGTTAGTACTTTCCTTCAATTATTTTCACTTTCATTGTTTCAGCCTGTGACTAAGAGGAGTCTCTTAATGGTTGGATCCCTAGAATTCAATTATTCAAACATTAATAGTTCAAAGCAACCGTCGGAAAATAATCAAAATGCATATAATAGCTATCATAATCAAAAAGTTTAAAACCATACTCTTATATGTTATATATGATCTATGGGCAGCCATTTCTTTGCAGACGATCCAGTCTCCGTCCCGCGCCTGCGCCCCCCAGTCTCCGTCCTGCGCCCCCCCCCCCCCCCCCCCCCCCCCCAACAGACAGAGAGAGAGAGAGAGACGTAGAGGGGGGGAAGGAAGGACGCAGGGAGGGTGGGAGGAAGAGATGTACACACGCGCGCTTGCGCGCGCGCTCACAGAGAGAGAGAGAGGAAGAGAGAGAGAGAGAGAAAGAGATTTGAGTAGCCGAGAAAAGTTCTATAACTCCGCGAGTATTCACGGTCCGTTTCTGTGCATGATTCTTTCCCCTGTACGCTTTCCGTGGATGTAGAATTGTTTGTTGGTTTGCTTTTTTTTTTTTTTTTTTTTTTTTTTTTTTTTCACTCGGCAATGAGCTAGCATTAATTTGTCAAAGCGTTTGAGCGCTTCGCTGCGGAGCACGCAATGAACTTCAAATGTCACAGGCCCAATCCTTAAATTCGCCTTTTTTGACGTGTTCCCTTTTTTTGCATGATAATTGTGACGGCTTGCCATCCTCGTAACACTTTTAGTTGCGTCATTCCTGGGCTACCTGAAAATTGATTTTCAACAGTTAGCGCGATTCCTAAAGGAGCTTGCTGTTTACCACAAAACTGGAACACAATGCAAAAGCATTTTTATTCAGCGATTCCTTTTTTTTTCCCATTGAAAATGATCTGAGAAGTTATTTGTAACATGTTTTTTCGGGATTGCCCGCGTTTTTCCCGCGCAGAATACCGTTTGCGTTTTTAATGTCTGAAACCATTGTGAAGGCAACGTCCTGAAAATTTAACAAATACACATAGCAAGATAAATTCCCGGTTATTCACACCAATCGTACACCAATCAGTACTCTCCTCCTCCCCTTTCTCCTCCCCTTCCCCCCTCCCCTCCTCCTCCTCCTCTTCTTCTCTTCTTCATTTTTCTTCATCTCCTTTTTCTCTTCAGCTTATCAATTATTACTGATTGGTCATGTTTCATTTTTATAGCTTTCATTTTTTTTTTAACCCTTCCAAAAATTTATTTGTGGGCAAAAATGTAAAAGGCTTTAATGTCCCTAATTTCTTTACCCAGTAAAGATTCAATAAATTTAAATTTAAATCAGTCTTCTTCTCTTCTTTTCTCCCACTCTCTCTCTCTCCTCTCTCTCTCTCCTCCCCTCTCTCTCCCCTCTCTCTCTCTCACAGGGAACTGAATTTAGAGAAGCAGAAATCATCTTGTTCACAACGCCTTTCATTCAGGTATCTACTGGCTGGAAATTTAAAATCTAAGAGAACTTCTCATAATGAACATAGAGCGACGGATGCCTTACCTTTGGATGTTCAGCGACTGTGCCGAAAATCCCTCCCAAGCCGCTGCCCCGCAACTGAAAAGTTAGCGAAAGAAGCAAAAACATCGTTAGGTAAGACACAAAGAATTTCTATTGCCTTTTTCTATTAACATTTTTTTTTACATCCTCTCTCCTCTCTCTCTCCTTTTCCCTTCCCTCTCCTCTCTCCTCTCTCTCCTCCTCTCTCCCCTCCCTTCTCTTTTCCTTCTTCTCTTCTCTTCCTCCTCCTTCTCTCCCCCTTTTCCTTTTCCTCTCTCTTTCTGTTGGTGTTGTTTGTGAAATGGACATCCATGGACAAAATGCAGATCGTGCTCATCCATTCTGATTCATTATGCTGCCTTTGAAACTAGTCATTCACAAGCCCTCTTTGTGCTTTTTTTTTCCCTTTTGCTCGGTGACTTTACATTCTTGTCCTAACCACAACTGACGTAATCGACTGAAGAGATGTGAAGGTTTCTCTAACATGACGTTTAAAGGATCGTCGAACAATGCCTAATTTTCGCTGACATCAGGGGCCGACCCGGGCAACAGAACTAGATGACTGGAAACACGGTGTATAGACGACACACCACATGTACATAGGTTTACTTGCGTGAAATGATTCTGATAATAGTAAGTGAGACCTGCAGTGGGAAACATACACCAGAAAGAGAGAGAAGAGAGAGAGAGAGGAGAGAGAGAAGAGAGAGAGATGTTAAAAAAAGATTTTGATAGAAAAAGTGCAACCCCCACACACACACACACACACACACACACACACACACACAACACACACACACACGCACATACAAAACATACATACACACACGCACGCACACACACATGCACACGCATACACACATACAAACACACACACACCCAAAAACACACCCCCACACACACACACACACACACAACACACACACACACACAACACAAACGCACGCAAGCACGCACGCACGCACGTTCGCACGCACACACACACACACACACACAAACGACGCAGGCACGCACGCACGCACGCACGCACGCACGCACGCACCCCACACACCAACGCACGCACGCACGCAAAAACACATACACACACACCCCACACACACCCACACACACACACACACCACACACACACACACACACAACCGTGAACTAGCTTCCTTGACTTTTTTTCAATGCATATTTTAGACTGTGATGCTTTAAAATAAGAATGCATAATTTAGATGTGCCACTATCTCACCAAAGCCTTTCATTGAAGCGAAACCAGAACGCTCTGCGCTTTCAGCATCTAAAGTGTCCCTTCGGCTATTTTCTGATGTGACTAATTTTGTTTGTTTCCACCGAAAGTGAACATTGCCAACTGGAATGTGACTTACATCTGTTTTACAACTATCGTTTTCTACGGAAAGCATGGAACGACATGAAGATGAAGAAGGGCTTTAAAAAGAGAAGATCAATATCTCTAAACTGACAGAGGCAAAATGCGAATTTGCGGTATATTCTGCTATGGCATACAACGACTGTGACTTTGTGTTTTTAAGTGTATTAACAGTATGAAACTGTCAGTGTAAGTAAACGTCTGAAAATTTCTTATGTGACGATTGATTGCACATCTGCAATAATTATAGTACACACACACACACACACACACACACACACATCACACACACACACACATCAGTGTACAGACTTAGGTTTGTAATGATACAAATGATTTTTGACTGCTGGTGTGTGTCAACAATACAAACTATCT
>CM031606.1:62225529-62230529 GCA_018398815.1 Conus ventricosus | reverse complement strand
TTTTTTTTTTTTTTTTTTTTTTTTTTTAACGGCCTGATAATTCATTGTAATGTAACGTTATCATCATGGAAGTAGGGTATTATTTCTCAGGGGGAGAAAAAAAAAACTGATCATGACGCTTGGAGATTAGTAACTATGACTTGTGTACATGTGCTTTGATATTATTGGTATCGTTGAACTGTCATGTACCGGCAGTTAAAAAAACTCGTCGAAAAGAAATGCAGAGAATGTTGAAGTCGAAAATTATTTTCACTGGTCACAGTTTACTGGGGTTATTGTTTTTTGTTTTGTTTTGTTTTGTTTTGTTTGCTCATTTCGTAACGTCACGTCAGCGTCAAAATCAGAAAATATCGTTTTCATGCTAAAAAAAATAGGATTTTTACGCCGTAGTTACTGTTTTCTTTATGAACCACTGTGGAATCGATAGTGATATCAGTTTCCAGAGACAAAACGATTATAGTGATCTTTTGACGCCTGGAAATTTGCATACTTCCTCAACCAGATTGCCCCAGGGCCTTTTGATTCGGTCTTCTCAAATGACTTACCTATATACTAGTCTTCTCCTTTCTCTTTGGGACGCATGGCTTTCGTTGTGTGTCTCAGCGTGATCCATCCTTGGCTGCTGTTACCGCACAAAATGTCACCACTGCACAAAATGTCACATTGACATTTTGTGCTGTTATTCACTGCACAAATTGTCACATTTTGCACAAATTTGTACACAATGTCACAATCGTGACAATTTGTGCACCTGTATGCCCCCCTTTTTTTTAATCACTGCTGCACAAATTGTCACAACTCTTTCTTATCTGCTTGGGTGTGTGGGTGGGTGGATGAATGGGTGGATATACTCTATGATGATCTTGCTTGAAAGATGTGGAAAATATTGCAGGAAAAAGGAAATGGGTGTTCAACGATCGGCGTGACCTTGACCTTTGAGCTTGATTTTGTTGTTGTTGTTGCGAGCAGTATCAGAGTACCTTACCTAATCAACAAACAAATTTGAGAAGGCTGTCTTAAGTGGTTGAAGAGACATTGCCAAAAATGTCCGTTATGGCTGACGTGGGACACACACACACACACACACAGACATTGCCAAAAATGTCCGTTATGGCTGACGTGGGACACACACACACACACACACATACACACACACACACACACACACACACACACACACACACACACACACACACACACACACACACGAAACAAAACAAAACAAAACAAAGCAAAACACACACACACACACACACACACACACACACACACACACACACACACACACGAACGAACTTACTAGTCTGCTCGCTTTCTTGAAAGCGGCGGACTAACAAGACTGACAGAGGTTGTGACATTTTGTGCAAGAGTGAAGTCGAAAATGGGGCATAGGTGCACAAATTGTCACAACTGCGAGTTTACTTGTGCAGTTCCTTCACTGCACAAACTGTCACAACTGGCACAAAATGTCACAATTGTGACATTTTGTGCAATGGTGACATTTTGTGTGGTAACAGCTGCCCTGTTTAACTCAAAACAAGAAACCAAATCCAGGTAAAGGTCCCGTACGTTGAGTGGGCACTAACGGCGAGAACATTGACGGTAGGTCTGCTCAGCGAATCGTCACGCTCACCTGAGCGGCACACATTACTCATCTATAAATTAAAAAAAAAAAAGTGACAGTGAAAGATTAACTCTCTCTCTCTCTCTCTCTCTCTCTCTCTCTCTCTCACACACACACACACACACACACACACACACACACAAAACCACACAAAGTACACATGCGTAGATCACGTACGTGCCAACGATAGACTATGTATTTTGGACAGGGCGCACAGAGAGTAAAATAGGCACCTGGAGCAGAGCACTCATACAGATTTAAGTAGGACACTTGTCAAGGGAAGAATAAAAATATATAGCGTTATCTGCGGTAGAGCAGGCCTATTCATCTTGGGTAGAATGCACATTCAGAGCTGAGTAGCACTACTGATGGTGGACTATATACGTGTCTATAGTGCGGAACATATCTAGTGTAGTAACAGCCTACATAGATATATAGGTTAGGATATGCATCTAATGTAAGATACGTATCTGACACGGGAGTTCTGATCTGAGACAGAACACGCATCGAAAGTAGTATACGTACACAATTAAGTTAAGATCAAAATTACTATGCCGCTAGACGGAAGAAGCAAATTACAAATTAATCACGACGCGCTTCGACCTCTTTGGTGTTCTTCAGGCATGACAAACACAACATTCAAGACAATGAAAACAAAGGACGAACAGATAGTCACTGATCTCAAACTGGGCGCAGAATGACTGTTCGTCCTTTGTTTTCATTGTCCTGAATGTTGTTTGTCTTGCCTGAAGAACACCAAAGAGGTCGAAACGCGTCGTGGTTGTCTTGTAATTTGTTTTGTTTCGTACGTTTAGCGGCATAGTAATTGTTCTGTTGAGTTTGTGTCGATGTCTGCCTACAGTCACCTCACTTTGAAACGTACATGACTAGGGTTGAAATAATATTTGGAATGGAATTCATACATTATGCATCTAGTGCACATGAGAAGTGAAAATGTGTACGGATTTAGAGTAGAATACCTACCTACGTTGGCAGATAAAATTCCACTGAAGAAAATGTGTACGGATTTAGAGTAAAACACCTACCTACATTGGCATATTAAATACCATTGAAAAATTCTTAGTTCGGATAGAATCCATATATGCAGTAGTATACATTCGTAAAATGAATAGAAAACTTGGATAGAAAACGTAGATCTGCTAAGGAAGAGCACATAGCTTGAGTTTGGAACGTATCTAGCTGGAGGAGGTGCTAAAGGAATAAAACGTATCTTAGGTAGTATACTTTCATTCATTTCATTATGCTCATCGCTCCTGGTTGAGCATAGGCCATCGACGACCCTTCGCCATCGCACTCTGTTCTGGGTCATTCAAGTCCAGTTGGTCCCTAGTTGCTTCAGCTCCGCCTCAGTGTCTCGCCTCCAGCTGTTGCGAGGCCGGCCTCTCTTCCTCTTTCCCTGCGGGTTCCAGGTCAGGGCTTGGCGTGTGGTGCTGGACGCTGGCTTCCTGAGGGTGTGTCCGATCCAGCCCCACTTCTTTCGCAGTATCAATGCTCGGCCACTGGTTCCTGTCCCGCACGCTCCCACAGATCTTCTAAACTTTACCTGGGATAAAATACATACCCGAAAGCAGACATGTTTCTGGACTTTTTAGGTTTGAGGGCCACCTTGTTCAATTGCTCTCGAGAGTTTGAATCCACTAGTGTTTGGCCTTCGTTTGACAAACTGCTTGTGAATATTTTCAGTTTTTGATCGGGATGTGGTGTCGTGATCTGTCATTCACCTCGTAGGGCCCCTTGACACACAGAAGCTCTCTGTCGATTTAGTCAGTGCAGGAAAGATAAAGAACAAAAATGAAAGATAAAGGAAATGCAAACGAACAAACAAAAGATAATAAACGATGGCGTGATGGTGCTGGGTGGGTGGTGGAGAGAGGGTTCGTCATGTCAGCCGATCAAGAAGAATTGTCACACACACACACACACACACACACACACACACACACACACACACACTCTCTCTCTCTCTCTCTCTCTCTCTCTCTCTCTCACACACACACACACACACACACACACACACACACACACACACACACACCACTAAATAAACAAATGACTAAATAAATGGTTGCTGTCTGCATCTGAGGGTGGGGTGGGGTGGGGGGGGGGGGGCACACTGAGTAGCTACCAGTAATATAGTAAGGTGGGTCTTGAGGCTTGCCGGAGAGAACCAATGTGGGCCTGGGGGGGACTGGGTCGCGCAGTAGGCCTACAGAGAGAGAGAGAGAGAGACGCTGAAATGGACCAGAGACGATCATGGCACTGGGTCATGTGTACCTAAAAGGATGTGCAAATACCCCGGAGCAATACTTCGATAAATGTAGGCGACAGACAGCCGCCAAACCTTATCGTTAAGGTAAACTATCGCGCTTCAAAATTTGCAGGTGCAGGCAGAATAGCACTCGCTCGAGGGACGGGGAAACATTTGCCTAACCCTGGCTTTTGCAAGTTTAATGCCGATGGTGTGCGTGCGCGCGCGCGCGCGCGTGTGTGTGTTCGTTCGCGCGCGCGCGCGCGCGCGCGTGTGTGTGTGTGTGCTGTGTGTGTGTGTGTGTGTGTGTGTGTGTGTGTGTGTGTGTGTGAGCGCGCGCGCGTGCGCATGCGTGCGTGCGTGCGTGCGTGTGTATGTGTGTGTGTGTTGGCCAAAGAAATAGTGGTGGAAAAACAATTGCAGTGTGTGTGTGTGTGTGTGTGTGTGTGTATAGAATGCTGAACAATTAAGTAGTGGGGGAAAACAAGTGCAGGTTAACAATTCTTCAGTCGTTATAGTAATGACTTGGCAAAGATTTGAACTTAAAAAAAAAAATTGAAGATGAAGAAAATGCGGGAAATAAATTATAAATATGAGAAGCCCTTCACTAGCTGCCTGAGGGAATCATCGTAATCCCTCTTGAAAGCACATTTATTTGTATTGCTTGCTCCTAGGCCTTCGTCGTCCGCTGGATCGGACTCTTCAGGGAGACACGGCTATCTATATACCCTCTGTGAGTCTGTCATTCTCCCTCTCTCTCTCTCTCTCTCTCCTCTCTCTCTCTCTCTCTCTCTCCATGTGTGTGTGTGTGTGTGTGTGTGTGTGTGTGTGTGTGTGTGTTGTTTCGAAAAAACTGGTCGATGTTTCGTTTTGTTTTCGTGTTATGTAGGTGATGTTCATTTTTCCGTGTCCATATATTTCATGATTAAGCACTTGTGCATAGGCAATCTACAGGACTCAGTAAAACATTAAGCACAGTAAAGTCTATATGCCTGACAACCACGTAAATATATATACAGAACATCTGTCTTGTTTGGAGAATAAATATTTCATCTGCGGTCTCCTTTGTGATAATTTTCACCTGTTAGGTAAGATAATGTTGCTTAT
>CM031606.1:62202682-62210170 GCA_018398815.1 Conus ventricosus | reverse complement strand
CAAAACAGGCAATTAATAAGGAGAATGTTGAAAGAAAATCAGGTGAAAGAACCATGGGTAGGCAGAAAAACACACCAAAAAAACAGAGAAAAAGAAAGCCACCTAAAACAAAGTCCCACCCTCAAGGGCACAAGAGGGTGACCCTGATAACTAAAAATAAAACAACCCCACCCAGGTCCCCCAGGGCAGACCCCGTGGGGAATTGGAGGGTAAGGGGTGGGGGTGGAGGAGAATGGGAGAAGACGGAAGTACAGACGGTGGGCAAGATTACCTAGAAGAATAGAGGTAGACTGGACGGCGGAGAGAGTCGGGTGAAGGGGAAGAAAGGAGGGTGACGCTGTGGGGGGAAAAGGGTGAAAGAGCTAATGAAGTGCATGGGAGGCGGAAGGTGAAAGAGGCTTTGTAGCGGGGGACACACAGAGGCAAGGGAGCAAATCAGCCGACTTGATGTTGCTGTAGCTAAACGCCAAGTCAGTAGTGTTTTTGTTCTTTCACAGTCAAACTTAAGGTCAGTCGTGCTCACGACACGAGCCAGTGTTCGATATGCTCGAGTTCACTTGGGGTCAGTCTGACAATGAAACCTTTACCGATTAGAAAAAAAAAAGCGTACGAGTGTGTCCACGATGTAGTAAAGCACACATTTGGTTTTAAACGGAGAACACACACACACAACACACACACACACAGACGGAAGCGCACTTGCACCCATTCTCTCTCTCTCCTCTCTCCCCCTCATCCTCTCCCTCTCTCCTATCCCTCTCTGTCTCTCCCTCCCTCTCTCTCTCCCTCTCTCTCTCCTCCCCTCATCCTCTCCCTCTCTCTCTATCCCTCTCTGTCTCTCCCTCCCCCTCTCTCTCTATCCCTCTCTGTCTCTCCCTCCCCCCCTCTCTACTCTCTCCTCCCCCTCATCCTCTCTCTCTCTCTATCCCTCTCTGTCTCTCTCCTCCCTCTCTCTGTCCCCCTCCCTCCATCCCTCCCTCATCATCTCTCCGGTTTCCATCACGCTCACACCTGCCCTCACAGGCAAACGGTATTGGTGTAACACACGCGAGTCCGTGTCAGTACACAGCAACTAAGGGCCATTTCTCAGCTGCTTTCAGCACATCCCCAGGCACACGTCAAGAGAAGGACCCAGTCATGTCATATAACCAATGCACAGAACAATTAACAGTCTCTTTTGTCTTATTGCAGGTGTCTTATGGTTCTTTTGGAAGAGTGACCGATTATAGCATACCTAACACGAGTGTAACAGAAATGCCAGGACAATTTTGAGGGCAAGAGGTATCAAACACAATTTTTGTATTTCATTCCTACAAAGCTATGCTGACTAATACCTAAGAATGTCCATTATCCGTAAAGGTATTAGTTTCTACACTGTCAAAATACCTGTTAGTATAAACGTGTTTCTGACATGACGTTTTCCCCGTTATTGGATTCTGGATATTAAAGATACCATACAGAAGGTGTAAAGATGCAAATTCTTTACAAACATATCGCAGAAATGTTTCAGACGATCGCAGAAATGTTTCAGACGACCAGAATGAATATCTTGAACAACAAATATATCATTTCATTCTTGTCTTCGAAGAAATCCGGTTATCTAGGGTATGCTTTTAAAAGAACACAGCTGCGATTATCCATGGGTTATTTTGGGATTCCTTGAAAAAGAACTCACCTGCGTGACGAAAAATTACTATCCGTACTTTAAGTGAATGGATAAAAAAAGCTGTATTTTATGATAATTTTACACAGCAAGTGATAACGTGCAATAAAATTCTAACAATATGAGATAAATTGAGAATTTTGAAAATGTTAAGGAAAGCAATGAGAAGAGAAAGTAAAAATATAATCTTGAGTAATCGAAAAGGTTTTTAAAATTTCAATATAACAGAAACTAAAAATTCACGACTTTTCTCAGTTTGTCCGCATTAGCTCTCCAGAGTGAGAAAACCGATAAAAGCACCATTCTGTGTCCTAGAGTGTTGCTTACACTGACCCCCCCCTCCCCCCTCCAAATATAGCAAACATAAAACACGTTTAAAGCTAAACTGACGGAAGTAGAGTAACTGTTGTCGACTGTCTACTGACCAGAAAGATGTTTGAACACAAACGAGACGAAACCGTCACAACTTCGACTTCGCAAAGAAAACAAAAGACAATGTAAGAGCATTTCTGTTTAAAACTGTAAAAACTTGGTGACGACTTCCGTAAGAACCGTTTCAGCGTTTCATTTTGCCGTTTGCTACGTTTGGAACTTGACACAAACTTATCTTTTCATCTTTTCTTAAGTGTTACAAAGATACTAATTCACCACGAGGACACCTGCCCAAGCGCCGACGTTCCAAACTCGAATCGGGGTTTGAAAGTAGTAAAACGCACCACCTGTGAAGACACGTCAACATCCGCAGTAGAAGAGTCAGGCTGCTCGGCTTCAGCGTCAGGAACAGCGAGATGAATAGAGTGGAAGTCTGCTGGGTCGACTGCGGCGTCGCCGTCAGTCCCGTCCCCAGGTCTCTGATGGGGAAGGAGGTCGGGCAAAGCGTACTGCCTGCCCAGTGAATCCACAGTCTCCCGCGGGTGGGCCAGCAGCTGGACGTCGTCTCGATCGTCCAGGGGCAGTTCGGGCGACGCCATCATGTCGGGACCAGGGATGTGCATGGACACCCAGGGGATGCCTCGAGGAGAGTCTCCATCTCCGCGGCGGGCCTCGTCCGGAAAGCATTCCTCATCCTCTGCTGAGCAGGACTCCACCCTTCTCCCCGATGGCCTCTCGCCCCTGCTGCTGGATCCCCGGCTCTGGAGCTTGGGCAGGCACAGGCGCTTCCAGAAGGTGATGAAGTTTTCCGGGGTGGCCGTGGCTCCTGGGAACCTGATTAGGGTGGAGCCCTTCAGCACGGTCCAGAGGAGGCGGCTGTCTCGGGGAGTGATCTGCACGTCATCCAACGTCACCGGTATGACGCACGTCTTGCGGTGCAGCATCTCCTTCAAGGCCAGATCGAAGCCAGGCCTGAAACGCCAAGACCGTGTGTGTCCTTCGGTGCCTCTTGTGGGTGTTCAGTTTTGTTCGAGGTGGTTTTATTTACAAATAATAATGTGGTAGTGTGAGTGTGTGTGTGTGTGTGTGTGTGTGTGTGTGTGTGTGTGTGTGTGTGTGTGTGTGTGTGTGTGGTGTATTAAACGTTGTTTGCGTCTTTCAGTGTTCTAAATTAGATACATATTCTTGGTTTGGTGTGCGCAATATACCAATCATAGAGAGTGAGAGAGTGAGAGACAGACAGACCTTTTTGGTTGATTCTCTCTCTCACCAAAACATACACGGTATTCAGTCTACCTAAACCTTTCCTTCTACCGTACACTACATCACCCCACACCTGACCACATCCCACCACTCCCTCTTCAAAGCCTTATACCACCCCAAATCAGGTCATCGCAGGGTAGTACCCATGACTGTCCTACACTACATCACCCCACACCTGACCACATCCCACCACTCCCTCTTCAAAGCCTTATACCACCCAAATCAGGTCATCGCAGGGGTAGTACCCATGACTGTCCTACACTACATCACCCCACACCTGACCACATCCCACCACTCCCTCTTCAAAGCCTTATACCACCCCAAATCAGGTCATCGCAGGGTAGTACCCATGACTGTCCTACACTACATCACCCCACACCTGACCACATCCCACCACTCCCTCTTCAAAGCCTTATACCACCCCAAATCAGGTCATCGCAGGGGAAGTACCCATGACTGTCCTACACTACATACCAGCCCTGCTCCGCACCACATCTTAAATCTTTTGATCTTTCCTCACACCCACATCCCAACCTTGTCCTTCACCTCATTTCAACCCAGCTTTAAACTCCATCTTGATCCTGCGCCCTACCCAATTCCACAAACCAAACCCTTTCCTGCACCACATCACTGGCCTGACCTATTGCACAGCCTGATCCTGTGCCGACTCATTCCAATGCTGCCCTACTAACACACACCAACCTTTCACCACACGACATTCCACCCCTAGCCTGCACCATATCTAAACCCTGTCTCATCATTTCATAATCTGCACCTACACATCCCACCCCTGCCTCAAACCACTTCCTGACATACACCATTTCCAACCCTGCCATACACCACGTCACACCCCTGTCATACTCCACATCCCACCCGTTCCATACTCCACATCCCACCCCCTGCCGTACTCCACATCCCACCCCTGCCGTACTCCACATCCCTCCCCTGCCGTACTCCACACCCCACCCCCTGTCATACTCCACATCCCACCCGTTCCGTACTCCACATCCCTCCCCTGCCGTACTCCACATCCCTCCCCTGCCGTACTCCATATCCCTCCGCTGCCGTACTCCACATCCCTCCGCTGCCGTACTCCACATCCCCCGCTGCCGTACTCCACATCCCTCCGCTGCCGTACTCCACATCCCACCCCTGCCGTAGTCCACATCCCACCCCCGCCGTACTCCACAATCCACCCCCGCCATATTCCACATCCACCCCCGCCATGCTCCACATCCCTCCCCTGCCATGCTCCACATCCCACCCCTGCCATGTTCCACATCCCTCAACTGCCATGCTCCACATCCCTCCCCTGCCATCTCCACATCCCACCCCTGCCATGCTCCACATCCCCCCCGCCTCTCCACATCCCCCCTGCCATGCTCCACATCCCCCCCTGCCATGCTCCACATCCCTCCCCTGCCATCTCCACATCCCTCCCCTGCCATCTCCACATCCCTCCCCTGCCATGCTCCACATCCCACCCCTGCCATCTCCACATCCCACCCTGCCATACTCCACATCCCCCCTGCCATGCTCCACATCCCTCCCCTGCCATACTCCACATCCCCCCTGCCATACTCCACATCCTCCCCTGCCATAGCTCCACATCCTCACCCTGCCATACTCCACATCCCACCCCTGCCATGCTCCACATCCCACCCCTGCCATACTCCACATCCCCCCCTGCCATACTCCACATCCCAACGCCATCTCCACATCCTACCCCTGCCGTACTCCACATCCACCCCTGCCGTACTCCACATCCCTCCCTGCCGTACTCCACATCCACTCCTGCCGTACTCCACATCCCTACCCTGCCGACTCCACATCCCTCCCTGCCATACTCCATCCCTACCCCTGCCATACTCCATCTTCCTCCTGCCATACTCCACATCCCTCCCCTGCCATACTCCACATCCTCCCTGCCATGCTCCACATCCTACCCCTGCCATACTCCACATCCCTACCCCTGCCGACTCCACATCCCTACCCCTGCCATGACTCCACATCCTCCCCCCATCATCCACTCCACTCCCCTGCCATCTCCACATCCCTCCCCTGCATGACTCCACATCCCTCCCTGCCATGACTCAACATCCTACCTGCCATGCTCCACATCCTAACTGCCATACTCCACATCCTACCCCTGCCATGCTCCACATCCCTCCCCTGCCATCTCCACATCCCTCCCCTGCCATGCTCCACATCCCTCCCTGCCATGCTCCACATCCTACCATGCCATGCTCCACATCCCTACCCCTGCCATGCTCCACATCCTCCCCTGCCATGCTCCACATCCTACCCCTGCCATGCTCCACATCCTACCCCTGCCATACTCCACATCCTCCCCTGCCATACTCCACATCCCTCCCTGCCATACTCACATCCTACCCCTGCCATACTCCACATCCCTACCCCTGCCATGCTCCACATCCCTCCCCTGCCATACTCCACATCCCTCCCCTGCCTGACTCCACATCCCTCCCCTGCCACTCCACATCCCTACCCCTGCCATATCCACATCCTCCCTGCCTACTCCACATCCCTCCCCTGCCGTACTCCATATCCCCTCCGCTGCCGATACTCCACATCCCTACCCCTGCCTACTCCACATCCCTCCACTGCCGTACTCCACATCCCCCCTGCCGTCTCCACATCCTCACCCCTGCCGTACTCCACATCCACCCCTGCCGTATCCACATCCCTCCCCTGCCCCGCCAATTCCACATCCACCTCCCCTGCCATGCTCCACATCCCTCCCCTGCCATGCTCCACATCCCTCCCTGCCATTCTCCACATCCCTAACTGCCATGCTCCACATCCCTCCCCTGCCATGCTCCACATCCCTCCCCTGCCATGCTCCACATCCCTCCCTGCCATGCTCCACATCCTCCCCTGCCATGCTCCACATCCCTCCCCTGCCATGCTCCACATCCTCCCTGCCATGCTCCACATCCTCCCCTGCCATGCTCCACATCCCACCCTGCCATGCTCCACATCCACCCCTGCCATGCTCCACATCCTCCCCTGCCATGCTCCACATCCTATCCCTGCCATACTCCACATCCCTCCCCTGCCATCACTCCACATCCTCCCCTGCCATACTCCACATCCCTCCCTGCCATGCTCCACATCCCATCCCCTGCCATACTCCACATCCCTCCCCTGCCATGCTCCACATCCCTCCCCTGCCATGCTCCACATCCCTCCCCTGCCATACTCCACATCCCTCCCTGCCATACTCCACATCCAAACTCCCTGCCATACTGCCACATCCCTCCCCTGCCATACTCCACATCCTAACCCTGCCATACTCCACATCCCACCCTGCCTACTCCACATCTCCTGCATATCAACTACCGCTGCTCCACATCCTACCCCTGCTACATCCACCTGCATCCACATCTAACAATGCCATACTCCACATCCACCCTGCCATGCTCCACATCCTAAAAGCCATGCTCCACATCCCACCCCTGCCATCTCCACATCCTCCTGCCATGCTCCACATCCTCCCCTGCCATCTCCACATCCTACCCCTGCCATGCTCATCCCCTGCCATCTCCACATCCCACCCCTGCCATACTCCACATCCCTCCCCTGCCATGCTCCACATCCCTCCCCTGCCGCTCCACATCCCTCCCTGCTCGACTCCACATCCCTCCCTGCCATACTCCACATCCCTACCCCTGCCATCTCCACATCCCTCCCTGCCATGCTCCACATCCCTACCTGCCATGCTCCACATCCTACACCTGCCATGCTCCAATCCCTCCCCTGCCATGCTCCAATCCCTCCCTGCCATGCTCCACATCCCATCCCCTGCCATACTCCACATCCCTCCCCTGCCATGCTCCACATCCATCCCCTGCCATGCTCCACATCCCCCCTGCCATGCTCCACATCCCTCCCCTGCCATACTCCACATCCCTCCCTGCCATGCTCACATCCTCCCCTGCCATGCTCCACATCCTACCCTGCCATGATCCACATCCCACCCCTGCCATACTCCACATCCTACCTGCCATACTCCACATCCTACCCCTGCCATACTCCACATCCCTCCCCTGCCATGCTCCACATCCCTCCCCTGCCATACTCCACATCCCATCCCCTGCCATACTCCACATCCCACCCCTGCCATACTCCACATCCCTCCCCTGCCATACTCCACATCCCACCTGCCA
>CM031606.1:62185182-62197682 GCA_018398815.1 Conus ventricosus | reverse complement strand
GACAGAAATTCATCTCAAAGAGGGATCGTTGTAATAGTGTGCAGTGGGCGGTGTGTTATGCGTTTGAGGTGGATACTTGTGAAAAGAACACCGGAAGACTCCAGAATACCTGAACTTAACTCTAGCCGGGCCATAGCCCTGATCCAAACCCACACAGACACACACGCACGCTCGCGCGCGCACACACACCACACACACACACACACACACACACACACACACACACACACGCGCGCGCATACACACGTTTCGATTGGTTTGATGAAAAAAAAACTCCTCACCCACCCTCTCTCTCTCTCTCTCTTTCTCTCTTTCTCCTTTCTCTTCTCTCTTCTGGCATATTGGGAAATAAAAGCAGACACTGCTTCTTCAACGAACCATCGCAAAATGTAAAATTCACTTTTTTCACACACCACACGCGCGCGCGCGCTGCGGAGGAAGGGTGGAGGAGAAGGATTGGGCTCAGACAGTGTCGAGAAACGAGAGAGAGAGAGAGAGAGAGAGAGAGAGAGAGAGAGAGAGAGAGAGAGGGAGAGACAGAGAGACAGAGACAAAGACAGAGACAGCGACAGAATAAGTCAGGCAGGCAGGCAGACAGACTGAGAGACAGACAGACAGAGACTGACAGATAGACAGAGCAGAGACAGGGATGAGTGGCAGCCAGGGGGGGGGGGGGGGGGGGGGAGAGAGGAGGGGCGGAAACGGAGGCGGGGGAGAGGGGCAGAAAAATGCACCTTTACAGTGACAAACATAGGAGGCAAGGGGATGAGGGTGTGGTGGGGAAATCAAGTCGGAGGAATACTGACAAAACGACGCACAAACGTAAGAATGACAGACAGGAAAGCAGACAGACAGACGAACTGACCTTTGTCTTCCGACTTTTGAAAATGATATACGATGCGCAGAGCAAGCATAAAGCGCTTTCGGTACATCCAATAGAGGAGAGCCGCCGACAGGAGTCCAGACAACGCAGTCCCTGCGATGACACCTGCCGATACCTTTATCGCCAAACGCGCATCTGCAACCACCAACACCACCACAATGTACACCCCGAAAACGCGCGCGCAACCCCATCACACCCCATCCCCCGTCTACCCCGCGAACACACACACACACACACACACACACACACACACACACACACACCGCACTACCCCCCTCTCCCAAACAGGGTTTCTTAAATGTATGAATGCAAGCACAAGAAAAAGCGCAGAACAGCATCCCCTCGCATCATGTTCAATCTGGAGACATTCAATGACCCTGGGCTGCAATTTTCCAAGCTCAAGTGCGGGAAAAAAAATGCTGCACTCAATGTTATGGATGCCGATGTCGACACCCTGACCGAGAAGTTCAAAGGCGTGCTTCATGAAACAGCTGATGAAGTACTTGGCGGACACAGGAAGATCGAGCCTTGGGTCACGAATGACAACCTTGATCTCTGCGACGAAAGGAGAGCACTAAAGGCCGCAGGTTCTCCATCCAAGCTTCCAACAACTACAGACAGAACAACAAGGAAATACGGAAGAAAGTAATACAGGCAGAAGAAAATTGGATAACAAACCAGTGCAAGTCCATTGAACAGGACATGGAGCATGGGAACACCCAAAAGGCCCACAACACCCTGAGGATGCCCACCAAAGCCGAGCAGAACGAGTCGTCAGTGATTGAGGATGATGCTGGCAATGTACTGACCGAACACCGAGATCATGAAACGATGGACAGAGTATACTGCCAGCAGCTGTACAATTACCCGCTCCGACCCTACACCAGCTTGTTGACAGACCAACCAGCAGCCAGAGAACCGGACCCTCTTCCAATATTGAGAGCAGAAGTGGAAAAAGCAGTTCACTAATCCCGACGACTGCAACAGAAGGACCACCGTTTCCATCACAGTACGTGGGGGGTCGTGGCATCCCAACACATGAACATCTTTGTATTGAGGTCCTGGGGAAGAACGCGCAGAGATTCGCCACTCTGTCTTGGGAGCGGCAAGTTGTGTGTGTGTGTGTGTGTGGTGTGCGTGTGTGTGCGTGTGTGTGTGTGTGTGCGCGCGTGTGTGGTGTTTAATCTATAGCCAGCAGATCGTGTCAAAACTATAGTTCTACGAGAACGCCTTACCACGCGCTGAGCAACAGATGACTGTAGGGTCCGTCACACCTGTCAAAAGTATTTAGTGTGAACGATGCATCAGACTGAAAGGAGCCCTTTAATCGTTCCTGACACACTTTCCGTCCGTCCTCTCTCTCTCTCTCTCTCTCTCTCTCTCTGTCTCCCTCCCCTGTCTCCCGCCCCGCTCACCCTTGCAATATTCCAGACCTCCACACACACACATGCACATACACTCAGAACGCCTCTCCGCCACTCACCTTCCACTGGCAGTCGTTCCGTGCAGTCGTCACCCGTCCAGGGATGCGCACAGCGGCACACCTCATCCCCGTCGCCTGCATCCATCCTGAAGTCACACACACCGCCGTTGCTGCAGTTCTTGACACACCGGTTCTCGCAGAACACCCCGCCCCACCCCGAGTCGCACTCGCACCTGTGGTCCCAAGCCGTCCCCTCGCGCAGTCCACCGGGATCGACTTACAGAACCCATGGCGACATACGAACTGCCCAACCCCGCCGCAGTCTCTCTCAGACAGGTTCCGTAGAAGGCTGCCAGTCCCGGACTCTTCAGCCGACGCCAGAGACTTGCAGAACTGATCGTAGTGCCACGGGTCGTCATACGGCGGGCGGCAATCACACTGGGCGGAACAGCTCGTGGTGTTGAGCGTGCACGTGCCGCCGTGGAAACAGACCACGCTCTCGTTGCAGGCGTTGAACCTGCAGGAGGCTGCCCCAGCTGCATCCCAGACATCCAGGGAGACCGTGGAGTTTGTCAGGGACGGGTGGCTCTGCTCGGTGCCCAAGATCTGACCGCCTGGCAGTTCGTCGGTGACGTTTCCCTCCGCGTTGAGGCCGGAAGCTCTCCGGCGTCGATCGGGACGCGGGGGGTGCGCTCCTGCTTCTCCGTGCCTGTCCGCAGATCTCCCGTCCGCTACTTTGATGCCGGTGGACGTGTCGCTGGGATCCTTGGGAGAATCGGACACCTGTCGCTTGTGCCTCTCCAACCCGGCAGTCAGAGGTGGGTCAGGGAGAGGCAGGAAAAGCGTGTCGACACTGCAGGGCTGCCGAGGGTGACCGTCCTGAAGGTGAACGGAGTCATCAGGGCGGGGGCAGGGGACGCTCTGCTGTACAAGCCGACCCGACCACACCATCAGAAGGCACGTGCACAGCGTGAAGTCCCCATAAGTTTGGCGGTCCTCCTCATGGCGAAAGGATCTGAAAATAAAACCAATCCAACGTTGTAAATGTTGTAAGACAGCAACGGTGATGGTAATAGTCATCGTGGTGGAGATTATGGCGACACCCCTGCCTCAGAGCCTGCGGTTGATGTAGCATTCGGATATTCCGTCATTAGCATCATCGTCATCATCAGTAATTCAACCAATCGGCTGTCAGTCAATCAATGTCTGTCTCTCTCTGTCTCTGTCTGACTGTCTCTCTCTGTTTCTCTGTCTGTTCTGTCTTGTCTGGTCTGTCTCGTCTCTCTGTCCGTGTCTCTCCATGTCACATGACAGATCCTCTATCTTATCCACTCTATCCTACATATGTGTGCAGGTGCGCGCGAGAGCGAGAGCGAGAGCACGCGCGTGCGTGGTGTGTGTGTGTGTGTGTGGTGTGTGTGTGCGTGTGCGTGTGCGTGCGTGCGCGTGTGTGTGTTGTGTATTCGTGTGCGTGTGCATGTGTGTGTTGTGTATTCGTGTGCATCTGAGTGCGTGTGAGTTAAGTGTGTGTATGCGTGAGTGAGTAAATGTGTGTGTGTGTGTGTGTGTGTGTGTGTGTGTGTGTGTGTGTGTGTGTGTGTGTGTGTGAGTGAGGAGGTAGAAGAGAGAGAGAAGAGAGAGGAGAGAGAGAGAGAAGAGAGGAGAGAGAGAGAGAGAGAGAGCGAGCTTGTGTATGTATGTATGCATGTCTGGTAGGCGGAGAAAAGCCACATTTTGTTTCATAAGAACTTTGTCGAATATTTCCACAAGACCACCTTCATGAAGGTCGAAAAGGACATCAAGTTCCTTACAAGATAGGATAATGTTACTTATAGCCCAGCCGACCGCAAAGGGCCACATCAGGGCTGTCACCACGTTAAAATCAACTCACAAGTCATTCATTCACACAATTCTTTAAAATACATCGAAAAACCATCCGAAAGTTTGTTAAAAATCTTTCCACTGTAAAATCTCAGATCCGATGAAAAAATGTTAATCTCTTTCAAAAACTCAAAGATCGCGTCAGGTGGGACATCTCTGAACAAGGTTTTCATGGAATCTGTAAAATGTTTGTGTCTCACATCGTGCAAGTCCCAACACTCTAAAAGAATATGTTTCACTGTGAGTGGCGCATGACATGGAATGCACCACGGAGCTTCTTCACTCTTTAAAAGGTAGAATGGGTAAAATACGAATGGCCGGTGTGCAGCCGGCACAGAACTGTTTCTTCTTTACGACCACCCAACGTAGATGGGAGGAAGTCCTTAAGGTTTGGACGGATCTGAAGAGTTTGTTATCGTCTGTGTGTTCCATCCTCCTGCCAGAGGTCTCTCACATAATTGTTAATTTTGGGCTTCAGATCTGAGCAGGGGATATATAAGTTGGACAGTTTCTCTGTTGTGGCATTCTTGGCTAAACGATCAACCATCTCGTTCGCTCGATGCCAACATGACCAGGAATCCAGGACTGCGGTTGGACAGTGAGGGTTCACCTGCCTTACAAACTACAACTATACCGATTACCCTTTGAGATCGAATTAACGTCCCACAGGGAAAGGGGGGGGGGGGGAGGGCATGGGTAAGTGAAGCAATGGGGGTAGTGGTGAGGGTGGCTTTGTTTAGTTTATCTCGATTTTTAAACGATATTGAATTTTTTTTAGCTTTTACTAGATTAACAAAAACTGGATTTGACAGGACGGATGGGAGCAGGAAGGAGAAGCGGTGAGGAGGAGGAAGAGAGGGGCGAGGGGGGAGTCATTCCACCGGGATGGAAAGTGTCGCTTTAACGCAGAGCTGTTAACCTATACTTTCTCTCTGTCTCTCTCTCTCTCTCTGCTTTGAGGGGCTAGTGGGTGTGGTGGGGGGGGGGGGGGGGGGGGGCGGGGCGGCAGGCAGCGACAATGTTCCCATTTACCACTATCAGAGAAGAGGCTCTTTTGACGGAAAGAAGCTTTCTGAATTAACTTTCTCCTACAGGGGATAAACGTAAATACGCCCTTTTGTGCTGTATCTGCATTTGTTACCAATCACACTGTCTTGTCTTCAACCTCTTTGGTTTCTGTCACTTGAGCCCCGACTGCTTACTGTGCGTGGACACTTTTCCTGTTTCCTCGAACTGAATTACCATGCCATTCGAAGAACAAGAAACCATATCGTCTGAAGTTAGGCCCTATCATTTCGCAATCAGATGCTGCGAGGAAAAATTTCCTTTTGTATTTCTCTTTTTGCACGAATGTCTTTCCGCTGACAAAGTGTTTTAATTTTGGAGAAGTTCGTCTATATAGTTAAACACTTCCACATTCACGCACATGCACGCTTCCTTACCAGGTCAGTTCAGACTCTCAGATGGAGGTCTCGTCAGGATCCTTCCCAAGCCCTCCTACAGAACCAGCTACTAAGTTCGAGTCCGAGTCTCTGTCAGTGTCAAAGTCCCCGAGTCTAGAAGTGGTACTGCCAAAGCCGTCCTTGCCGTGTTGTAACCGTCTATGGCTGTACAGTTCTGTCGCAGCGCCAGAGCAAGACTGTCTCCTGGAAACTGGAGACCCTATCACTGGTCTGTTTTAAACATGTCAACACGACGTAGCTTCTGAACAAACAAGAAGTTGGCAGCTCCTGTCCTCTTCTAGCCTAGCTGTTCGTCAGCCTGTTGACCTGACCGTCAGTGAACACTTCTCAAGCATGGTGCACTTCTGCCGAGCTCGCCTGCATGCACAGCATCAGTGCGTCACTACAACAATTTCACTTACAGTGCAGTAATCATGGGCAATGTTCTGGGTTGCCAATGGGATATACAGTGCCTTTCCATCAATTAAACACCAATAACATTTGATTGATAAAAGCTGCTGTACCGGAGGAGGGGAAACGAAAGGAAATCTTTTGAAGATTTACTTTTGTACCTCCCCTCCCATACAAGAATTTCTTCCACACTAAAAGTTTAGTCATTTCATTCACTTAAAACATTGACAGAGTAGCATACTTAAGTGCCAAGGGAAAACATACAATGCCGTTGCATTTCAACAAACTAGCTTTCACATCTGACGGAAACAAACTTGTACTGGGGAACAGTACGAAACAATATTTTTGACAGCTTTTAATCGGAAGTAATTTCTTTCTGTCAAACTGTTAATCAAAATAGTTGAAATGTGCCAAGGTGTGTGCAAATTAGACATTTATTCTAGCCTCCCTAAGCCCTTGGGTTGGAAACCTGACAAAAAAAATCAGGAGGTAAAATCTTACGAAATCTTGGAGAATTTAAGGCGGTTTTTTATTTTTTTAAATGTTGTGAAATCTTGGGGGATTTAATGCATTTTCTGATTAAGTTCACTGTAGTCGCTGATGAAAGTACCACGGAAAAGGCAAGGGTATGTCCAAAGTGGCGACGGGGACGTGGTCTGCAGGACTAGGAGGGAGGAGGGGGAGCGGGAGAGGGGGAGTCCAGGTTTGCCGTGTATTATTGTTCTTTCCCCACGCTCCTTGACTTGCCACTGCTCTCAGTAATACTGGCGGAAGTACGCAGATCCGTTAAATCTGATTGTAGCCACACCAAAAAGTGAGTTTCTGTTGCTCCCATGCAACCTCTTCCCCTCCCTCTCTTCTCGTATTTCCCACCCTCGAAGGTCGTCGACAACATACCCATAATCGTTTTCTGCTGAGCATTTAGGTCACGTTTCTCAGTTGGTAGAGCGCCGTACTCGTGATCCTGGGGTTGCGGGTTCGAATTTCGGTATAGGGGGATTTTTCCCTCGGAGTTAACATTGGTTCTGACTCCATTCCCCATACAGTCCTTCGAATGAGACTATAAACCGAGGTTCCGTGTGTGAACGCACGCATAACATCTTGCACACACGTAAAATCCCATCACCAACTTTCGGAAGAGAAGGCCAGTTTGGCCGTTAGTATGGATGACACGTGACACATAGCATGCACCTTCCCGAAGATGGAGTATGGCTGCCTTAATGGCGGGATAAAAAAGGGTCATACACACAAAACTCCACTGCCTGGCTATACAGGGGAGTGTCCGCAGGAGTATCAGCCTGCGTACGCAGAAAAGAAAGAAAGAAAGAAAGGTCACGTTTTACAGATCCTATACCTCCAGCTCCCTACAGTGCATTTCAAATTAGAGACATGAAATTTAGGAAGTTTAAAACATTTATTTTCAAATGACAGTCTTCTCTCATTTCTTTCCGCGTCCGTTTCATCTTTAAAAGGGGAAAGCAATGGTGGGTACAGGGTAGACAATGGTGGGTACAGGGAAGGGAAAACATGGGGGTACAAAAAAAGGGGGGGGGAAAAGACCATGGGGGTACGGGGAAGGGAAGAAAAGGTGGGTACGGGGAAAAGGAAGTTGGTACGGGAAGGGGAAGGGGGTGGAAAAAGGGGAGGGAAGGGGGGAAAAGGGGGAGGGGGGGGCGGAAGGGGGGAAGAAAGGGGAAGGGGGGGAAAAGGGGGGAAAGGAAAAAAAAATTTGGGGGAAGGAAAAAATGGGACGGAAGGGAAGCAAGGGTGGGTCAGGAGGGCCCCAAGGGGGGGGAACAGGAAGGGAAAAAAAGGGGGGAAATTAAAAACAGGGGTGGGACAGGGGGGGAAGACAATGTGGTACGGGGAAAACAAGGGAAGGGGACAATGGTGGGTACACGGGAAAAGGGAAAGGAGCAATGGTGGGACAGGAAGGAAGACAATGGTGGGTACGGAAAGGGAAACAAAGGTGGTACAGGAGGAAAAGACAAGGTGGTACGGGGAAAGGGACAATGGTGGGTACAGGAAGGGAAAACATGGGGGGCACGGGGAAAGGGAAGACAATGGGGGGTACGGGGAAAGGGCAATGGTGGGTACGGGGGAAGGCAATGGTGGGAAAAACAAGGGGGATGGGAAGACAATGGTGGGTCAGGGAAGGGCAAATGGTGGGTCCCAGGGAAGGGAAACAATGGGGGGGCACGGGGAAAGGGGAAAGACAATGGTGGGTCCCAGGGAAGACGGGTGGTACAGGGAAGGGAAACAATGGTGTACAGGAAGGGAAAGGGACAATGTGGGTACAGGGAAGCAATGGGGGTACAGGGAAGGGAAAACAATGGTGGGCACAGGAAAGGGAAGACAATGGGGGGTTCAGGAAGGGAGCAATGGTGGGCCCAGGGAAGACAATGGTGGGTACAGGGGGAGACAATGGTGGGTACAGGAGACAATGGTGGGTACAGGAAGGGAACATGGTGGGACGGGGAAGGGAAGACAATGGTGGGTACGGGGAAGACAATGGTGGTACGGGGAAAGGGGAAGAATGGTGGGTACAGGGAAGACAATGGTGGGACAGGGAAGGGAAGACAATGGTGGGACGGGGAAGGGGAAGAAAATGGTGGGTACCAGGGAAGCAATGGTGGGTACAGGGAAGAAACAAGGTTGGGAAACGGGAAGGGAAAAAATGGTGGGTACAGGAAAGGACAATGGTGGGTACGGGAAGGAACAATGGTGGGTACAGGAAGGGAAAGACAAGGGTTTGTACGGGGAAGGGAGAAAATGGTGGTACAGGGGAAGACAATGTGGGTACAGGAGAAGGGAAAGGGAAGAAAATGGTGGGACAGGAAGACAATGGTGGGTACAGGGAAGGGAAGACAATGGTGGGTACAGGGAAGGGAAGACAGTGGTGGGTACAGGGAGGAAGACAGTGTGGGTCAGGAAGACAATGGTGGGTACAGGGAAGGGAAGACAATGGTGGACACAGGGAAGACAATGGTGGGTACAGGGAAGGGAAGACAATGTGGGTCAGGGAAGGGAAGACAGTGGTGGGTACAGGGAAGGGAAGACAGTGGTGGTACAGGGATGACAATGGAGGGTACAGGGAAGGGAAGACAGTGGTGGGTACAGGAAGGGAAGACGTGGTGGGTACAGGGAAGAAGACAGTGGTGGTACAGGGAAGGAAAGACAGTGGTGGGTACAGGGAAGGGAAGACAATGGTGGGTATAGGGAAGGAAGACAATGGTGGGTACAGGGAAGGGAGGGAAGACAATGGTGGGTACGGTAGGGAAGAAATGATGGGTACAGGAAGGAAGACAATGGTGGGTACAGGGAGGAAGACAATGGAGGGTACAGGGAAGGAAGACAATGGTGGGTACACTACAGGGAAGGAAGACAATGGTGGGTACAGGGAAGGGAAGACAATGGTGGGTACAGGAAGGAGACAGTGGGGGTACAGGGAAGGCGGAAAAGAGTGGTGGGTACAGGGAAGGGAAGGCAATGGTGGGTACAGGGAAGACAATGGTGGGTACAGGGAAGGGAAGCAATGGTGGGTACAGGGAAGGACACATGGTGGGTACAGGGAAGGGAAGACAATGGTGGGTACAGGGAAGGGCGGGGGAACGACAAATTGATTTGAGCAGTTACTGGAGGGTAGCGGACGGATATCGCTCCCTGCCCTGACAGTATCTCGATTACATGGATGTTCCATCAAGCCCGTGAAAAGCCGAGGGAACAAGTGGGGATATCCCAAACCATACCCCCCCCCCCCCCCCTCTACCCCCCTCCCCATCCCCCGAAAATGGCTAATGAAAAAAATTCGGGTCTTGTCCAAAAGGAAATCGTGCCTACGATAGTACTATCGCTCTGAAAAAAACATACCGTCGGAGTTTTCTTTCTCGGTTCTTGCTTTTGCTTTTCTTGTTGTTCCCGTGTTTTTTCTTCGTGGTGGCAAACCGTTTTGAACGGCCTCAATTTACGGTGCACTAGTTCAGTACTGCTGGGAAAACCCGGGCGCAGGCAGCCGCTTTAAACAACTCAGTCTCCCACGTCAAAAAACTTGCCTAACGCGGGGCGGGTGAAAAAGTTGATTTTTTCTCCCCCAAAACGGGTAAAAAAAGTTATTTTTTGGTCCCCATTCCGTAGGAAAGTAAACCCGGGGGGGCCCGCCCTTCCCTTTTTTTTTTTTTTTTTTTTCCCCCCCCCCCCCCCCCCCCCCCCCCCCCCCCCCCCCCCCCCCCCCCCCCCCCCCCCCCCCCCCCCCCAAACCCCCCCCCCCCCCCCCCCCCCCCCCCCCCCCAAAAAAACCCCCCCCCCCCCCCCCCCCCCCCCCCCCCCCACCCCCCAAAACCCCCCCCCCCCCCCCCCCCCCCCCCCCCCCCCCCCCCCCCCCCCCCCCCCCCCCCCCCCCCCCCCCCCCCCCCCCCCCCCCCCCCCCCCGGGGGAGTTTTTTTTTCCCCCACCTGAAAATTTTTCTTTTTTGTCCACCAACCACGGTTTAATTTGGGGGTTTGGCACCAGGGGGAAATGAACAAAAAGTTAGGACTCGTGCAGGGGGGGCCCACCCCAAAAGGGTTGGATTTTTTTTTGGGCTAAGCTAGGGCAAAATTTTGGGTTTTTGCAGGGTTTTTTTTTAAATGAATCCGAGGTCTTCATTTTTAAGGGGTTCGGAAGGAAACCTAAAATTTTAAAAAAAACTTTTGCTAGGGACTTTAAATTTAAACGCAGGGAATTTACCAGGGGAAAGCGCGGCTCCGGATTGAGTAGTGGTTGGGCTGGATCGCATCCACGTGGGGAAATTTGGGTACAAAAGATTTTTTTCCCCTTTTTAATTTAAAATTTTTCCCTTTTCCCCCAAAGGTATTTGGAAAACGGGGGGGGGGAAAAAATGCATGCAAAAAAGATTTTACGCATGTTTAATCCCCATACCAGAAGTGTGTGGGTCGTCAGTCGGTGGGGAAAAGGGTGACAACAATTGTCACGTGCACAATAGTCATCAGTGTGTTCAATGTGTTGGTGCTGGCTGCAAAAAAAAAAAAGGAAGAAGAAGATGCGTCACGGTTGCATTTTGCTTGATGTCTGGCTCCACTAATCAAAGCAGCGCTCTCGGAAACAATGGATACTGCTCTCATAACTTTTTTTTTGCCTCGGAGATCAGAGTTTGAACTGCTTCCCACATAGTGCAGTTAATGGAATATGAACTCTCCTCTCTTTTCCTGCGTGCAACTGATGGACATGACTCGTGCCTGCAATATTCACCGCTCCCATGACAAAAGAGAACAGAGCAAAAGAAGAGGGCTGACTTGAGTCAAGCTTGGACAGAAGTCCGGAACATCTGTCAACAAATGTTGTCGTAAAGGCCAGAGGTCACAGGGCAAATCCAGAATCATGTTCAGCCGACTAGTTTTTGTCTACATTCACCAAAAAAGAGTGAGGCTCCTCGACACTCTCGTTCTCCATTGGCGATGAGTCTTCATCGCGCGGGTGGAGGAGTGGTGGTGTTCAGCAGATACCATGTTTTGATTCATATTTTAGAGGAAAGTCCTTTCTGATCTGTAGCTATTACAGACAGCAGTTGTTTGAATGAACGAACGAACGAATGAATGAATGGATGAAAGAATGAATGAATGGATGAAAGAATGAATGAAAGTCATTTTACTTTCACAGCGAAATACCCCCAAATCTTAGCTCCAAGCGCACGAAATACACGAGCACTGCACAATAATTTATTTTACATGTGTAAACAAGGGGAAACAGACCAATGTACTCTGCTCCAAATCCGATATGAAGTGAATTTAAAACAAAGAGGAACTCCCGTCAGATGCTTCCTGTTTGTCTTTCACCTCGGTCTCTTTTATTCATGAGTATCAATTCGTGCGAGGGGATGCGCCATGCGCCGAATGTTGCATGCTTCCACACACACACACACACACACACACACACACACACACACACACATATATATATTATATATATATATATATTATATATATGAATATATGAAAACAACCATTATAATGAAAAGCAAACAAGAAAGTTCTTTCTTCCCAACGTTTTGGACAATGGGTCTTCCTCAGGGACTTCTTTATTTTGGTACGACTGACACAACCAAAACAGTCCTTTAACCGTACCTTTCTCTGATCATCACTCGGAGAATCAAAGCTGGCTGGCACAGGCACCCGAAAGAGAACATGAACAAATCGAAAACCAACCAGTAAACAAAAGTGATCCAATATCAAACATTGCACCCTATACAGACTCCCATCTCCAATCCCTCCTCCCCCATCAGTCACACAACACCCAACACACACAAACGCACTCATGCACCCACACACAAACACGCACACGAACGCACCCATCCACCCCGCACCCCCCCCCCCCCCTCAACACACACACTCATGTGTGTGCGTTTGTATATATATATATATATATATATGTGTGTGTGTGTGTGTGTGTGTGTGTGTGTGTGTGC
>CM031606.1:62167682-62180182 GCA_018398815.1 Conus ventricosus | reverse complement strand
TTTTATTGTGTTGTGTTGTATTGTGTTGCATTACATTGCATGGTTACGCTGTCCTGCACTGTGTTTTATTGTGTTGTGTTGTAATGTGTTGTGTTGTTTTGGGTTGTGTTGTGTTGCATTTCATTGCATGGTTACGCTGTCCTGCGCTGTGTTTTATTGTGTTGTGTTGTATTGTGTTGTGTTGTATTACACTGCACAGTTGCGCTGACCTGTGCTGTGTTTTATTGTGTTTTGTGTTGTGTTGTGTTGTGTTGCATTACATTGTATGGTTGCGCTGTCCTGCGCTGTGTTTTATTGTGTTGTGTTTTATTGTGTTGTGTTGCATTACATTGCATGATTGCACTGTCCTGCGCTGTGTTGTATTGTATTGTGTTTTATTGCGTTGTGTTGTATTGTGTTGTGTTGTGTTGCATTACATTGCATGGTTGCGCTGTGTTGTACTGTGTTGCATTACATTGCATGGTTGCGCTGTCCTGCGCTGTGTTGTACTGTGTTGTGTTGCATTACATTGCATGATAGCGCTGTCCTGTGCGGTGTTTTATTGTGTTGTGTTGTGTTGTATTGTGTTGTGTTGTGTTGCATTACATTGCATGATTGCACTGATCTGTGCGGCGTTGTATTGTGTTGTGTTGCATTACATTGCATGGTTGCGCTGTCCTGCTCGGTGTTGTATTGTGTTGTGTTGCATTACATTGCATGGTTGCGCTGTCCTGCGCCCGTCTTGTATTGTGTTGTGTTGTGTTGTCCTATTGTGTTGTGTTGCATTACATTGCATGGTTGCGCTGTCCTGCGTTGTGTTGTATTGTGTTGTGTTGCATTACATTGCATGGTTGTGCTGTCCTGCGCTGTGTTGTTTTGTGTTGTGTTGCATTACATTGCATGGTTGCGCTGTCCTGCGCGGTGTTGTATTGTGTTGTGTTGCATTACATTGCATGATTGCACTGACCTGCGCGGTGTTGTATTGTGTTGTGTTGCATTACATTGCATGGGTGCGCTGTCCTGCGCCGTCTTGTATTGTGTTGTGTTGTGTTGTATTGTGTTGCATTACATTGCATGGTTGGCGCTGTCCTGCGCTGTGTTGTTATTGTGTTGTGTTGCATTACACTGCATGGTTGCGCTGTCCTGCACCGTCTTGTATTGTGTTGTGTTGTGTTGTATTGTGTTGCATTACACTGCATGGTTGCGCTGTCCTGCGCGGTGTTTTATTGTGTTGTGTTGTATTGTATTGTGTTGTGTTGCATTAAACTGCATGGTTGCGCTGTCCTGCGCCGTCTTGTATTGTGTTGTGTTGCATTACATTGCATGATTGCACTGACCTGCGCGGTGTTGTATTGTGTTGTGTTGCATTACATTGCATGGTTGTGCTGTCCTGTGCGGCGTTGTATTGTGTTGTGTTGCATTACATTGCATGGTTGTGCTGTCCTGTGCGGCGTTGTATTGTGTTGTGTTGCATTACATTGCATGGTTGTGCTGTCCTGTGCGGCGTTGTATTGTGTTGTGTTGCATTACATTGCATGGTTGTGCTGTCCTGTGCGGCGTTGTATTGTGTTGTGTTGCATTACATTGCATGATTGCACTGACCTGTGCGGCGTTGTATTGTGTTGTGTTGCATTACATTGCATGGGTGCGCTGTCCTGCGCGGTGTTTTATTGTGTTGTGTTGCATTACACTGCATGGTTGTGCTGTCCTGCGCCGTGTTGTATTGTGTTGTGTTGCATTACATTGCATGGATGCGCTGTCCCGCACGGTGTATTACTCTACTGCCCTGTTTTGTTGAGTCGTCTTTGATTGCGGTGCATTGTACTGGGCTGTACGCTGTGGCTCTGTACAGCATTGCTTGCCCAACTCACTCTGTCCCCCAGGCACGAACTTGAAGCCGACCCAGGAAAGGACGGCCATGGTGGAATGGTGGTACACGTGGAGGAAGGTCACGTGACTGAACTTCTTGCGCAGGATGAAGAACACCTGGCCATGGAAAGCGACAGGAACGAATGGAGTCAGTGAAGGAAGGCATGGGAAGTCCCGCAAATGAATGAATGATCGAAAGATTGAATGAATGAACGAATAATTGACTGATTGCACGAATGAATGAATGAATGAATGAATGCATGAATGAATGAATGAATGAATGAATGAATGAATGAATGTTCTGACAGATGAACAATCTTGATTGTACGAACCATCGCATGAACTGGTGAATCACAAACCATGTAAATGAGTGACTGAATCATTAAATGAACCAGTGGATGATAAACTCCGGAGAAGAAATCAGTGAATGAATGTAACTGGCGTGAATGAATGAACGAATGAATGAATGACGAATGAAGAAATGAAAGAATGAATAAGAAACATGTGAATGAATTAATCAATATATGAGTGGACAAGGTATCTTACGAATGAGTGGGTGAATGAGTACGTGAATGAACAACGCCGTTAAGTGTTCATACGACTGGAGGAATAGATGAATGGTGGATAACAAAAAATAAAAAATCTTGTGACTGAGTGAGTGAATGAATGTGTGGACGAGTTGATGGAGAGAAATCCTGTGAACGTGAAAAAACATGAATAAAAAAAGAAAAAACTTATGATTTAGTGGACGCGTGAGCAAATGGTGCATGAAGGAACGAATGACTAAAAGGATTGTTCTGCCATTCTTCTCGCGTTGTCTTGATGGCAGACTGGTCAACAGTCTGAAGGACGGGGGTGGGAGCAGATTGGTCAACAGTCTGAAGGACGGGGTGGGAGCAGATTGGTCAACAGTCTGAAGGACGGGGGTGGGGGCAGATTGGTCAACAGTCTGAAGGACGGGGGTGGGAGCAGATTGGTCAACAGTCTGAAGGACGGGGGTGGGAGCAGATTGGTCAACAGTCTGAAGGACGGGGGTGGGGGCAGATTGGTCAACAGTCTGAAGGACGGGGGTGGGGGCAGATTGGTCAACAGTCTGAAGGACGGGGGTGGGAGCAGATTGGTCAACAGTCTGAAGGACGGGGTGGGAGCAGATTGGTCAACAGTCTGAAGGACGGGGGTGGGGGCAGATTGGTCAACAGTCTGAAGGACGGGGTGGGAGCAGATTGGTCAACAGTCTGAAGGACGGGGGTGGGGGCAGATTGGTCAAGAGTCTGAAGGACGGGGATGGGACAGCAAGGTGGACATGCAAGGGGAAGTATGCAGTTGGTGGATCGTTGCAGAGTAGTAGCAGTTACGTCCTTCGAGTCTCTCTCTCTCTCTCTCTCATAACCTAATTACGTACGAAAACAGTCTAAACGGTCGCGTGGTTACGCGCGCGCGCGCACACAGACACACACGCGCGCGCGCGCACACACACCACACACACACAATACACGAACATATGCACACGCATGTACAAGAACACGTACACACATGCACACAGATACATACACACAGATCTAGACACACACAGAGACGCACCACACACACACACACACACACACACACAACACACACACACACACACACACACAGACGCAGATACACACAGAAACACACACAGAGACACAGACACACACAACACACACACACACACACACACACACACACACACATGCGCGCGACATTGAAAAAAAAACAACAAACTTACCGTATCTGAAAACTCTAATATCTTCATGAACATAAACCACCAGCCAACTTTGTAACTCTGAAATAAAAAGAAATATAAGTAAAGCAAAGACTTTAAACGCTTGACACATCTGTATGTGCTCAATCGTAAACGCTAATAGAGAAATCCAGATTTTTCACACACACACACACACACACACACACACATGCACGTACGCAGGCTCAGAGAGAGAGAGAGAGAGAGAGAGAAAGAGGGAGACAGACAGGCACAAAAGCACAGAGAGATAATCACGCGAGAAGCGATGCATGACGGAGGACACACGGGAGAGAGAGGCGCGTTAATCAGCAAGGGAAGGGGAGGAAGGGGAGCGAGAGCTGTTGTCAGCAAGGCGTGACGGGACAGAGACAGATAGGATTGTATATATACTGACTTCCATAAAAAACGCGAAAATTTGAAAGGCTATTTTTAGGGTGAAAAGGGGTGAATATACAATATTGAACCATTGTGGCAAGTTGTTTGGGTCCAAGACTCACGTGCAGTGAAAAAATTGTGTGAGCAACACATCATTCCGGCATTGGAGGGTCAACAAAAATGGCAAACTGGTTGCTGCATGTGAGGCACGTGCACACCATGCACAGCAAAGTTAACCAGCGACAAGTACGCAGGCATGCAGCCTTTATAAAGCCGCGCTACAAGGTTCAGGTAACGACTTGCCGTCTGAGCGCTACAGAGATGCCAAGACTACGAGCAGAGGAAACGCAATCGTGCCCTAGGCCATCTGGAGGCTGGTGTGGATGCCAGGCAGGTCGCCAACATCTTTAACGTCTACATCTCAACCATCTATCATCTGCAGCACGCATGCGAGTCACTGGTACCACTGATGATCGTCCCCGGCCAGGCCGTCCTTGGGTCACCACACAAAGAGAGGATCGCCATCTTGTTCGAACCCATCTGCGGGACAGGCGGCAAACGGCCGCTAACACTGCTCGACAGGTGGCTGGGAATCTCCAGCAACGAATCAGCCTCAACACTATGCAGCGGCATCTTCAGGAGAATGGGCTGGCATGTAGGCGTCCTCACAGAGGTCCGGTACTGACACCAAGACACCGGCAGGACAGGCTGCAGTGGGCCAAGCCCGAATCAACTGGCGCAGGCAGCAGTGGGGACGCATACTGTTCTCAGATGAGAGCCGTTTTTGTATTGACATGGCTGACGGTCGTGTCAGAATATGGCGTCGACCTGGTGAACGCTATGCTGACTCCTGTGTGGTAGAGCGGAACCCTGGGGAGGCCCGAACGTTATGATATCGGGTGCAATTGGCATTAACCACGCCATAGGACCAGCCATCTTTCAGAACACTGGTCCTGGTCGCGGACAGGGTGTCAATGCACAGCGCTACATCAACCAGGTGCTCAGACCCCATGTCGATCCTTTTTTTGCGCAACACCCAAACTGGACATTCCAACAGGACAATGCAAGACCACACACCGCCAGGGCCACCCAGCAATTTCTTCAGCATAACAACGTCAATGTGCTGCCCTGGCCAGCCCTCAGTCCCAATTTAAAACCCAATAGAACATTTTTGGATGAACTTGGCAGACGGTTGGACCTCCTGCGTCCACGACCAGCAACAGCGGCTCAACTTCACCAGGCCATCGTCCATGTGTGGGCTGGTGTGCCAAGGGGACGCATCAACCACCTGGTCCACTCAATGAGCCGCAGGTGTCAAGCAGTTGTCAACGCACATGGTGGCCACACACGGTATTAGGACTTCAAGCTGGTTTGTCACGTGACCTTGGATTTTCCACACAAAAGACATATTGCTGATGACATTTTCACACATTACCGGTGTAATGAATCAAATCACGTTGAATTCTCGCTTCCACTCTGTACAATTGTGACCAATAAAATTCCACCCCAACTTCAGCTTGTTTTGTTTTCGCGTTTTTTATGGAAGTCAGTATATATAACCGAAATGGTTTTCAGCACCACTTCAGCCGTCTGCCTATGCACACACCCTTATCCCCGTAGCGTTTTCTTTCAAGGCGACAATACTGTTGTGACCGTCCTGGGGAAACAGTCATTAAATTGGATACACGTTAGAACATGGTGGTGTGACGGAGAACACTACCATATGGCACACATTCGAACAGCTGAAGCGAAGCTATTAAATATCTCATTTACATTCATGGATAGCCTCCTTACAGCAAAGAGGTCACATCGAGGATGGGGCAGAATTTTTTTTTCCTTAGTCATTAAATAGTAAGAAATATTTGGGTTTAACTGATTCAGTTTGCCTTGGCTTAAGGCTGTGTCAGGCTAATTGACATAGGCTAGAACACCAAGGCTACATCAAAATGTTGTTATGCTCTGCATAGTTATGCGGGGATTGTCTTCAGTTGTGACAAGCTCCTAGCATAACATTATCAGTCCCTAAAATCCCCGAAGTCGGAGTGTGGCTGCCATGTGGCGGGGTAATCAAAAACGGTCACACACGTAATGTTCTCATCCCCAGCTGATGCATTTGTACCATAGTGTTCAAGTACTTCGGCTGTTTGGATGATCCCTGGAGTCTTTTAGCCAGGGTACGACAACAACAACAACTGATTCAGTTTTCATCACCTCATTGTTGTTGATGTTACGTCTGTTGTTGTTGTGGGGTTTTTTTAATGATGCACACCCAAACACCATGAATGGTTTTGTGTACACACGCACTGACCAGAAACACACACACACACACACACACACAACACACACACAAACACACACACACACACACACACACACATTCGGGTACGCATGCATACACGAACATGCGTGTACACACACACACACACACACACACACACACACACACACACACACACACACACACTCACACCAGAACCCCCATACCAGGACGGATCCATATTTCCCAGACAGAGTCCTGTCCACCGTGGCACAGACGAAGTTGAAGCCGTCCCCGACGATGATCGCCATCGTCTGAAACAACAACACAGTCCATGCAGAACAGGGTGCTCCACCATCCCTCCACAGCACACTGCGTGGTCTGCGTGGTGCCAGAGGAATGGGCGCACAACAGCTTTATACTGCCCATTTTTTTCCCTCCGAATTGCGAGGAAGCTAACAGGATTTAACGAATTATGTACCCCCCCCCTCCTCTCTCTCTCTCTCTCTCTCTCTCTCTCTCTCTCTCTCTTCTCTCTCACACACGCACGCACGCACGCGCGCGCGCGCGCGCAGAGAGAGAGAGAGAGAGAGAGAGAGGGCGGGGGGGAGGAGAGAGAGAGGAAGAAGAAGAAGAAACCAGCAGAGATGAAACAGACAACGGAACGAAAACCAAAACCGATATTTAAGCCATGTACAGTGTAACCGTCAAGATCTACTCAATCTTCCAGATGTCTAAGACAACATGTTATTACTATAATGAGTAAAAGGGAAATCTTTTCGAGTAACGTTCAGGCATCATTTTTGTGCCTACTCATCAAAATACTAACATCCTCTTAGTGGTAGAAAGGCCCCTGGTTTTCGACCTCCCCTATCCAAATGGACTCCTAGGAGAAGATAATCTTATGACAGACAGAAGTTTTCTGTGTTATTTGTTGTTTCTTCTTAGCTTTCCTTCACCAAATTATCTTCTCTTATCGAGGTCAACCTAGAAATTGCCAGTTGACTCCCCTTCGCCATGCAGAATCTGTGTGCCGGAGGTATGGGGAAAAGGGGGGGGGGGGGGGGGGGGGAAGGGGGGGAAAGAGGGAGGAGTGTTGTCATAATCCATTTTTAACAGAACTCTGCCAAACATTCCTTACAAGTGCACACAGACTGTTGGTTTCCTAAAACCATCAATCTCAAATAGGATGAAGCACAACTTTTTTTCCGATATGTACTCGTAATGAAATAAACACGACATAGTTAGACATCATAGTGTCAAAACACACCCAATGAAATTCCATTCTTTTCCATTCAAACTGTAATGTATAGATGTCAGTGGCATGCACAAAGATCAAACAAAATGCGTGTCTGTGTTGCAGAAGTAATTCGTCTTGATGGCAACGAAGCTTGACAATTCTGATTCTCTCTCTCTCTCTCTCTCTCTCTCTCTCTCTCAACACAGCCACACACACACACACACCACACACATGCACAGAGAGAGAGAGAGAGAGAGAGAGAGAGAGAGAGAGGAGAGAGAGAGGAGAGAGAGAGAGGACATTATATTGAACAATCTAGTTGCTGGGGGTAAACAAGTGCAGGCTAATAATTCCTCCGTCACTGCATTACTGACTTGGCAAAGATTGAAAAAGAAAGTGTGTGTGGAAGAGGGGGGGGGGGGGGGGGAGACAGAAAATGAGAATGAAAAATCAGGGAAATATATTTCTAATATAAAATTATTCACGAGCAGGATATGGAGACCATTGTAACCCATCTTAAAGACAGAACCATTCGAGGCCTTTCGTCAACTGGATAGGATTCGTAAGGGCGACTGTGTGTGTGCGCGTGCGTGCGTGCATGCTTTCGTGCGTGCGCGCGTGCGTGCGCGTATGAGTTCGTTTGTACACGATCGACCAACTTGTGTGAGTATAGTTCCGGGTTCTTCGGTGGGATGAGTGAGTAAAGGCATTGGTTACTTGCCTGGCGCCTTCGAGGGACAGAGAGAGAGAGACAGAGAGACAGAGACAGAGAGAGAGAGAGAGAGACAGAGAGAGAGAGAGAGAGAGATAGAGAGAGAGAGAGAGAGAGTGTGTATGTGTGTGTGTGTGTGTGTGTGTGTGTGTGTGTGTACGCGCGCGCAAGAGCTCCCGTATGCTTGCTTGGGAATGAATGGCTGCATACGAGCTGCGCCAACTCCTTTTTTTCAGTCAAATAGAAATTTCAAAACATAGTTGAGATAATCATTACGCACTGCCAAACACAGTCAAGTCACTGACTCCTCAAACTGCTATGAACAGGACATTTTTTTCATGGTCCTACATTCGATGGCCTTGGGCGACCATTATGCGGGTGATTTTCTCTCTCTCGTACTGGTGTGAGTGTTGTTAGAAAAATATTCTATATATTGTTGAAGTTAGACAACCATGACGGGTAATGGCCGGGCTACAGAAAGTCGACTCATACACAGGCGAAGCGAAGGGTTCCTGTTCACAAGATTCGACCACACGATCCTCTGACGATGGCATTGTGTATGATATGCGAATGAATATCAGTTAACATGTTCCTCAGAATTTCAAAGCAGTTTATCTGGTTCTGCAAGAACAGGCGGCATTAGCAACAGGCCCACAACACACGAACGCTCCGATTTCCATCTTCCAATCGGAAAGAAGTACATAGAATTGGACGGCTCACGAAGCCCGACACACACCATGATTGTTCATAGATGAGACAAACATACACGTACTTTAAACAATCAAGAGTCTAATTCAGCTTATCTCCGTTTACAGCGGCTTGATCTTCTGTGGAAACAAGATGAATGTTGCCCTAGAAATGTGATCCACCATCGTCCCCATGCAATGAAGAAGAGAAACGTCTACTGATTGGTAACTGGAGGCCTCGGCATTCTTATTCACGGGCGGGACGTGATGGGCGCGTTGGGCTCTGCAGTCATGAAATACGGGCTGGTACACCCATGGGGATGCTACTTTAAGGCTGTTATGAGCTGCATCTGTAGTCTAATTTACCTCTGTTCAGGAGCAGTTATGTCCTTGATATCTTAATGGAGTGTCCTGCGCGTGCCTGTACCATCGTCAACACAGCGCAGGCCTCCAAGGGTGGTACAGGACTGCTCTAAAGGCAGGTGAAGACAGTGCTTCTCTGGGTCCTCCCCAGCACCTTCGGGTGTTTCTTTTTCTTCTTTGCCTTAACTAGGCTGACCCTGGAGAAAGGTCCAGTGACGGTGAGGAAAGACCCACTGACCACAGGGAAAGTCCTGTTGACAGTGGGAAAGACTACAACTTTGGATTCTCACTTGAGGGCACATAAGACCGTATGGCGAAAGCTTGGCTGTGTCTGGAGTGGCACTGTCTTCATCTGTCCGTGGGCAGGGGTGGTTGGGTCTGTGGGGTGTGCTCGGCAGCTGGAGGGTGGTGTTTTTCGCCGGTGGGCTCTGCAGTCATGAAATACGGGCTGGTACACCCATGGGGATGCTACTTTAAGGCTGTTATGAGCTGCATCCTGTAGTCTAATTTACCTCTGTTCAGGAGCAGTTATGTCCCTTGATATCTTAATGGAGTGTCCTGCGCGTGCCTGTACCCATCGTCAACACAGCGCAGGCCTCCAAGGGTGGTACAGGACTGCTCTAAGGCAGGTGAAGACAGTGCTTCTCTGGGTCCTCCCCAGCACCTTCGGGTGTTTCTTTTTCTTCTTTGCCTTAACTAGGCTGACCCTGGAGAAGGTCCAGTGACGGTGAGGAAAGACCCACTGACCACAGGGAAAGTCCTGTTGACAGTGGGAAAGACTACAACTTTGGATTCTCACTTGAGGGCACATAAGACCGTATGGCGAAAGCTTGGCTGTGTCTGGAGTGGCACTGTCTTCATCTGTCCGTGGGCAGGGGTGGTTGGGTCTGTGGGGTGTGCTCGGCAGCTGGAGGGTGGTGTTTTTCGCCGGTGGGCTCTGCAGTCATGAAATACGGGCTGGTACACCCATGGGGATGCTACTTTAAGGCTGTTATGAGCTGCATCCTGTAGCTAATTTACCTCTGTTCAGGAGCAGTTATGTCCCTTGATATCTTAATGGAGTGTCCTGCGCGTGCCTGTACCCATCGTCAACACAGCGCAGGCCTCCAAGGGTGGTACAGGACTGCTCTAAAGGCAGGTGAAGACAGTGCTTCTCTGGGTCCTCCCCAGCACCTTCGGGTGTTTCTTTTTCTTCTTCATGACACGGTTCAGTGGTTGAGACCGGTGTGTGGTGGGTGGCAAGGGGCGGAGGGTGGGGTCGGGGTGGGGGAAGAACGTGCGAATCGGTTGAACGAGGGGAAGGGAAAGGGCGCGGGTGGTTTGCAGTGTGTGTGTGTGTGTGTGTGTGTGTGTGTGTGTGTGTGTGTGTGTGTGAGAGAGAGAGAGAGAGAGAGAGAGAGAGAGAGAGAGAGAGAGAGAGAGAGGGTGAGAGAGAGTGAGAGAGAGTGCGTGTGTGTGTGTGTGTGTGTGTGTGTGTGTGTGTGTGTGTGTGTGTGTGTGTGTGTGTGTGTGAGAGAGAGAGAGAGAGAGAGAGAGAGAGAGTGCGTATGTGTATGTGCATGTGTGTGTGTGTGTGTGTGTGTGTGTGTGTGTGTGTGTGTGTGTGTGTGTGTGTGTGTGACGGTGGGCTGGTGTGCGAGCGCGGTCGTGTGTGTGTAAGTGCGTGCATTCGTGCGTGCGTGTGTGTGTGAGTGTGTATGCGCGCGCGCGCGTGCGTACGTGTGTGTGTGTGTGTGTGTGTGTGTGTGTGTGTGTGTGTGTGTGTGTGTGTGCGCACGCGCGCGCGTGCGTTCGTACATGTGAGAGCCTGTGTGTGTGTGTGTGTATGTGCGTGCGTGCGTGCGCGTGCGTGTTCGTGTGTGTGTGTGTGTGTGTTCATGTGCATGTGTGAAGCTGCTTGCGTATGCGCACAGACGTGTGTGACTTTGTCTGTAGCTTGCGTTGAAATGTGAAAACACGTCTGCTCCCCAATCACGGATCTGACTGGATTCATTGACACTTGCTCGGATTCATCGGATCGTTGCGAGGCAACCTTGAAGCGGATCACAGTTTTTGAAAAATCTTTCACATGTTCTGCTTCAAACAATAAATATTCTTTCTCCCGTTATCCCATTCCCGTTTTTTGTGGGTTTTTTTCTCTCCTTTCCCGACACCCCCTTCCTGCCTCTCACCCCCGCCCCCTCCTTCTCTCATAGCGCTCCAAACCGATCTTTCAACATGTTACGACATCACGTGTCCGCTGACTTATAATTCACGTGGTTCTAGTCATAGACCAATATTGAGGATTCTTAAGGATTGCAAAACTCATATAGCATGGCACAGAACACATCTTACCGAAACATCTTTCAACCTGTCATGTCAAATGATTTTTGTTAAATTAAAACCAGTAAAGCTTCACCATCTACATCTTCGATAAACGGCACTGCTATTCCACCATACACTTTTTAATCTATTGTCTGTAAAATTTTCTGTTTTTTCCATTTTGCGGCATAGCTGCCCTACGAAAGGTTTCTTGGGTTACTCTGTACATTTTTCTAGTTTACGGCATCACTATCCAACCATGCATCTCTTGGGTTTCTGTCTGTATATACTTTTTTTTCTTCTCTATTTTACGGTATCGCTATCCTACCATACATCTCCTGGATTTTTGTCTGTACACTTTTCTATTTTACGGCATTGCTATCCTGCCATACATCTCTTGGGTTACTGCCTCTACATTGTTTTTTCTTCTGTTTTCCGGCATCGCTGTCTTACCATACATTTCTTGAGTAACGGTCTGTACATTTTTCTGTTTAACGGCATCGCTGTCTTACCATACATTTCTTGAGTAACGGTCTGTACATTTTTCTGTTTAACGGCATCGCTGTCTTACCATACATTTCTTGAGTAACGGTCTGTACATTTTTCTGTTTTACGGCATCGCTGTCTTACCATACATTTCTTGACTAACGGTCTGTACATTTTTCTGTTTTACGGCATCGCTGTCTTACCATACATTTCTTGAGTAACGGTCTGTACATTTTTCTGTTTTACGGCATAGCTATCCTACCATACATTTCTTGAATCACTGCCTGTTCGTTGTTTTTTTTTTCAGCGTCACTATCAGGGGGAAAAAAGTAGTATTACGGACACAAGCGGCAACAAATGTCACGTTATTTTCAAAGTCCTTTAGAATGATTTCTGATTGACTGAAGGACTTGCAATGCAGATTTTACACATCACAGCGTCCTGAAATGCAGATTTTTCACATCTCA
>CM031606.1:62157682-62160182 GCA_018398815.1 Conus ventricosus | reverse complement strand
TGATGCCCTTTGCAATCGGCTGTCATACAACACGAAATGAAAAGGACTGTCTGTCTGTCTGTCTGTCTGTCTGTCTCTCTCTCTCTCTCCAACCTACCAGCACAAAAATATAGGTGGCCAGAGCCACCATGGCGAAGTTGTAGACGACCAAGAAGCGCGGGGAACTCAAAAGCTTGAAAGGGGCCATCACTCTAGGTCCCTGGGTGACGACCAGGAGGTAGAGGGAAATAACCATGGCTAGGCTCTCCGGCCCTTGCATCAACGGGAAACCCAAGACCCGTGGATCTAAAAAGGAAAAAAAAAAAAAAAATTAGATAAAAAGAAAAAAGAAAATAAACGACAGCAAACAACAGCAGCCAAGACAATAGCTGACAACAGCTGACCTCTTAGTTCTATTCACAACCAACAATAGATTTTGCTGTGACCAGCTGATCTACGGTGTAATGGATAGTTTCGCGGCTTGTAAACTGGATTCGTGGGCTCGAGTCTCATGTACTGTTGGGAATGTTTAGCCCTGACCGCATTATATCCAGGTATGATTTTATTTCGTACTGGCCAAAATGAAAATTCCGGAATAAAACTGTCTAGCTTCATGCACCTTTTTTTTATATTTTTTTTTATTTTTTAAGTTTTGCTTCTTATCTTCTGTGGCAACGATCCCCACGCCGGTCATTTTGCTCCCCGACCACAGCTTCATCCTAGCTTGGCCAGTCACAGCGCCGGTACCAACAATTCATAGAGAGCTATGTCACGTGACGAGGCAACCCACCAGAGGAGACACTGCACTACTGCCGTCACTTAAGTGGTGTATTGAGCGCTGCCAGTTTTGATCCAGGATACGCAAAGCAGTACCCATTAACCCCCCCCCCCCCCCCCCCTCCCCTAACTGACGACAATAATTGCTTTGTTACTGAGCAAGTGTGAATCAGCGTCCCCCTCCCCCTTCCTCCCCCCCCCCTCCCTTCCCCCCTATCTGGAGGCGGCACCACACCCGTCCGCCGACAGTCCCCATGAACGTGCTGATACTGTCGACCTCGACATGAATTCACACAGGCCTCATAACCACGGACATGAATTCGCACAGGCCTCATAACCACGGACATGAATTCACACAGGCCTCATTACCACGGACATGAATTCACACAGGCATCATAACCACGGACATGAATTCACACAGGCCTCATAACCACGGACATGAATTCACACAGGCCTCATAACCACGGACATGAATTCACACAGGCCTCATAACCACGACATGAATTCACACAGGCCTCATAACCACGGACATGAATTCACACAGGCCTCATAACCACGGACATGAATTCACACAGGCCTCATAACCACGGACATGAATTCACACAGGCCTCATAACCACGGACATGAATTCACACAGGCCTCATAACCACGGACATGAATTCACACAGGCATGATAACCACGGACATGAATTCACACAGGCCTCATAACCACGGACATGAATTCACACAGGCACTAAGCAAACCATGAGAGGATGGCGTGAATTGCCACAGAGAGAGAGAGAGAGAGAGAGAGAGAGAGAGAGAGAGAGAGAGAGAGAGAGAGAGAGAGAGAGAGACCGATGACGAGGATGAAGATTATGCCATGGGTGTGAGACAGCATGACAGGGCTGTACTCTATTTTTTACTTTCCTCATAATATATCCCAGCGTCAACCAGGCCCAAGAGATACAGACACTTGCAGTGTTGGTCAGGACATTTGAGCAACTCTCTCAGAGACGCATTCTTTAAGTGGATGGAACTCGACCGTGTGGTCCCAGTCCTCCCAACTGAGCCCGTAGTAAACTCAGCTTGCGTAGGAGCTGGTTGGGACTCGAATCCACAACCTCCTAGCCAATAATCCCCGACGCTAACCACTGCACCAAGGCGGCTGGTTTAGAGTTTCATCCACTTGACGGGGTGTGTCTCTTATCTGGGTGTGTTTCTCAATCTTCCTGACCGGCACTGTAGGTAGCTTGGAATGTTCGCGCCTGGTTGACGCTATATTATGAGAGGAGGCGTAGAGTACAGCATTTCACGTAGTTTCAGACAACAGAAAACCAAAGAAATAAAACATGAAGTTCTTAAGCGTCCTTATCTTGATTTGCCTTCACACACACGCACGCACGCACGCACGAACACACACACATACACACACACACGCGCGCGTGCGCGCGCGCGTGCGCGCACGCACGCACGCACCCCCCCCCCCCCCCCCCCCCCCCCCCCCCCCCACACACACACGTATACACACACACATACACACACACACACACCATATTTTTTTTTCAGGGTTTGCTCTCGTGGTGACATAAGTTTTGATTTTCCCTTCTCGTCCGTCCTCATGGCAAATTTGTGTCTACTTCGTCGGTATAGTCGAAGCTGAGGTACGCGGGCAGTGTCGTTGGACAGACATAACAGTGCCCACGCGTGTGCATGCATGTGAAATAGGCTATATGTGTGTGAGTTAGTGGTGGAGGACCGCAGA
>CM031606.1:62140182-62150182 GCA_018398815.1 Conus ventricosus | reverse complement strand
GAGAGAGAGAGAGAGAGAGAGAGAGAGAGTGAGAGAGAGAGAGAGAGAGAGACGGATTAGTTTTTACACACACACACACACACACGCACGCACGCACGCACCGCACGCACGTACGCGCACGCACGCACGCACCCCAACGCACGCACGCACCCCACACCACACCACACACACCAAAAACACAACACACACAGCGCGCGGGGGTGAACTTCGTTCATCACAGCAGGCGGACGTGTTTTTGGTTCGGGCTCTGTTTTGAAATTGCAATTAACTGCTAATTGGCCGTGAACATCTCAAGATTTCATCAAGATTTTTTTTGTACACATCTTTGTGAAGAGTATGCCATCATCTCCTCTGAATTTCAGAGCGATCTGTGGACATTTTCTATGGATTTATCAAAATTTTATGTACAAGCGTGCCAAGCGAGTGAGAGAGAGTGCTGTGAAGACAGTTGAACTTCGCAGCATGCGACTGTCGCTGGCGTTAGTGATACTTGTCGCCACTCTCTTGTATCAGGCTGGCGATGTGGAAATGAATCCTGGCCCTGGAAGTAGAAACAAAACTGTCAAACAAACCAATCTGGATACTCCCGTCCGTTGCGAATCATCGGATAGAACATCAGGGAAGAAGACCGGCGAGAAAGACTCCCCGCAAACGGAGCCTACTTTGACTTCGTTGATGGAACTCCTTACCGGCATGAAACAAATCTGGCAAGTGGACTCGACTCCGTGAACGTACGACTGGACTCCCTCGGTGACTCCGTCGCTGGGATACGGGAAGAAGTCGGTCAGTTGCATGAGACAGTCAGTGCTGTCAAGGAAGAGAATGAAGTGTTGAAACGACAGAATCAAGAACTACTGGACAGGTTGGAGGAGACGGAGAAGAAGTTGGACGACTTGGAAGGCAGATCCAAAAGAAACAATTTGATTTTCAATGGTTTGAAGCGCACGGCTCAAAATGAATCATGGGACGACTGTGAGAAACTTGTGAAAGATGTGATTCATAACCACTTGAAAATTGAAGGGAACTTAGGATTTGAACGCGTTCACCGATTGAGTAGTGGCCCTGATGCACCCATCATCGCATGTTTTTCAAACTTCAAGGACAAGCAACGAGTTCTGAAAGAAAAGAAGAACTTGAAAGAAAGTCAGACGGGAAAATCGATCTTCATTGGTGAAGATTTTTCAAAGAGAGTGCGAGATACCCGCCGTCTGCTCTTGCCTTTTCTGAAGAAGGCAAAGTCGGAAAAGAAACAGGCATTCTTGAAGTTTGACTCACTCATGATTGACGGCAAGACGTTTGACTACGACAGAGCCACCCAGGGACTGAAAGAACGACCACGAAGATGAAGATCAGGCCGGCCCACTTCCCAGGCAAGAAAGAGTCCCGAACGACCCCCTTCCTCTTGGCCTTGTCAGCAACACGTTTTGAGGATCCTGTCGTTCATTCAACGCATCCGCATTCTCCGCATATATTTTCTGAGTTTCAGATAATGTCTTGGAACATTCAAGGTCTTTTTGGAAAACTAAGATGTCCATCTTTCAAATCTTTTTGTACTCAATTCAAATCTTCGCACCCCTGTGGAAATGTGGTCTTGTAAAAAATGTGACATTGACTTGCATTCCCTAACTATACAGTTTTTTTCTGCCACCGCAAGAAGCGAATGAAAGGAGGTGTCGTTGTTTGTGTTCAAAAGGATATTTCGTGTTATGTGGAAAGGTTACTGGAAAGGGCTCAGGACTGTGTCATTCTGAAAGTAAGTCAATCTCTTTTGCACTCGTCCATTGATATTCTTACATGTTTTGTTTATATTGCACCTGAACGTTCGGTTATTACAATGATGACAATATTGAAGGTTTTGATATTCTTGAGAGCTACATGACGCAAATAATGACTATTTATCCTGATTTACCATGGCTGTTATGTGGAGATTTTAATGCTCGCACTTCTGGCCTTTCAGATGTGGATATTGATAACATAACCGGCATATTCAAATGTTTGATGACTTGAAGGAATTGATAAAATGATCAGTTTGTAACCAGTCGCAAGTCTAAAGATACAGCAGTAAATAATTTTGGTAGAAATATTGATAGACTTATGCAGAGAATTTGAACTGATCATTGTAATGGAAGATCCAACAGTGACAAAGATGGTGAGATCACATGTACAAGCAAACAGAGGTAAAAGTATTGTGGATTATTTTATTTGCTCGTTTTCCTTATTTGAAACTGATCACAGATATGTATGTTGCAAACAGATCTGAATCCGACCATTTTCCATTGCTATCTCCATCCGTTCAAGATATGTTGAAGAGATTAGAAAAGAAGAAAGTATTGTCTTGGAGGAAATGCCCAAATATGTTTGGAAAGAAAACTTAAGAGACAGCTTTTACTCTAAATTACGTGACAGGGTTAGAGTCTGAATTTGAAGAATTCATTCTAGCATTGGATCAAAACACTGATGTGGCATGTCAGATTTATGTCTTTTTTCTTCAAAGGCCGCAGGGAAAATGAATTGACAAAGAAGAAAAACTTAAATTCTCCATTGCAGCCACCATGGTGGGATGCTGAATGTGAAGTTAGTAAACAAATAAAATATAGCGTACTGAACACTTTTAGATATACAAACTCACAACCGATTTTGGAAAATTATCTTAGTCTCAAGAAAAGTTTCAAGGATTTATGCAAAAGGAAACAGACTGAATATAATGAGAAACTTTTGAATGAGCTTAATGTTTCTTGTAGCAATAAAGATTCAAAGGCCCTTCTGGCAAAAACTGAAAAATTTACCTCATCAAAGATGAATAGGTCAAGTGAAATTCTACCACGCACATGGTTTGACTACTTTAATCATTATTCCACTTAGAAATGTCTTCTTTTTGTTCAGAATTTAATGAGGCCGTTAAAGATACAGTAACTACGCATGACCCAAACAGTTGTGAGAATTGCATTAATTCTTGTATGAATGAGGAGATAAAATGAAAGTGAAGTGTTTTAAAAGCCCTGAATAATATCAAAAGTGGCAAAGCACCAGGTCCGGATGGTCTATCTTCAGACTTTTTCCGTCATGCTACTGATATCCATGCCAAATTTTTTGTTGCCTCTGTTTAACAAAGTTTTTTACAACTGGGATTTACCCCGAATGTTGGTCTAAGGCGGTAATCTTTCCACTGCACAAGAAAGGTAGCACTGAACAAGTTGAGAATTACAGGGGCATATCACTGTTAAACATTATCGGTAAAATATATAGTACAATATTGAATGAAAGGTTAACAAAATTCTGCAGTCAAGCAGATTTGATCCCGGAAGCCCAGGCAGGTTTCGTAAAGGTTTATAGTACAATTGACAACATTTTTTCTCTGCAATCTCTCATACAAAAATATCTCACAAGGAAAGGTGGTCGTTTCTATACCCCTTTTTGTTGACTTTTCAAAGGCGTTTGACAGTGTTGATAGAATGAAGTTGTTGTATTTACTGTTGCAAAGGGGTATCCATGGTAAACTATTCTTATCATTACAAAGCATGTACAAAAGTGTAAAAGCAGCTGTGAAAATTGGAACAAATATAACAGAGTATTTTGATTGTATTTCTGGTGTTAGACAAGGATGCATTTTGAGTCCCATGTTATTTTCAATTTTTCTTTCAGAACTGGAACAAGAGCTTAATAATTTTGGTACTAGAGGAATAGACGTGTTTGCGCATCCATTTGATATATTCTTACTAATGTATGCAGATGACATTGCTCTTGTCTCGGATTCAGTGGCAGATTTACAGAAGAAGATAAATTGTTTAGAACATTATTGTAAAAAAAAGGGTCTCATGGTCAATATGGAATAAAACTAAAGTGATAGTATTCAAAAATGGTGGTTTTGTTAAAAAATTGGGGAGAAATGGTACTATACAGGAAAACAGATAATTGGGAGAATCTAGTTATAATTACTTAGGAGTTATTTTTGGTTCAACTCTCAAATGGTCAAAATGTGTTGAAAATTTATCAGGAAAAGCACTGAGAGCTGTTGCAGGGATTAAAAGACTATACTTTAGACTACAATGTATCCCTGCCTCTACAGTTTTTTAATATCTTTGATGCAAAAGTTAAACCCATTCTCTTGTATGGATCTGAAGTCTGGGGCTATCAGCAGTATGATGACGTTGAAAGGGTTCAGGTCAAGATCTGCAAAATGATCCTAGGGTTGGTAGGGATATAAAGAATGACATAGCTCTTGGTGAATGTGGTAGATTTCCGATTTACATTGATGCTTTCATTCGATTAGTTAAGTATTGGATCAAATTGATTGACATGCCTCACCATAGGTACCCAAAACAATGTTATATGATGCTACATGCTCATGATACTTCAGGCAGAACGAACTGGGCAACACCACATTCGAAAACTGTTATGTACCTATGGTTTTGGGTATGTTTGGGCAATGCAGAATTGTGGAGATATTTTGTCATTCTTAAATACGTTTAAGATGCGATTACGTGATATTCACAATCAGAAATGGCACGATTCCCTCACAAATCAGCCTGAATATTTAGACTACCATCCAAACAATGCAGTGCAATTTACATAGATGAAATGAAATCAAGTGAACTTCGTGTAGAGTTGTTTGTTTGCTACGAAAAACAAATTACCTTTAAAACGGAGTGTCTCGTTTATGGAAACCCAACGCCCAACCCTTTCTGTTTGCAATGTGATGGTCAGCATATTGAAGATATTTTTTCATTTTGTGTTTGTATGCCCGAAATAATCCACCCTTCGTAGAAAGTTCATTCCTTTGTATTTAATTATAGAATTTCCGTCAATTGTCAAACTTCGAAAACTTTGTACGACCACCAATGGAAACCTTATCTACAAAATTGGGTTATATCTTACTAAATGTCTACACTTAAGAAATAGCAATGTTCACCTCTCATCTATTAACTAATTTTGATAAAATATTCTGTTGTTCATATGGGCCAAAAGGCCTGCAAAAACTGAATAAAATTATTGTTATTATTGTTACACACAGCGCGCACTCAAGAGTTGAGCGTATGAATTTTTGTGAAGTGTTTTCTTGGGTCTAACCTTCGATTATATATTTTAGGCAAGCAATATGAGCAATGGGTTTAATTTCACACGCAAAATCTTTCGAAATACATGCCACACATAAATAATGACGCTGATTATTTTGTCACCTTTAGCGTTCACAATGGGGGTAGGAGTGGAGTGGGTGGGTCGGGGGGGGGGTGGGGGGGGGGGGGGGTGTGCTGAGATGCATAGAAGGAAAGGAAGTGACACATTCTACACATGGAGAAAACATAAAAGCACTGGACGCTGTAGCGTGCAAGCAGCTGCAAGTTACGATTCTTCACTTTCAATCCGGTCCCCCCCCCCCCCTCCCCCCCCCCCCCCCTCCTCTCTCCTCTCTCAACTCCCCCCCCTTCTGCAAGTTGGAAGATCTGGCTGTCCTCACCCAAAATAATACGAGGTGCGGTCCACACGCACATGCACAACACCACCCAAGTTTGACTGCCACCTTTCAATTCGCTCCTGACGTCAAAGGGTCAAGACTGTCAGTAGCCACGCCGGATTCTAAAAGTTCCGGTCACTCTCTGAAGGGAGATCTACGATGTTGGTCCTCCTGATGGGCTTTCCTTTGGCCTGTGGCATCGAAGGCGGCTTGCTTGGTTGGTCGGACGGACTCGTTGTAGCATTCTGGGCGCGAAGGGAAGCAGACTGGATATGACGATGACTATGATGATGAAGACTGTGAGTGTGACGTGCAGTATATATTCTACAGCATAGCGTGACTACCCGGGTGGCGTTGTGGGTGGGGACGGGTGGGTGGGGAGGGGGGCAGGGGTGTCGGCTATTTTCAGAAGAACTCCGATTCAGCCTACTGATCATGGCAATGGACAGCGAACATAAAATCAGGGACCCTAGCAAATTCTCAGAATGAGCATTATGTGCTACAGTGCAGTTTATCCCCCCAATCCCCCCCCCCCCCCCCCCACACCACCACCCGCATTCTCACTCACTGATTTGCCCAAACAGGTCATGCTTTCCTAACCAAAGCAGTCCTATGAAAAGAACTCCAACAATTACAAACGATACGATGCGCACTTTTCATACCGAGTTGGCTACACAGTCAATTTAGTCCAAGATCAGTAAGCTGGTGTGACCGGGCAAGTCGACAGATGTGCTGAATATTGTTTTAGGCAGTGAGAAAATGAGTGATCTTTTTGTTTCAAGGTCGGATAGGGGCTGTCTGGCTTGGTGGGTAAGGTGTCAGACTCCTGTGTCGAGATCCGGGATTCGATTCCACTCCCAATCGCCAGGTGGGAAGAGATTGTATCTTTAGTGTTATCATCCGTGCAGACTTCATAGTAGGCTATAACACATTCCCGCTGGTGTCGTGTTTAAATAATGTCCCCAGAGACGCAATGTAGGAACCACAAGGGTGGGATTTCGTAAAACTCTCACCAAAGATTAACCTTGGAGTTCAAACCGTGTGTGTGTGTGTGTGTGTGTGTGTGTGTGTGTGTGTGTGTGTGTGTGTGTGTGTGTGTGTGTGTGTGTGTGTGTGAGAGAGAGAGAGAGAGAGAGAGAGAGAGAGAGAGAGAGAGAGAGAGAGAGAGAGAGAGAGAGAGAAAAGGAAGGTTAACGTACATAGGAACACCTCTTCATACCACTCTACCCAATCATACAGCAATTGTGTGGGAACGATATTCAGATCAATAAAAAGGCACTATCACTACTACTACTACTATTTCTACTACTACTACTACTACTACTACTACTACTACTACTACTGCTGCTGCTGCTGCTGTTGCTGCTGTTGCTGCTACTACTGCTATTTATTTTTGTTGTTGCTGCTGCTGCTGCTATCACAGTTGCAACTGCTGTTACTGGTACTGTTCTTATGACTGCTACAGCTGCCACTGGCGCTACCACTGTCACTGCTCCGAAAACAACCACCACCATTCCATCACCAGCACACCATTATCATTAACCACCCACCACACACCCCAGGCTCAAACGTGTCAATACATAGGCCCCCGCCTTTTATGACTGCACAGGCTGGTGACCAGATGGTGACGAATGACTTCGAGCGGCGGAAGGTCGCTGTCCGCAAGTGTTTCAGCAGAACGCTGCAAAGCGACTGCATGAATACAGTATTGTTGTCTTTTTTTAGGGTCAGATACTGTTGGAACACTGGATATAGTATTGTCGGCTATAGGGTCAGACACCGCGCACACACACACACACATATACACACACACACACGCGCGCGCGCGCGCGCACACACACACACACACCACACGCGCACACACACACACACACACACACACACACACAATGCATGTGGTGCTAATGTCAACAGTAGAAGGCACTGCGCGAACGCTTCGTGAAGCTTTATTGTCAATACAGTCAAACTCTGCACAAACGCTGCAAGTATTATTATCATCATAAATAGGGCCAGACAGTGCACAAACACTGCATGTGGTACTATCGTCAGCAAGGCCTGACCGCACAAACACTGCATGTGGTACTATCGTCAGCAAGGCCAGGACTGCACAAACACTGCATGTGGTACTATCGTCAGTAATGTCGGGCTGCACAAACACTGCATGTGATACTATCGTCAGTAAGGCCTGGCTGCACAAACACTGCATGTGGTACTATCGTCAGTAAGGCCTGGCTGCACAAACACTGCATGTGGTGCTATCGTCAGTAATGTCGGGATGCACAAACACTGCATGTGGTACTATCGTCAGTAATGTCGGCTGCACAAACACTGCATGTGGTACTATTGTCAGTAAGGCCGGCTGCACAAACACTGCATGTGGTACTATCGTCAGTAATGTCGGGCTGCACAAACACTGCATGTGATACTATCGTCAGTAAGGCCTGGCTGCACAAACACTGCATGTGGTACTATCGTCAGTAAGGCCTGGCTGCACAAACACTGCATCCAGCATTGTGTTAACAGGGCCAGACACTGGACAAACACTACATTCTGTATTATGGTCAGTATGGCCAGACACTGCACAAACACCGAATGCAGTAATTAGTATTCAATACCAGTGATACTGTAATCATATAATACATTCATCAGTTCCTGGCAGCTATGTTACCACCTTTACGAAATACGACGATACAAATCTTATTAATATAAATTTTCAACTGAAGTGATGCAGCAGCCTTTTGCGAATTATTCCGTTGGATCTGTAATTCAAGAACAATCCAATATCAGATTCTTATTGCAAGATAACACAATCTGCCCACAACAGAATTACAGTTTAAAGGCATCAACGAGAAAGACAGGACCACGACGTCCATTATTAGTTCATTGATGAAAAGAGAGAATAATACAGGACCGCATGCGCCGCCCTGCTTTACTCCACACGTTCAATTAAAACGGTGTGTAAATTTGGCAACACACGTAACCTGCATTATATGTTAAGGTGTATGCATCTGATACACGTAGTTTACTTCTAGCAAAGTTCCTTACTAGAATTGGCCTCAGTGACTTTAGTCTACGGAGTCGCACAGAGAGAGAGAGAGAGAGAGAGAGAGAGAGAGAGAGAGAGAGAGAGAAGAGGGAGAGAGAGAGAGAGAGAGAGAGAGAGAGAGAGAGAGGAGAAAAGAGACAAGAAGAAGAAGACAGACAGACAGACAGACAGAAAAAGACAGACAGACAGACAGAGACAGCGACAGAGAAACAGAGAGACTGAGGAAGAGACATAGACAGAAACAGAGAGACAGAGACAGAGAGGGAGAGGGAGGGAGGGAGACAGAGAGAGGGGAGGGGGAGAGAGAGAGAGAGAGTAAGGGTGGTGGTGGATAGCATTGGGACAGGTCCTACAACCAAAGGTTTGTAATGTAAGAGCACAGACTCAAAATGACTGACGTTTGCTTTTGTACAGTGTATAGATAATCACACAACGCAAGCCGTTTATCAGAAACAGAACACCTGAAAAACCTGTTACCGGTTCATTTCCACCACCGTACCCTCCTCAACCGCCACACATCTCCCCCCACCCCTGCACCACCACATCTTCCCTCTTCCTCCCTAACCCCCAACCCACCATCCATCCCTAATCTGCACCGACCTTCCCTCGTCCCTCGAAGTTCATTTGGGAGACCTCTGCAACATGTGCGGGAACGCGAGAACAATGTTGTCGACTTGGATCAATATTACCCACAGGAGTGCGCACGCAGTCCTCCTGACACACACACATGCCTATGCAAACAAACACGCGCGAGTGCACAAACACACAGAAACACATGCGCGTGGGCATACACACACGCACGCGCGCGCGCGCACACATACACAACACACGCACAAGCACGCACGCAACACACACACACACACACACACACACACACACACACACACACACACACACACACATGACACACACACACGCACACACACACACACAAACACACACACACACACGCGCAGCACCGCGACACAGCACACACACACAACACACACACACACACACACCACACACACAAAAGCACGCTTGCGCGCACACACACACACACACACACACACACACACACACACACACACACGCGCCGCGCGCGCGCGCGTTCGCGCGGTACATATTTACACAGCAAACATTGCAAGCAGCTATGCAGATGAAAGGGAACGTGTTTCCACCCAACAATAATTAGCTGTCAACCACGCAGATGATAACCTGTTCAGATCAAGCCCCAGCTTTTTTGTTCCCCTGAACTCCAGTCTGTTACGTCTTTGGTATCCAACGCTAACTATACTATTAATTAAGCTTTCGTTTGTCTGTGGTAGTGTGCGCTCTCTCTCTCCCTCCTCTCCTCTCTCCTCTCTCTCTCTTCTCTCTCTCTCTCTCTCTCTCTCTCTCCTCTCTCCTCTCTCTCTCTCTCTCACCTCTCTCTCTTCCTTTCCTCCCCCATCTTTCCTTTCCCCCCATCTGTTGTCTGCGTGCTGCGTGCGTGCGTGCGTGCGTGCTGTGCGTGGTGGTGT
>CM031606.1:62122644-62132644 GCA_018398815.1 Conus ventricosus | reverse complement strand
GTGCAGGTTGCGCTCAGTTTCACCAATGTGACTATGGTCACGTTCCTGGCAGTCTATCTTGTATATCACCCCTGATTTGTCTTTTGTCCTTGGGGTGGACTAACTGGCTTCTGATGGTGTTGGTGGGCTTGGCGTGGACACTGACTCCCAACTTTCGGATCTTCCTGCTGAGAGCTTCAGTGACGCCGCTGACTACGGCATGGAGACGTGCCCTCTCGAAGGGGTCTGACATTCTGGGGCGGGGTGGGGTATGATTTTCTTGCCCCCCGGGATATCCCAGGCCCACTTCTGGTATCCCAATATACTTAACACTTTCTTGATGTACTGCACCTCCTCTTCCCTAGCGGTGTCGGTGGAGCAGATGGTCTTCGCTCGGTGGGTGAGGGTGCGAATCACTCCCAGCTTGTGTTCCAGTGGCTGGTGACTGTCAAATTGCAAAGACTGGTCTGTGTGGGTCGGCTTTCTGTAGACGGAGAAGGCGAGGCCTGTCTCTGTCCGGGTGATGCAGGTGTCCAACATCGCGATGCTACTCTTCTTCCTCGTAGGTGAACTTGATGGCAGGGTGTTGGTTTTGAGATGGGTCGTGAGTCTTCGACCGCCGATATTTTTAGCACAGTCATGGTGTCGTCCATGTAGCGGCCCCAGTAGCGAGGAGGGGTGTGGAACGATGTCAAGGCTTTCTCCTCGAAGTCTTCCATAAAAAGGTTAGCTACAATAGGACTCCAGGGGGCCCCATGGCTGCACCCTCGGTCTGTTGGTAGAACTGTCCTTCAAAGGTAAAGTAGGTGGTGTTGAGGCAGCAAGACAGCAGATCACAGATGTGTTCCACTGATAGGTTGGTGCGCTGCTGAAGGTTGCTGTCGTCCTGTAACCTCTATATGATGATGTCAATGCTGTCCTTAACAGGGACACTGGTGAACAGTGCTGTGACGTCATAGGACACCAAAATCTCATCAGGCTGTGGTACAAACATTGACAACTTCGTCACCAGGTCTGCACTGTTGGCAATGGAATGTTCCGTCTTTCCTACCAAAGGCGAGAGAATGTCTGCAACGAAGTGGGCCGTCTCATACATCGGGGATCCCCTAGATGCAACAATGGGACGGAGGGGTACATCTCTCTTGTGCACTTTAGGCAGTCCGTAGAACTTGGGTACATCCGTAGCTGAGGGTACAGTCTGCGGTACTGTTCTAAAGAGAGTTCTCCTGACTTCTGTAGGTCTTGCAGTAGTTTGGTCAGGCGTGCAGTATACTTGCTGGTGGATCTTCGTTCAACTGTTGATAGGTCTTCTTGTCTTCTATATAAACGTTACCAAAATCTAGAAGGGCGCTGGGGAGATCGGTGACCTCCGCAAAGACCGAACGGATCCTGGACTCGCCATCTTGTCTTAGCAGGGGAATTAATAGTAGCCATGGATGACAGTTACATATCGTGTGCGTGCGTGTGTGTGTGTGTGTGTGTGCGCGCGCGCGCGCGCGTGTGTGCGTGTGTGTTTAAATCGATATAAGTAGTATGAAAATGTCAATGTTAATATCACTAGAAAGTTGCAGTGTGAATTTTCATTTATAGTTATTCATTATTTATTAACAATCGTTAATCACCAAGATTATGTTCTCCAATCTCTACCACATGATTCCCCAGTTACCGCCACCTGCTTCTCTAATCTCTATGACATTGTTCTCCAACCCCCACCACATTGTTATCCAATTACTGCTACGCAGGTCTCCAGTTACTGCTACATTGGTCTCCAGTTACTGCTTCATAGGTTCCTCAGTTACTGCTACACTGGTCTCCAATTACCGCTTAATTTGTTTCCGATTACTGCTACATAGGTCCCTCAATTATTGCTACATAGGTCCCTCAACTACTGCTACATTGGTCTCCAATTACTGCTATATTGGTCTCAGTCTCCACAACATTGCTCTCCAATCTCCCTCACATCATCCTGTATCCAATCTCCATCCAGACCCTTCTAAAAGTCTACATCCATAGCTGGACCACATGGTGTTTTCCACCCTCCTGGCGGAAAGCCCTGATTTCCACCCTCCTGGAGGAAAGCCCCTGATTTCCACCCTCCTGGAGGAAAGCCCTGATTTCCACCCTCGTGGCGGAAAGCCCAGATTTCCACCCTCCTGGCGGAAAGCCCTGATTTCCACCCTCCTGGCGGAAAGCCCTGATTTCCACCCTCCTGGCGGAAAGCCCTGATCATTCCAATCCCTAAGCCTGGAAAAGACGTTACCAACCCTTCAAACTATCGTCCAATAGCTCTGACCAAAGGCCTCTGCAAGCTAATGGAAAAGATGGTCAACTCCTGTCTGAGTGGAAGCTGGAAAACGATGGCCTTTCAGCCAGTGAACAGTGCGGGTTCCGGAAGTACCACTCGACAGTTGATCATTTAGTCCGTCTGAGAAACAACATCCACAACGCCTTCATCAATAAAAAGCATGTGGTTGCTATCCTTTTTTATCTGGTAAAAGCGTACGATACCACTTTGGAATCTGGGATTCTAATGGATCTTCATAAACTTGGTTTTCGTGGTCATCCACCTATATCTATGAAAAACTTTCTGGCTGATCGGCAGTTCCAGGTCCGTATTGGCGCCACGCTGTCTGACATCCATGGGCAGGAGTTGGGTGTACCTCAAGGGAGCATTCTTTCTCCTGCCCTCTTCAGTATCAAAATCAACGACATTGTTAATCAGTAAATCAGGTTTTGAGTTATCTCTGTTTGTTGATGAGTTCGCACAGTACGCAGTTGGAGCCTCTTACGCCAGCGTACAACGTCGACTTCAGCTTTGTGTGAATAAGATTCAACAGTGGACCGAGGAAAACAGATTTACTTTTTCAACCACCAAAACACAGTCGATCCATTTCCACAATTTTTGTCAGTTTTTAGCTGATCCTGAAATTCGCCTGGACAAGTCCACCATTCCAGCTGTGAAAGGAGCAGATTTTCTGGGTGTTATTTTCTGTTCTTTTTTATATCAAAAACTGAACTTTAAAAGTCATATAATACTTTAAAACTGCATGTCAGAAAGCACTGAACATTCTGCGAGTTGTGGCGCACACAGACTGGGGCGCTGACAAGAAAACTCCATCTTCTCAGGGCTCTGATCCGCTCCAAGCTGGACTATGGGTGTGTCGTGTACGGCTCGGCCAGGCAATCCGACCTGAAAAGTCTAGACCCTATCCACAGTCGAGGGCTTCGTTTGTGTCTGCGTGCATTCCGCACCACCCCTGTATATATCCTGTAAACTGAGGCAGGAGAACCATCCCTCTGAAACCGTCTACTGAAACTTGCCTTGAACTACTGTTTGAATCTCTCTTTTGAATCCCCAAGCCCGCATATGACTGTGTTTTTGACCCAAAGTTCCAAAAGAAATTCGATGATCACCACCAGTTCCATTCCACCCTTGGGAATTCGTGTTCTTCCCCATTTGAACAAAGCATTTGTCAGACTCCCTTTCTGCTTTGGGGCCATTTGCCGGCCGTAATCTCGAGCACCTTCAGCTGCTGAAAGTATTCGAACTGTACACCTCTCTGAAATCAGTTGGATACACCATAGTTTTTCCTTGGGTTCCCAGCCATGTGAGCATGCGAGGCAACGAGGTGGTTGATCGACCTGGCCAAGAGCGCCACAAAGAAAGAGTTAAGCAGATTGTCTATCCCTCACACTGATCTGAAACCCAAAACACAGGCTTATGTCAAAGACCTCTGGCAAGAGGAATGGAACTCGCAGACGGATAGCAAACTATTTCAAATCCGTCCAGACCCGGAAGAGTTTTTACAATGTTCCAGAGGCGGCCGTACAGAAGAAACAGTCGTGTGCCGTTTGCATACAGGTCACTCGTTTTACACCCATTCTTATCTTTAAAAGGTGAAGAAGCTCCGTGGTGCATTCCATGTCATGTTCCACTCACAGTGAAACATATTCTTTCAGAGTGTTGGGACTTGCACGATGTGAGACATAAACACTTTACAGCAGACTCCATGAAAACTTTGTTCAGATGTCCCACTTGACGTGATCTTAGAATTTCTGAAAGAGATTAACATTTTTCATTGATTTTACGGAAAGATCTTTAAAGACGTTTTCTGGTGCGTTTTCAGGTGTATTTAAAATAGATATGGAAATGATTTTTTGACAATTTTTTAATAACTTGTGAGTTGACTTCAACGTGGTTACAGCCCTGATATGGTCCTTTCCGGTCGGCTGGGCTACAAGCAACATTACCTTACTTTATCCAATCACCACCATGTTGTTGTTTTTTTAGTCTCCAACACAATGTTCTCCGAATTCCACTCCACTGCTCTCCAATCTCCACAACATTGTTTTCTATCCAATCGTCACAACACTGTTCACACGTTCCCCCAATCTCCACAACATTGTTTTCTATCCAATCGTCACAACATTGTTCACATTGTTCCCCAATCTCCACAACATGTTTTTCTATCCAATCGTCACAACACTGTTCACATTGTTCCCCAATCTCCACAACATTGTTTTCTATCCAATCGTCACAACATTGTTCACATTGTTTCCCCAATCCTCCACAGCATGTTTTCTATCCAATCGTCACAACACTGTTCACATTGTTCCCCAATCTCCAACAACATTGTTTTCTATCCAATCGTCACAACACTGTTCACATTGTTCCCCAATCTCCACAGCATTGTTTTCTATCCAATCGTCACAACATTGTTCACATTGTTCCCCTCAATCTCCACAGCATTGTTTTCTATCCAATCGTCACAACACTGTTCACATTGTTACCCAATCTCCACAGCATTGTTTCTATCCAATCAACACAACATTGTTTTTATATCCAATCGTCACAACACTGTTTCACATGTTCCCCAATCTCCACAGCATTGTTTTCTATCCAATCGTCACAACACTGTTTACATTGTTCCCCAATCTCCACAGCATTGTTTTCTATCCAATCGTCACAACATTGTTCACATTGTTCCCCAATCTCCACAGCATTGTTTTCTATCCAATCATCACAACACAGTTCACATTGTTCCCCAATCTCCACAACATTGTTTTCTATCCAATCGTCACAACATTGTTCACATTGTTCCCAATCTCCACAGCATTGTTTTCTATCCAATCGTCACAACATTGTTCACATTGTTCCCCAATCTCCACAACATTGTTTTCTATCCAATCAACACAACATTGTTCACATTGTTCCCCAATCTCCACAACATTGTTTTCTATCCAATCAACACAACATTGTTCACATTGTTCCCCAATCTCCACAACATTGTTTCTATCCAATCGTCACAACATTGTTCACATTGTTCCCCATTCTCCACAGCATTGTTTCTATCCAATCAACACAACATTGTTCACATTGTTCCCCAATCTCCACAACATTGTTTTCTATCCAATCGTCACAACATTGTTCACATTGTTCCCCAATCGCCACAGCATTGTTTTCTATCCAATCGTCACAACATTGTTCACATGTTCCCCAATCTCCACAACATTGTTTTCTATCCAATCACACAACATTGTTCACATTGTTCCCCAATCTCCACAGCATTGTTTTCCATCCAATCAACACAACATTGTTCACATTGTTCCCCAATCGCCAACAACATTGTTTTTCTATCCAATCAACACAACATTGTTCACATTGTTCCCCAATCCGCCACAACATTGTTTTCTATCCAATCAACACAACATGTTCACATTGCTCACCCAATCTCCACAGCATTGTTTTCTATCCAATCAACACAACATTGTTCACATTGTTCCCCAATCTCCACAGCATTGTTTTCTATCCAATCAACACAACATTGTTCACATTGTTCCCCAATCTCCACAACATTGTTTTCTATCCAATCGTCACAACATTGTTCACATTGTTCCCCAATCTCCACAACATTGTTTCTATCCAATCGTCACAACATTGTTCACATTGTTCCCCAATCTCCACAACATTGTTTTCTATCCAATCGTCACAACACTGTTCACATTGTTCCCCAATCTCAACTATCTTCCTCTTTTGTCTTCACCGCATTGTGTTGTGTCCAGTCATCACTTTGTTCTCCATTCTCCACCACTTTGCTCTCCATTCTCCACCACTTTGTTATCCATTCTCCAACGCATTGCTCTCCATTCTCCACCACTTTGTTATCCATTCTCCACCACTTTGTTATCCATTCTCCACCACTTTGTTATCCATTCTCCACCACTTTGTGTATCCATTCTCCACCACTTTGTTATCCATCTCCGCCACTTTGCTCTCCATTCTCCACCACTTTGCTCTCCATTCTCCACCACTTTGTTATCCATTCTCCACCACTTTTTATCCATTCTCCACCACTTTGTTATCCATTCTCCGCCACTTTGTTATCCATTATCCACCACTTTGTTATCCATTCTCCACCACTTTGTTATCTATTCTCCACCACTTTGCTCTCCATTCTCCCACTTTGTTATCCATTCTCCACCACTTTGTTATCCATTCTCCACCACTTTGTTTATCCATTCTCCACCACTTTGTTATCCATTCTCCACCACTTTGTTATCCATTCTCCACCACTTTGTTATCCTTCTCCACCACTTTGTTATCCATTTCTCCAACGCATTGCTCTCCATTCTCCACCACTTTGTTATCCATTCTCCACCACTTTGTTATCCATTCTCCACCACTTTGCTCTCCATTCTCCACCATTTGTTATCCATTCTCCACCACTTTGTTATCCATTCTCCACCACTTTGCCTCCATTCTCCACCATTTTGTTATCCATTCTCCCAACGCATTGCTCTCCATTCCCCCACTTTGTTATCCATTCTCCACCACTTTGTTATCCATTCTCCACCACTTTGCTCTCCATTCTCCACCATTTTGTTATCCATTCTCCACCGCTTTGTTCTCCATTCTCCACCGCATTGTTATCCATTCTCCGCCACTTTGTTATCCATTCTCCGCCACTTTTGCTATCCATTTACCACCGCGTTGTTCTCCAATCTCCAGCACATTGTTTCTCTCTCTAACATCATCATCCACTTCGATCTCCTACTCCACCAAGTTGTTCTAACAATGCACTCTTTGTTCTCCAATCTGTAACACACCGATTTTCAATAACAACCGCATTGTTCTTCCATGTCATCGAAAAGGGCCACTCAGAAGTTTTGACTGTTGGGAAATTCCATTGTGTGTCTGTCAAGATATGTGTGTGTGTGTGCGCGCGCGCTCGTCCGGTGTGTGTGTGTGTGTGTGTGTGTGTGTGTGCGTGTGCGTGTGTGGTGGTGGTGGTGGTGGTGTGTTGTTGTTTGTTGTTGTTGTTCTTCTTCTTCTTCTTCTTTTTCTTCTTCTTCCTTCAATTTAACGTCTTCCCACTTAACGTGATTACAGACATATTGTGTGTGTGTGTGTGTGTGTGTGTGTGTGTGTGTGTGTGTGTGTGTGTGTGTGTGTCCCCGTGTGTGGTGTCCCCCGTGTGTGTCCGTGTGTGTGCTTCTTTCTGTTTGTATTGTGTGTGAGTGAGTGTATGCGTGCGTGCGTGTGTGTGTGTGTGTGTGTGTGTGTGTGTGTGTGTGTGTGTGTGTGTGTGTGAAGGAAAGAGAGAGAGAGGGAGAGAGAGCGAGCGAGAGAGAGAAAGAGAGATTGGGTGTGTGGCGGATAGGGAAAGGGGGAGGGGACAGTGGGTAATGTATAAAATTTCTCTGACAGTCTTTGAATTGACTGAGGGTGTATGCATGTTTAGGTAGTCTTGCATCTTATGTTATCAGTGCAAATTCTTTGTGTGAGTGTAATATAAAAATGCTATCGCACAATGGTGTGACTACTACTTTCTGTACGCATTAAAGAGTGTGTTTTTTAAAAAGCGATTTATCAGTTTGCCACAGATATTAAAACTAGGTTCTGTCCCAACACCCTAATCGCAATCGGTCCTATGATTTTTTGATAAATTGCGGACACCACCCCCTCTACCCAAAAGACCCCTTCATTACCCAACCATCCCCTCCTTCGTTTGAACCTGTTCCCCATCCATCACCTGCCCCTGCCCCATCCTACCTCCTCTTATCTTGTTCTCTCCTTTAAAATATGCATGCGTACGTGAGTGGGAAAAGAGAGAGAGAGAGAGAGAGAGAGAGAGAGAGAGAGAGAGAGAGAGAGAGAGAGAGAAGACAGAGACAGACAGACAGGGGGGGGGGGGGGGGGGGGGAGACGGTACGTATCAAATCAGCGACCATTACCTTGACATTAAGAAGATACTGATACTGAAAATAAATGTAGATAAATGAAAGGTAAGTGACGTTAGCTTGAATCATGTGCAGATCCTTTATCTGAAATTCCAGATTTAAAAAAAAAGTAATATAGTTCATCAACGGTGTCGGGCAAACCAACACAATTTATTGTTGTCCTGTATGATAGTGTGTCATTTTGTATTTAACTGTGATAGGACTTAAACAGTTTTGCACTCTGTCGCCCTATTTTCAAGCTGTGATATGGCTGAGCTATAATACTTCAGGATCTTGTTGAATTGGACATGCTGATCTTCTATATCCTGTTTCCTTAAGAATCTGTTTCCCATGATAATGGCTTCTCCCCCCCCCCCCCCCCCCAACCCCTCGTCTCTCTCCCTCCAGAACCCTGCTGCCATGTCACAAGAATCTCCTAGTCAAATAATACGTTGGTTTTACGAAAAACGTTAACACAAGTGGACAGGTCCGTCACCGCTTTTCAGATATTTCCGGTAAACTGAACTAATACTGGAGGAAGACACAGATAGACTGAGCAAGAAGGTGTCTGACAGAAAACTGTGAAAGGAGAATTGAAGGAGTATTGGGTCTTGACGTGGATAGGGGGTCGAAAGGGGATGCAGAAAGAAATTCTGTCCATCTCAATTTCGTAAACATTTCAGTCAAAATGAATCAGTCCATGAATCAATCGACCAGTTATGTAACCAATCCGTCCGTCTATCAGCCAATTAAATCTTGATTATCATGTCGTTCATTTCTGAGCAGTCAAGCTGAGAAGGCACGATGATTTCTTCAGCACAAGACTTAGAACAGTGTATAAAAAGAAACAGTGAACAAAAGAAATACACGACTACGCAAATAAACACTAGAATTCAACTGCATTGAATAAAACGACGCTGTTGCGGAAAGAAAGAAACTAACCAAGTCATTGTACACTTCCCCGAAGATGGAGTATGGCTGCCTTAATGGCGGAATAAAAAAAAACCGGCCACACACACAATACTCCACTCCCTTTGTTGGGTGGATGGGATTAATCCTTGCCTGTCTATACAGGGAGTGTCCGCAGGAGTCTCAGCCTGCGTACGCAAAAAAAAAGAAAAGAAAAAAAAGTCATTGTACACGAATTTTCTGTCCTCTGTTTTTTCTTGTTCGAGTCATATCGACTGGTTGTTCGTTTGCTTGCTTGCTCTTTTACGAGTAGTTCTATGAGCGTTTAGTGGACTGTTCCTATGAGCGTTTAGTGGACTGTTCCTATGAGCGTTTAGTGGACTGTTCCTATGAGCGTTTAGTGGACTGTTCCTATGAGCGTTTAGTGGACTGTTCCTATGAGCGTTTAGTGGACTGCTCCGGTTTGTTTTTTTCGAAAATTAACTAAGTCAGCTTTGTCTTTCCAGTATTCTTTTCTACTCTTTGTAACGTGAACCAGCGGGGCTGTGGAAAGAACTAATTTTTCAAACAAACGAAGGGACTGATGATTACATACATCGGTAGCCCCCAGTCCATTCCTCGATTGAACGAATCGGTTGTTGTGGTTCAGTGGTCTAGGTTGGTTTTGAGTGGAATCGATTGCAACGAACTGCATTGGACTAGACTGAAGTGGACTGGATCGAAACGTTTGATACTGCATGCTATTGTAAGCTGCTGTAGGCTCCTAGGTTGGTTTGCTTTGTATTAGATACTGGGTTGTATTGTATTGTAGTATATTGTTCTGCAACAGCTCCTGCTGTGTGTTATTAACTGTATTGCATTCCATCACGCCGTGTTGTGTATTGGGTTGTAT
>CM031606.1:62070144-62112644 GCA_018398815.1 Conus ventricosus | reverse complement strand
ATCTCTCTCTCTCTCTCTCTCTGTTATGTAAGTACTTATCATGGCCCTGAGCTTTTTAAAGACAAGTCATATGTATGTATGTATGTATGTATGTATGTATACTGTATGTATGTATATATGTACATATGTGTGTATGTGTGAATGTATGTATGTATGCGTGTATGTATGTATGTATGCATGCATGCATGTATGTATGTATGTATGTGTGTATGTATGTGTGTATGTATGTATGCGTGTATATATGTATGTTTGTATGTAAGTATGTATGCGTGTATGTATGTATGTATGGCTGGGAGAAAATTAGATCATGATGCCGATTGTTTCACATCATCACGCTACATGGTTGAGCTATACAATCCATTTGAAGCTTTGAATGTATACACAGTCCTAACACGCACTGGTCTGGAAATGATAGAAATGATTCACAGTCAACATAGACTCTTATTTTTCTTGCATGACCACTTTAAATTGAAAAGCGTTGCAGTAGAGAGAGAAGAGAAGAGAGACAGACAGACAGACAGAAACGTATCTATAAACATAGAAATATTGATATATATATATATAGATATTGATATATATATATATATATATATATATATATAGAGAGAGAGAGAGAGAGAGAGAGAGAGATGTCTGCAAACACACACGCACGCACGCATGCACACACACACACACATACACACACACACACACCACACACACACACACACACACACACATACACACACACACACACACACACACACACACACACACACTCGTGTACATACAGATACCAATTAAACATAACATGTTCATACTATTTTGGCATGCGGTCGCTTATTGTTTAACACCGCTTGCTTTTGGTATTCATAAGAGCAAACATTTATGAAGGACCAATAATGTAAACCGCTGCATCGGAATCTTGGCAAAAGAGATAATGAATTACCAATGCCTTTTCTGTTTCCTCCAGCATTGCGAGCCTGAGGATCACCGCAGCCGAAGCACCGGTATCCAGATGTAAGCAGCACCATGCTGCCAGGGGTGATGAGGACAGAACGGGCGCACAGAGGTGACGGAAAACCGGAGGAAAACTCAGTACACTTAACGGGAACTCAACGCCCAAACTCAGTGCAGCGAAGCCAGTCTTGGCACGGCAAGACAGACACGCCATATATCATAAAGAAAGGGTACCGCGTAGAAGGTTCTAGAAAGTTTGACCAAAATGCAAAATCACCACGTGGCATACCACTTTTCGAATATGCACCCGTGAATCTTGCTCATACATTGAGACATGCCTACTCTCCTTCCCACGTCATTGACCTGAATGGCAATGGTGAACATCGTAGTGGCGAAGACAAGACACGCGAACGCTCAGAAAAAGAAAAGAAACATCGTAAGGCGCAAACAAACGGAGAGAGCAATGAACTCGCACGACGTGTTGAGAGTGACGACCGATTTGTGAGACAAAGGCTCGGAACGGTCCTTGGATTTGAGAGGAAAGTTGATGATCGTGTCGGCAAAGACATGGAAAGGCCTGCGGCTGAAGCCCAGGACAGTCAGAGAAGAGGCAGACCAGCCGAGAATGGCTTCCAAGGTGCTGCATTGGCAGGACAGGACATCACCAGTAAGCAGCCTGCTCCTGAAACACCCATGTCCTGTTCTGCAAAAGAACACAAAGAACTGACCTCCGTCCCTGTAATTCGCTCTGATCCACGGGGTCAGAACGTCAACAGCCCAAGTTCTGACAATTCAAAGACCACGAGAGGCATCGGTGAGTATGACGGTTCATGTGAAATAAAGCCTCCTTCTTCAACATTGAAACCAAAGCAAGCCAACGACGACATGCGTCCCTGGATCAGTTAAAAGAAGTAGAGAACAGAAGAGTGAGAACGGGAAATGGATATTTTAATGCAAGAGAACATCAACGCCTACATTCCGCTTCACTTGATTCAGGAGAAAAACACAATTCACAGAGCAGACCTTTTGGTTCAAGACCTATACCTTTCTACCATTCCAGATCAGCGGATTCCAAGGAAGATTTCTATATCTACGCCCCAAAAGACACGCATGATCCATGTCTTAGTTTTTCAGCTAGTCCAAAACAATACAAATCATCCAGACTCGCGAATACCACTCTGTCTCATTCTGTGCCAGACACACAGCAGAGGTCAGCCAGTTCAAACAGAACTAGACACTCACATGGGCCTCCGTCTGGGACTATCGGATCAAAGCGCAACAAACCAGACCAACACAACGCAAGGAGAAAACCCTCGGTCAGCAAGCACAGTGAAACCACAGCCACGTCTTGGGCAAGACGCACAGTCAGCACAGCAAACGCAAGACGACCGGCAGAGAAGAACGACCCATCACAGGCCAAACAGAGAACGGATGCGGACAGATCTAGGACACACCATGGACAGACCCAGGAGGGCAAAGCACGGGAAACGAAACCTGCAGGAACAGACATGGACAAAGCAGCCCTGGCAGAACTCTCACAAACAGAACGACCGAAATACACACCACGCACAGACAGACCCGAGACGAAACAGCAAGACGACACGTACAAGACGCACTCAAGACAGCAAGACGACACGTACAAGACGCACTCAAGACAGCAAGACGACACGTACAAGACGCACTCAAGACAGCAAGACGACACGTACAAGACGCACTCAAGACGGCAAGACGACACGTACAAGACGCACTCAAGACAGCAAGACGACACGTACAAGACACACTCAAGACAGCAAGACGACACGTACAAGACACACTCAAGACAGCAAGACGACACGTACAAGACACACTCAAGACAGCAAGACGACACGTACAAGACGCACTCAAGACAGCAAGACGACACGTACAAGCACACTCAAGACAGCAAGACGACACGTACAAGACACACTCAAGACAGCAAGACGACACGTACAAGACACATTCAAGACCTGCAGATGACAAAACGGGGACAGCGACGGGACCTGATGGAAGAACAACGTGGGCACAAGCCGTGGACAGAGGGGACAGGAGGAAGCGGCCACGGTCTCGACCCCATCGACCGTCTGCTGAAAAACCGTGAGTTGGTTTTAACAGGTTCTGAACTGACGTAAAGATTACTCAGCGAGTGTGTGTGTGTGTGTGTGTGTGTGTGTGTGTGTGTGTGTGTGTGTGTGTGTGTGTGCTGTGCTGTGCTGTGCTGTGCTGTGCTGTGCTGTGCTGTGCTGTGCTGTGCTGTGCTGTGCTGTGCTGTGCTGTTGCTGTGCTGTCTGTGCTGTGCTGTGCTGTGCTGTGCTGTGTGTGTGCGCGCGCACGTGTGTGCTGACTCGACAGAATGTGTATGTATATGTAGAATGTGTCTGCATTCATGTCCTCCCTCTCTCTCTCTCTCTCTCTCTCTCTCTCTCTCTCTCTCTCTCTCTCTCTCCTATAGTTATGTTTACCTTATCTTTTCAATCAACCATTTAGTCAGCCAGTCTGTGAACTTATCTTCAGTCTGTGTGTGTCGATGTGTCTTGTCTGTATGCCCCATCATTTAATTGAGTAACTATTCCTTTATCCACCATTTCTATTTGTTCGCTTGGTTTGTCTGTCTGTATGTCTGCTTTGTCTGTCATTAGGCCTGAATGTTCTCTATTTCTGTGTTTGTGTCTACTTACCTATCAAACAGTCCACCTTCCTACCAGTGTGTATAATTATTAGTTCAAGCATCTCGCAGGCTGTCAGTACATCTTCCTACACACCTGTTTGTCCACGCATAACCATCTGTCCGTGTACCTGGCTACAGTCCTACCCACAAAGACGCCTATCTATCCACCTGCGATTTTCCTACCCACTACAAACCTATCTACCTAACTACTGTCACCTTACCTTCCTGTCAACCGGTTGCGCCAACCTGCTTCCCCACCAGTTGTCAACCTCGGTGTAATGTCAGTGGAGGAAGGACTAGCGCACAGCCCCAAACACACTCACAGCTTGCTTACGATCTCATTCATATATCATGCATTCGTCACATCAAACCACTAGTAAAGTCTATAACTTTATACTCATGATAATAGAACGGAAATCATTGCATATGGATATCAAAGAAATAAACATTCTCTCTTTCCTGAACTCACAAAATCATTTATCTAATACATCATTAACTAACCGGGTATAATAGATTTCTACTTTACCTGGCCAGGTGATCAGAAATTTCACGAATCACTGTCTTTTCTTTTCTGTTCTTTTTTTCTTTCATGTCACTTTCACAACACGTACAACTGACTAGCATGGTGTTGGTCGATGGGCGCCTTGGTCAGTGTGAGGACGGTTGGCGTTGGTCTGTGGGTCTGCTTGGCGAAGTGACGCGTGCAGGTATGGGTCGAACCCCGGTTAGGGTAGAACAGTGACTATCAACATCGATCTGTTCTCTTTCTTTTCTTCCAGCATTAACACATTTGCACTCTCTCTCCTCTCTCTCTTCTAGTCTGCTCTATCAAATGGGACATGGTTGCTTTTCTTTCTTTTTTGTTCTTTTTCTTTCTTTTCTTCTTCATTAATTAGCCCCTCCCTCTTTTTCCACATCTTCCTCAGTCCTTCCTCTGCAGACTATTCATTGCTAATCTCTTCACTTAGGTTCTCTTCTCTCCTCCCCTCATTCTCTCTGCCTCTTTTCCTCTCACAGCAGACCTAGAACCTCTCCCTCCTCTCTGTCTCTCGGTTCGATTCTCCCCTCGTTCTCCCCCTTCATCTCCCTGCCTTTTCTCTCCTGCAGAGAGCTTATACCAGAACCTCCTCATCTTCTCGCCCTGTTCGTTCTCCTCTCCCTGCCTTCCTGTAGGCGACGAGCCTACTCCCCGAACTTTCTCCCTCTACTCTCTCTCTGTCGTTCGTTTTCTCTCCTTCGTTTTCTCGTTCTCTCCCTCACGCATTCCTTTTATTCGTTCCGATCTGTCCGAAAAAAGGGCGAGAGACATGGTCTGTATTTTTACCGCCCGGATACCGGAAGTTATCCCCCTATAATTCCAGTGGATGTTCAAATCAATGACAGTCACGCTATCACATTACCTCTGTGGTGGTCAATTGGTCATTTTATTGATTAGCCAGATTTCACCCCCACCACACACTACCTTCCCCCTTTACTACTTGACTGGCGCCGTGTGTTAAGTCGTTGACAATGGTCAGTGTAAAGTGGCTAGCTGAGTCTGGGTGGGCGCCACGACCGTCTGAATTACAATGACGCTGGTTCCACTAAGAGTGGCTAGATGAGTCTGAGCAAAGCACTAAAGACTGTCTAGCTAGACATCGAGGCGTCGGTCCAAAAACTGGCTTTAGGTCAGTCTGGGTGGGCCGCACCGTCTCTGTGAAAGCCTCTCCACTCTTGCTTATTGCCGGATCGAACCATTGGGCCCGGGTCTACGTGGCGCCTAGATTGTCTGCGTTTTTGGACTTATTCCGAACATATTGGCTGGCGACTCCCCCAAAGTTGGGTTGTTTTCTTTTTTTTGTCCGTGACAATTTCACCCTTGCAAAAGACCATTGCTCCGCATTGTCTCAAAACAACGTACAAAAAACAACAACCGAATTTGCTGACACACAGCTACACGTGCAAAGTTTGAAAATACTTTACAACCAACGGTTTATAAATTATAAAATATATCATTAGTGAATACCACTCCAATGAGTTATCATTGACGTGCGCTCTTGCGTTATTTCAACTCATTTTATAACGACCTCTGTGCGCACTTATGCATTCCCCTACCTGCGGATTTGCCATATCTTCTCTTCACAATTCTTATGAAAAGCACAATATAATATGATCACGATCCATGACACTTCACTGAGGAATCTCCATCCTCACTTATTGCAAATAATGCATCACTACACAAGCGACTGTATGCTCCAAGCATAACTACATTCACATGAACAATCTCACAAAGAAAATATGAACAAGTCTCACACAAAAAATAATGAACCATAGCCAACTGGGAATGAACCCATATCCAATCAACATAACTGTATCAACACATATTATCAACAAAGCACCCCGGATATGACTGACTTCCTCTGAGTTGCAGCTTGCTAGACTACACGGCTTAAATAGTCAGCTCCGACATTCTGTCGACCGGGAATGTACTGCACTCGGTACCTGTAGGGCTGCAGTGCCATTGCCCAACGCAGAACTCTGCTGTTTTTCAACTGCGCCTCCTGCAGGAATTTGAGTGGTTGGTGATCTGTCTCGATCACGAACTCTTTCCCATACAAGTATTTGTGGAACTTCTGCACGGCCCACACGACAGCTAAACACTCCTTCTCCACCGTTGCGTACCCTTCTTCACACTTTGTCAACTTCCTGCTAGCATATCTCACAGGAAACTCGACCCTTCATGCTCCTGTAACAATACTGCACCTATCCCACCACCTGATGCATCTGTCCGCAACAAAAATGGTTTGGACATATCTGGTAGCTTCAAGATGGGACGGGAACCTAGTCTTTCCAACACCGTCTGCAGTGCTTGCTCTGCAGCGTCTGACCATTCGACCACTGCCGGTTTCCCTGCCTTGACCAAATCACTGAGAGGACTCGTGATTGCAGCAAATTTGGGACAAACTCCCTATAGAACCCAATAAAACCTAGCAGACTCCTGACTTCTGTTTTGGTCTTTGGTCTCTCTGAATTCATCATCTTCTCCACCTTTCCTCTTTCCGGCTGCTTTGTGTCGCCTCCGACAACAAAACCTAGGAACTCCTACTGTCTAGCCCTTCATACAGTGACACATCCCTGTATGACTCTTCTGGAAACTTAGGCAACAAAATCTCCCCTTCTTCTGCTGGGTCTCTTTCACCTCATCAATGATTGCTGCTGCGCCTATGTGCTGAGTCTCACGCTGAATATATTTGCGGAGAATATTCGCTTGGAAAAGTTTTAGTTCCCCATTCTCATCAATTCGGTTAATCCCGACAGACCTTTTCAGTGATGGTGAATGTCCTTTCCAATGCATCAGCGCTTGGTGTGACCGAGGGAAGCAGTACAAGGACTTGATCTCCGCCTTGGGGGATTGCTTCTCACTTCCTGTCTTTTTGTTTCTTCTGAAGGACCATAGCCTCCTGCTACTTCACTGTGCAAATTACATGTCTCGTACCTCCGTGCCCTCCTTTGGAAACAGGCGAGATAGGGCAATCAAAATCAACAGACACTCTCCTGAACGGTGTGTCAATTGAAAGGGGGATGTTTTAAGCGGCGCCTTCCTCTTCACCCCTCTTGTGGCTGACCTTTGACTAAAACTTCACATTGGACATGCAAGAACCGCTTTATGTCTGCCATTGCCTGGCCAATGAAACTCATCAAGATCTCGGTCAAGCCGTTTTTACCGGTGCCGAGTTGACTCGCCTTGAGCGACTCGTGACCCACTGACTTGACAGTGTCACGATATATCTCGCTGGTACCTATAACTGGTGTGGTCAACCCCTTACCTGTCTTACCCTTGGTGAACACCTCGGGACATAACAGCCGCATTTCACAAGAAATTCTGTCTCACCCCGCTAACCTCCTGTTTCTCTCCACCTCTTGCCAATCCAAGACTTCACGATGCGAAGGAGTTCTTGTTCCCTGTGCTGCCCTAAACTCATCAGGCGACACGTCTATGCCCGACTTTCCTTCCTGGAACAACCTACCGGTTTAACATACATTTTCCTCCTTCTTGCTCAGGGTTTGTACTGCTGCCCATGTAGCAGTCAAAAAACTCAGGATCCCCTGGATCCCTTGCTCCTGGATTATTTCCAATGATCAATTCGTGAGGGTTTCTCCATCACATCGCAGACAACTCGCTGAGAAGTAAGGGTACGTACTATCTATCTTAGCAACTGGAAACTCCCGCACAGTGCCGCGATTAGAGTACAGGTTCTGGATTTGCCTGTTCATATCCCCCTTATCGACCAGGTTTTTGTTCGTTTACTACATCCGCATGAAAACAAACCTGTGGTCAGTAAACAACTTGCACCCTCTGCTGGCCCAATCCACCCTTCTTCCACTGGTTATGAACCTCTCAGACATAGTGCCCTCCTCCCTGTCAATGACGCTGTCATGCTAGCATATATCGCTGCACTCAACCCTCTTCAGACTGAATCCTTTGGTTCCACTGCTGGTTTCGTTTCCTTGACGCCCGTATCACCTCTTGCATGGCTGCTGCCTTCTGGAACCTATGCGACTAATCCCCCTCGCCACTTTTCCCCGTCTTGTGACAAATGAAACACTATTGTCCTTTGCTTCCTTCTGCCCCACCACTGGTGTTTGCAGACTTTGCAGATTAAACTCCACTGGTCTCCTGGCTCTCTTCTCACTGTGCTACTCTGTTTATCCTGCACCTTAGTGCCCAAACGTGCCTCTCTATACTCCTCTGCGAACTTCAACAACTCCCTGCTGTCTCTGAGCTGTTCTCTCTTTCAAATGTATGGTTACTCAGGGCCGCTACTGGACAAAAATTGTTCTTTCATAACTAGCTCTTTCAACTAGCGAACTCCTTCTTCGACCCACTCAAACTCTGACCATTCTCAAAATTTTTTTTTTTTTTTTTTTTTTTTTTTTTTATTAAGTGATCTAACGTGCACCAAATGAGTGTACGTTCTCACTGCTTGTAATTTAGCTGAACTACATTTATTCCTGAACCCCTCCTATGTGAGGTCAAATCCGTCATCAATGATCTTCAAAGCACAAAATCAGATTGGGTCTCTGTGGTATACGCAGGAAAACTGCAGAAATTGCCTTACCTGTCAGTAATCGCTGACACACAAATGACTGCCACTCTTATGAAGGACAACCTGACATGGTCGCAAACGTTTCGAAAACGAACTGATGTATGCATCTATCGAATAGCCTGTTCCGATCAGAGAATTTTGCAACTTGGGTCGGGGGGCGTAAATGCGCACAGAGTACTGAATGGGAAACTTCATCTCGGCGGTCTCCCTTTGTATTCTTACTTTCTCATAACTCTAATTGAAACTTTAATCTTTCCGTGTTCCTGGCTCATTCTTTCTTGTTTCTGCGTTTCCATATGTCTTTTCTGTTTCTGCGTTTCCCTTTGTCTTTCTGTTTCTCCTGCGTTGCGCTAGCTTTAGTCCTTTCCTGCTCTGCTATGATATTCTACATTGCGTACGCGTTCGTCTTTCCAGCGGCGTTAGTCTCTTTCCATCTTTTGTTGGTTTTCAACGAATGCACGCTATCATCTCCTGATTAACCTTGTCACGAGCGGACGGCTCACAAGTTGTTCAATTGGGGTGTTTTTCTTAGCCATTGTATCTCTTTCTTTTTTTTTTTGAACATGTAGGTTATTACTACGACAGCCAAACTGGTGGTTACAGACACGAGTGAGTTAATGACCACAATCCTATGAATGATGATATTAGCTTGGGACAACGTAGTTAGTTTTTATAAGACGCCAGCGCCTGACCCAACTATGAGAGCGAATTATAGGCAATCTGTGCGAAATAAGTACTCTGGGGCTGAAATGCCAAGCCTAGTATTAACTATCTTGGAAGCAATGCCAAGCCTAGTATTTAACTATCTTGGGAACATACAGTAAGACAACCCCTTGTCTTAGGATTACAATACTTGAATCCCACCCAGCTTCCTCTCTGAGAAGTTGAACAATTATAATAAATGGGCCAGAATATCCTGGCAGGCTCGCCAATAAATTGTCAACCTCGGTGTAATGTCAGTGGAGGAAGGACTAGCGCACAGCCCCAAACACACTCACAGCTTGCTTACGATCTCATTCATATATCATGCATTCGTCACATCAAACCACTAGTAAAGTCTATAACTTTACTACACATGATCATAGAACGAAACATCAATGCATATGGAATCAAATGAAATAAAACATTCTCTCTTTCCTGAACTTCACAAAATCATTTATCTAAAACATCATTAACTAACCCGGGTATAAATAGATTTCTACTTTACCTGGCCAGGTGATTTTAAAACTATTCACGAATCACTGTCTTTTTCTTTTCTTTTTTTTTTTCTCACTGTCACTTTCACAACACGACACAACTGCTGGCACTGGTGTTGGTCTGATGGCGCCTGGTCAGGTGAGACTGTTGGCGTTGGTCTGTGGTTCTGCTTGGCGAAGTGACGCTGCAGGTATGAGGTCGAACCCCCGGTTAGGGTAGAACAGTGACTATCAACATCGATCTGTTCTCCTTTCTTTCTTCCTGCATTAACACATTGCACTCTCTCTCTCTCTCTCTTCTAGTCTGCTCTTATCAAATGGACATGGTTGCTTTTCTTTTCTTTTTTTTTCTTTTCTTTCTTTTCTTCTTCATTAATTAGCAACTCTCTCTCTCTCTCCACATCTCTCCTCAGTCCTTCCTCTGCAGACTATCTCATGCTAATCTCTCAACTTGGTTCTCTTCTCTCCTCCCCTCATCTCTCTGCTTTTCTCTCAAGCAGACCTAGAACCTCTCCCTCTCTCTGTCTCTCTGTTCGTTCTCCCCTCGTTCTCCCCCTCATCTCCCTGCCTTTTTCTCCTGCAGGGGACTATACCCAGAACCTCCTCATCTCTCTCTCCCTGTTCGTTCTCCTCTCCTCCCTTCCTGTAGGCGAGAGCCTACTCCCCCGAACTTCTCCCTCTCTCTCTCTTGTCCGTTCGTTTTCCTCCTTCGTTTTCTCGTTCTCTCCCTCACGCATTCCTTTATTCGTTCCGATCTGTCCGAAAAGGGCGAGTACCATTGGTCAGTATTTTTACCGCCTGATCCCCGAAGTTATCCCCCTCTAATTCCATTGGATGTTCAAATCATGACAGTCACGCCTACACACCTTACTCTCTGTGGTGGTCAATTGGTCATTTAATTGATTAGCCAGATTTCACCCCACCACCACACTATACCTTCCCCCTTTCCTACTTGACTGGCGCCGTGTGGCTTAAGTCGTGGACACTGGTCAGTGTAAAGTGGCTAGCTGAGTCTGGGTGGGCGCCACGACGTCTGATTAACAATGACGCTGGTTCCACAAAGTGGCTAGATGAGTCTGAGCAAGGCACTAAGACTCGTCTCGTAGACATCGAGGCGTCGGTCAAAACGGCTTAGTCAGTCTGGGTGGGCCGCACCGTCTCTGTGAAGCCTCTCCACTAAGCTTAATTGGCCGGATCCGAACCATGGGCCCGGTCTACGTGGCGCCAAGATGTCTGCGTTTGGACTTATGTCCGAACAAATTGGCTGGCGACTCCCCAAGTTGGGTTGTTTCTTTTTTTTGTCCGTGACACCAGTTTACTAGTTTGTTTCTCTGTCTGTTTACGTTTTCCATACCAAACGCAGGCCTGATTACCTGCCTAAGTGCCTGTGCACGTGCTTACGGACCTCTCGATCGGTCTACGTGTCCAATAACTTATTGGCTGTCCTATCTAATTACTATCTAGCCTACTCACTGCACATGTGCGTACTGTATACTGTCGTCTGGCCTAACTACCTTGGAACCAAATCCTGAATTTTTCTACCAGCCTCCTTACGCCTTAACCAGCTACCTTACACCTCGCTCCCTACCTCCCTTCCCTCCGTGCTCTACCTCCAACGGCCGGTTTGTTTTCAGAAAAAGCGTGTCAGACCTGACCGAAGAGATGAGACGATACGTCCGAGAGAAGTATCCGGCGTTGCAGACGGGACTGTATTTTGTGCCCCCCATCCATTTCAATGTGGCCCGGAGAAAGGAGCTGCCAGACCTCAACGGCGTTTACGTCCCTGCTCAGACACCAGAGAGTAGCTCCAGGTGAGATGCCGGAGGCTCAGGCATTTGTCTGTCTGTCGTTTCTTCTGGGTCCCCCAGACTATGTCCGTCTGTCTGTGCTTATCGCTGTCTTTGTACGTCCATCTCTCTGCTTATCACTGTCTCTTATGTCCGTCTCTTTGCCTATCACTGTCTCTGTATGTCCGTCTCTCTGCTTATCATTGTTTTTGTAAGTTCGTCCCTCTGCTTTTCACTGTCTGTATTCATCTCTCTGCTTATCAATCTCTATATATATGTACATCTCTCTGCTTATCACTGTCTCTGTATGTACATCTGTTACAGCTACTGTCTGTCTTTGTGTCTACGCCTGTCTGTCTACTTGTCATCTGTCTGTACTCCGTGTGTCCAGTCTACCTCTGTATTGGCTCCTGTCTCTTGACGCTGTCTGTTCTAAATTGGATTCAACTGTTAAATCAGTATATTCATCGAACGACAAAACTTAAGTTCAGGACATCAGTATTCGCTTGAGATGGGCGAGCTTTAGCCCAGGACATCTTAACAGAGTCTGCATTCCATATTTTGTAATTGCAGTTGCTGCTGAAGTTTTTACCATGCACTACAGCTCAATGTTTCCTCGTCTTTGTTTTCTCAGAGACATTATCTTGGAAATACGCTTTTATTTGCGCATGTACAAATATAAAGCTACTAGAAAATTGGTTCCCCTAATCTCAGGTCGCCCAATCCCATGCTGATTGTGTATCCCCGCTGCGTTGAGTTTGATCAGCTCTGTAGCAGGACAGTGTTCCAGTGATCAATATAGTGGGATCTAGATAGCTACGCTTTTTCCTGTGGTCAGAACTCCCATTTTGAAGCTTCGATTATTCCACACTTCGAGAGATTACAGAAGCATCTAAGACTCAGAGGAGAACCTGCACACAGAGGAAAAAATATGTCCTTTCTTTTTCATTTTATGTTTTGAATGAAATTAATTCTATTTGTGATGAAGGGAAAAATTGAAAGAAAAAACAGTTATTTAGCTGATACGTGTATTCATTAATTAATTCAGAATGCAAATGGTACAGCATGATCTCAGAACGACATGCAGCACACGCTGTTGATCATGTTGTATGGGTGAGGCAGTGTCAGCTGACATCACATCTTAATATGCTAACACACGTTCTTTTTTCAGGAAAAGTAACGGCTTTTTTTTCTCTTCAGGGCCGACGAAACTCGTGAACGCCTTATTGAAGTGTTGAAAGAGGTGTTGAAGGACAGGAAAGCCTTCGTGCTCTCCGGAATCATTTTCGAAGACTATCTCAACAAGCGACTCCCGGTCGCGTCTGCCCAGCTTGGCAAGCCGATGCCAATCCCTCTCCCCAAGTCTGCAGACCTGCCCCCACAGTACAGACGAGGAGAGGCAGAGATACTCATCATCGACAAAGCTCGGGGCATCCTGATCGTGGACATCAAGGCTGTTGGCGATACCTTCGGGGAGATTAGGGTCAGCGAGGCTGAGGCGGCGGAGCTGGTGCGAAGGGTGCTGGACAAGGCGATGATGCTGATGATGAAGAGCAGAGACGTGTTGCTGCACCTGGTCAGCGACATCCCGGTCACCATCCCCGTGTCCGTGATGCTGGTTCTTCCCAACCTGAAGAAGGCGGCGCTGAAGAGGACGCTGGATACCCATCCCGCCCTCAAAGAGGTAGATGAAGGTTATACATTGTGGGGTCAAAGTTAACAGATTTTAGGCCAAGAGTTACACTAGCACCGTGCTGAATTACTCATCATAGTCATGTGATTCAAAACATTTGTCAGTTGTAGATGTGAACAGCGCACTTTGATTTTGAAGACCGCATGGGACAAACCAACGGTTGATATATGCTCATGGTAGAGTAAAGGAAAGTTTTCGTTTCTCATGAGAAAGAGAGTATAAGCAGTTCAGGATCTAACATGTTTGGAGTGTTCGATCGGTGTAGAAGATCAATTTGTTTTCATTTAATTCAAGATATGAGATGATAGGTTTGACATATTTTACCTGAGGTATCCAACATAACAGTTCAGTTCAAGTAACGGCACAAAGATAGCAGGTATGTTCCAGTGGGAATTCTTGGCTTGACCTCGGCTATATAAAGAGTGAAACTTGAGGAAAGAAAGGTGCTTCTTTAGAAGTTCAACAGGGAATATGGAAAAGACTTGTGTAAAAAGCGTCTTTAGGAACATGCAGAGTAGGTGCTCTGCAGAAGAATGTTGTTTTTTTTCTTAGTTGATCAGTTTGATTTTCTCGAAGTACGTACGTACAGTGACAATGTAGTTTAACCATGAACAATACTGGTACTGGTGGTGCTGAAAAGCTGTGCACGACAAAATGTTCTGTAATCCTCTGTGTGTGTGTGTGTGTGTGTGTCTGTGTGTCTGTCTGTCTGTCTGTGTCCGTGTGTGTTGTCTCCTCAGGCCCTAGAACAATGCCTGACGACTCGAGGCTCCTTGACAGAGGCATGTCTGTGTGCCGAGGATCTGCCGTCCAAGCACCAAGCACCCACAGAGGATGACATCCGACGCCTAACCGACTGGTGGAACCGTCATTACCCCAACGGTCCTCAGATCATTGAGGACCACGTCTATGAAATTATCATCGGGAGGTTAGTGACACGACCTTGTGAACGCAGGTTCAAAGTTTAGAATCCTTCATATCTTCCAGAAATTACCGTATTTATGTCGTATATGTCAACATTCAAAGTGTGTTTTTAAAAAAAGAAATCCTGATGTTTCATTGTACGAGTCGCTACAACTTATGTCTGTAATTGATCTGGTGATTTGTTAAGAATTTGCCCCGATCATTTTCTGTCCCATGTTTTACAATATATGTTTACAAGACGTAAGATTGTGTCTTAAGTATATACCCTTATCATTTGCTATCCCTTAATCATCACAATGCGTATTCACAAGTAATAAGGTTAATTCTTATGACTATATCCTTACCATTTGTTCCGTGCGGTTTTTGAACAAGATAATTTACAGGCTTGAACAGACATTGTTGTATTGACAGTTGATGTCGTAGTATATATTTCATTCGGTTTGCTGTGTATTAAAAAAACAAAACAAAAACCACACACACACACACACGCACACGCACGCACGCACGCGCGCACACACACACACACACACACACACATACACATACACACACACACACACACACACACACACACACACACACCCAAACCCAAACACACACAAAGCCAAACACACACACACGTTAGACTTTGTCAACCTCGGGTTATGTCAGTGGAGGAAGGACTAGCGCACAGCCCAAACACACTCACAGCTTGCTTACGATCTCATTCATATATCATGCATTCGTCACATCAAACCACTAGTAAAGTCTATAACTTTACTACACATGATCATAGAACGAAACATCAATGCATATGGAATCAAATGAAATAAAACATTCTCTCTTTCCTGAACTTCACAAAATCATTTATCTAAAACATCATTAACTAACCCGGGTATAAATAGATTTCTACTTTACCTGGCCAGGTGATCTTAACTATTCACGAATCACTGTCTTTTTCTTTTCTTTTTTTTTTCTCACTGTCACTTTCACAACACGACACAACTGCTGGCACGGGTGTTGGTCTGCTTGCACCGGTCAAGCTGGACTGCTGGCACCGGTCAGGCTGGACTGCTGGCGTTTGGTCAGGTTGGACTGCCGATGAAAGTGGCGCTGGCCAAGTATGAGGTCGAACCCCGGTTCAGATAGAACAGTGACTATCAACATCGATCTGTTCTCCTTTCTTTCTTCCTGCATTAACGCATTGCACTCTCTCTCTCTCTCCTAGTCTGCTCTATTAAATGGACATGGTTGCTTTTCTTTTCTTTTTTTTTCTTTTCTTTCTTTTCCTCTTCATTAGTTAGCAACTCTCTCTTTCCACATCTCTCTTTAGTCCTCCTCTGCAGACTATCTCCTGCTAATCTCTCAACTTGGTTCTCTTCTCTCCTCCCCTCATCTCTCTCTCTGCCCCTCTCTCCTGCAGAGCTCCACTCAGAACCTCTCTCTCTCTCTCTCTCTCTCCTGTTCGTTCTCCCCCTCGTTCCCCCGTTCTCTCACTCTCACATCCTTCTTATTCCGTTCGATCTGTCCAAAAAGGGCGAGTACCATTGGTCAGTATTTTTACCCCTGATACCCCAAGTTATCTCCCTCTAATTCCATTGGATATTCCAATCATGACAGTCACGCCTACACGCCTTACTCTCTGTGGTGGTCAATTGGTCATTTAATTGATTAGCTAGATTTCACCCCCCACCACGCACTACCTTCCCCCCTTTCCTACTTAACTGGCGCCGTGTGGCTTAAGTCGTGGGCACTGGTCACTCTAAATTGGCTAGATGAGTCTGGCCCAGGCACTGAGATCGTCCGGGCAGACATCGAGGCGTCGGTCAAAGCTGCTTAGTCCGTCTAGCCGGACAGACCGTCTTTGTGGAGCCTCTCCCCTATGGTTAATTGGCTGGATCCGAACCATGGCCCGTCTATGTGGCGCCCAGAATGTTTGAGTTGGAGCTTATGTCCGAACAAATTGGCTGGCGACTCCACGAGTTGGGTTGTTTCATTTTTGTCCGTGACAATTTCCCCCTTGCAAAAGACCATGCTCCGCATTGTCTCAAAACAACGGTACAAAAAAACAACAACCGAATTTGCTGACACACAGCTACACGTGCAAAGTTTTAAAAAAATACTTTACAACCAACGGTTTATAAATTATAAAATATATCATTAGTGAATACCACTCCAATGAGTTTTTCATTGACGTGCGCTCTTGCGTTATTTCAATTCATTTATAACGACCTCTGTGCGCACTTATGCGATTCCCTACCTGCGGATTTGCCATATCTTCTCTTCACAATTCTTATGAAAAGCACAATATAATATGATCACGATCCATGACACTTCACTGAGGAATCTCCATCCTCACTTATTGCAAATAATGCATCACTACACAAGCGACTGTAGCTCCAAGCATAACTACATCCACATGAACAAGTCTCACAAAGAAAATATGAACAAGTCTCACACAAAAATATGAACCATAGCCAACTGGGAATGAACCCATATTCATCAACAACATATACCGTAGATACCATTTTTCTTAGCAAATACGTAAATTTAAGATTTTATTTTTTCGAAAGATTGGTTATTGATAACGTTTAATGATCAAATAACATTTGGAAGTAGTAAGCACTCAGATTTAGAACATTTTGTTTTCAATGGTAAACGCAAATAATGATGAAACAATTAAGCATGAAGATCGTTCAAAACGAAGTTTCCATTTTCTGCCACTTTTCATATCTTACCGTCGATCTTGGCTTGACGCTACTGTCTCTAACTAATAAACTTGGGTAAAAAGGGGGGGGGGGGCTTTGAGATGAAAACGAAAGGAAGGGGGTTTCTAAGGAACATCACGACTAGGTGCTCTGCAGAAGAATTTTTGTTTTTCTTAGTTGATAGTTGTATCCCTGAAGTACGGTGAAGGAAAGTTTAAATTTACCATGACAATACGCTGGTCACTGTGGTGTTGAAAGTTGCACAAAATGTTCTGTAATCCTTTGTTGTGTGGGGGTTTGTGCTGTGTTGTAAAGTACAACTTTTATTATATTATTTAGCTGTTGCAATTAGTACTGGGGAACGTGCGTTAATTTCGTGTTCCTAGATGGCAGTGACTAAAAAAAAATGTGAAGCGAGAAAAAGGGGTGGATCATTGAGAAGCATAGCTGGGGATCGGGTTCCTCAAGCCAACCCACAGAGGATGACATCCGACGCCCAAGACGGTGGAACCGTCATTACACCAACGTTTCAGTCATTGGGCATCTAGAAAATTATCATCGGAGTTTGTGCCACGACCTTGTGTCAGGTTCAAAAGTTAAATCCTCAACCCCAAAGACGCATATGTCTGTATATGTAAAAACAAAGTGTTTTTGAAAAAAAGAAATCATGTTTCATTGTACAGTATCAACTTATGGCTTTTGCGGTGATTTGTTAAGAATTTGCCCGTCATTTTCTGTCCATGTTTACAATATAGTTTACAAGAGTTGTTGCTGTTCATAACCAAGCATTTGCAGTTGCTACAACAACATCTGCGTATTCTCAAGTAAAAGGTTAATTTGAAACAATATCCTTACAATTTGTGGGGTTTTAACAAGATAATTTACAGGTTCGACGAGATTGTTGATTGGGCAGTTTGACTTAGTATATACATTGGTTTGTGGGTTAAAAAAAAAAAAAAACGCCCCACACGCACGCAGACAACACAACCACTCAAACACAACACACCAGCCCACACATCCCACACACTACACAACACCGACACAGGCACGGGCAACAGACACACACACACCCATAAACAACCCAACCCACACACGTTAAGATTCATAGAATCAAAGGTTTCTTGTAGAATCAAAAAACACACGGGGGAATATCAAATAATTTTAAACTTAAAACTTTTCAAACTTAAAATTGGACAATTTTCTATAACTTGTTGGGATCCATTAAGAAAATACGTATAATACTAGAACATATTGATGTAGAATAGATTGGTTTACCTATAAATGGTTTGACTCGACACAAGGGAATAAATGGAAGTTTTAATAAATCTCCCAGCATTTCTAGAACACATTGATTTGTTTTCAATGAGAGTGGGGAAAAACAATGATTAACAACCAGAGTCTAAAGCATGAAAGACTCTACTTTAGAAAGAATTTAACTCTGTTGTCTAATATAATTTATAACTTACTGTCGAAATATTGTATCCTCTGAGCACTTATTTGTATTCCGCTCTGGTGTGGGATGGCTTCAGGGAGGCTGATTTGTAATCTGGTGCAATTGGGAAAAAGGCAGGGGGGGGGTGGGGAAAAAGATCATGTCATGGAGAAAAAATTATAAAGGGGGAGGGGGTTTTAATGAAAGGACTGTGAACACTCCAGGACTAAAGGCGCTCCTGAAGGTAAAAAGTCTTTAGTTGTAGACACAGGATGAAGGGTCCTGGTATGGAAGATTGAAGTTTGAGTAGTGCTTTTCAATTCCCGCTTCCTGCAACATTTTTTGTCTTAGAAACTTGCAAGTCATGTTCTGCACTTTAAAACCTCACCTAAAAACCACTAGTAACCACCACACACAACACACCACCCCCCAAATACATATAAATTTAATTATAAATATATATTTTATATGAAAATTTTGTAGTTAAAAATTAAAAATTAAAAGTAGTCTAAAGACTACAGATCTGTTTGAAAGCGGGGCCATTATGCTGTTTTAGCTGAGAAATAAGGTAGTTTTTTTTTTTTTTTTTTTTTTTTTTTTGGGGGGGGGGGGTGTTTTGGGGGGGGGGGGCGGTGGGTAGGGTCGGTTTATTGGCTTGGGGTTTGGTTCCTAACAACGGATTTTCTTGTGCCTGCAGTTTTACTATTTCTGTTTTTGGTTTTAAGTTGTGTGTGTGTTTAAGTTGTAACCATTTCAGTTAAATATAAGTTGATCTTTTTGAAATGTTGCTTTGATGTTTTTATGATTTTCCGGTTTATATTTAGGGTTATTTTTATTTTTGCATCTTTGAGTTTCCAAATGTATTTGCTCAGTTCTGTTTGGTTTTTGATTTTACTTTATTGAATGACTGTTTGTGGTTTGCATATTGGTTTTTAAAGTGGTTTTCAGTAATCCCTATATGTTTCTTTTTCATTTTCTGCTGTCACAGTGGCTTGGTATACAATATTGTTGTAGAGGCATTTGTTGCTTAAGGGGCACTGTTCTTTTTTGGTGCAGTTGCAAGATTTCTTTCTTCACCCTTCTTTGCTGATTGGTTTTTATTTTGTTGGATGCATCATTAGATTTTTGAGGTTGGCTACATGAATACGATAGTTTGACGGTGTTTTTGTTGAATATTTTGAACAGTTTGTGTTCTTTTTGGGAAGATTTGTTAGGATTTGAAGAATTCTTTCCATATATTTCTTTCCCTATATATATATATATATATAGTATATTTTTTAATATATATATATATTAGGGGGGCGGAGAGAGAGAGAGAGAGAGAGAGAGGAGGGAGGAGATGAGAGAGAGAGAGAGGATGCTAACGGACAGAAAACTTCAAACGACCCAATCTCCGTATCATTTAACATATGCTTAATTCGTTTATTCTTCAGTGCACAAAAGACCATTGGTCTGGGGTCATAAACAAAATCTTTTGTACATTAAGCAAACGGTTATTTTTTGGTGTGTGTATCTGATACAACAGAAATAATAACGCCCTCTGATCGGTCCAACTAAGCACAATTCTCACCACCACCCCTCTCCCCACCCCACCCCACCCAGTTTAATAATGCTCCTGTGAAAAGGTTAGCCAAACAGCAAACGCCAGCTGTAAAAGTAATATGTAAAGCGCGTTCTGCTTGTCCGTCGGTCTGTCTTCTTGCTCCTCATTCAAGTCCACAATCTGATCTGTCTTTTCCAAAATTAGCATTGTGTCTTATTGGAATTCGTCGCATTACTCGTATTTTGATGCGACAATATTGCGAGTGTGCAATGTCGGGTCGAAATAGGTCTAAGGGAAGTAACTGTGACCAGATCAGCGACAACAACCCCCCCTGACTTTCCAGGCATCGATAAGGGAGGTAAGGAGGTTGGTAGAGCACACGGCCAACTGCAAAACAAGGCAGCACGGGTGGGTTAAAACAGAGGGAAGTGAAAGGGAAGATAAGAATGGAGGGGAATGAGGAGGCAGAAGCAATTGCAGGGACGGGATGTAGGGGGGGGGGGGGGGGGGGGGGAGAGTGGAGGGGTGAAGAGACGTAGTGGTGTTGAAACAGGTAGTCGCTGTGTTTCTCTGAGCGTTTGTTTTTTTTAAATTGGATTCAGAGTTCAAGAGCCTGGAACATACCCACGCACTGCATGATGTCTCAATCTCCCATTTACCCGAATGTTTGTGTCCTGTCCTGATAGTGTTCATCGTTTCGTTAGCACCGATCTTCTGTATGGTTTCCAGCGCTGCTGCTGACTGTTGAAGTCACACGTACTGGTGTGGCTGGTTTGACGCGTTTGGGCTCTTTTGGATGTGTGTTTGTGTGGGCAAAACGCACAGGTTTGGTTTGTGCGGCTGCGCCGTGCTTGTAAACTTGTAGAAGAATGTTAATTGGAGACGTTCCACGAAGGTCAATGACAACAAACAGGATGTCTCTTAATTCCTTTTCTTGTTGTTAATCTGAAACTCTAATATACTTTGTCTTCATTTCATTGGTACGTATTTTTGCTTTAAACTCGTAATTGCCGGAGTCTTAACCTCTTATAGGCTCTGTTAAATTTAACACATTGATGTCTTTACAGTTGTTGGAATACCATGTTTATAAACATAAATGTTGTCCTTAACTATTTTTTTCAGTTCAATGGAATGGCTGTTTTTCTGTTGTTCAAATTACTGATCTTATTCTCTATCATTTACAGAGAAAAAAAAGTCATTTCTACCAGGAAGGAAACTCAATCAGACTAATTTTCATGCTGACCGCAATCCGGACAGTATCATTTTGTGCGTTTATTTGTCTGAGGAAGACTCGTGTTGAACCTTTACCTGTCTACCTCGTCTTGTCTATCAGATAAGGTTTCTTGCTTCTTGTGTTTTTGTATGTGTTTTTTACGTTTTGGCTTACGTCCATCGGTTTTCTTAAATTAAAATGAAGAACTTATAACTTGCTCTGTGCAGATTCTGCGGTCCCTTCTCTACCATCACCGTGTGGACGCCTCACGTCCCAAGGACAGAGGTTCGAACCCTGGGCACCAAGCCGTCAATGAGACGGGTAACCGCTTCGCCACATTACTTCTCCTGCCCCAGCAAAAACAGATCCTGGATATCGCCCGAGCGCTGTGTGTATCTGACGGGACCCCCGGGTCTGGGAAGACTCTGGTGCTGGTCTTGAAGGGGGTGCAGTGGGCCAGGTCCGGGTGTCACGTGTGTGTGCTGTCGGCCAAGGCAGGACCCTCCCCCATTGCCCTCGTCATTCAGGCACAGGTCGTGAGCTGTGTTCAGAGGGTCGAGATCGTTCTGGGACAGCTCGACGGTGGTGTGTGTGTGTGGGGGGGGGGGGGGGGGATGAAGGGGGGTAGGGTGAAAGGGGTGTACGTGGTGTGTGTACGTGAATCGAGCTTGTAGTGGGGCATTCTTGCATCTTAAAAATTTCACCAACAGTATTCGAAAACGAGCGATAATGTATGCTTCTTCTGCTTGCTTGATTTCTTCTCTTGAATGCGAAACAGTTATCAAACTAATCAATTAGTATGTGTTTACGACAGATCAGAGGCAGATCAGTTCTCCAGCGTTTGCGAGGAATTGCACATTGCACCGCTAAATAATAATAATGATAACACTGACACCTGTGACGGAGTCTCTTTTGAGTTTTCTGTCGCGCCCACCACACGCACGCACGCAGGCACGCACTACACACACACAAACACCACACATAGGGGGCTTTCAGTTCTAGGTTCTGTGTGTGATGTCCGGCGAATGTTGGATGAGAACAGGCACAGCCATCGAAGTGATCCTGCATCAGTGCAGTGACTCCTGTAGTGGGTTGCCTCATGATGACGTGGTCAGTCTTGGTGGCTCTCTGTGGCCTGCTGGTACCGATGCTGCGACGGGACAAAACTTGGTGTGGCTGCCTTGCACTATGTGGTGTGGTGTGAGAGCAGTTCCACTGATGTGGCACAAAGGGAGACTTGGAAAAAAGATAAACTATTCTTGAAACGACGAAGGAGTTGATCTTTCTTTAAACAGCATGTGGCTTCGAGTTTACAGAAATCGGTGATCAGTTTAACTCTGAATCCTTATAAACTATCCTGTCCTTGAAGTAGTCTTTCTTTGAAATAATCTATGTGTAGTTCGAGCTGGAAATATTCTTGATATGATTGTACCTTTGCCAAACAGAATACGTAAAAATGACAAATGCCTTTAAAACTTAAAAAAAAAGAAGTCTGAAAGCATTGACCTTGCCTTCTCCCCCCCCCCCCCCCCCCCCCCCCCCCTTCTTCCAACTAAATGAAAACTGATGACATATTGTACTGATTTTGTAATTTCCAGCTCCACCACAAACATTTCAGTGTGTTTAAAGCAGTCGCACATTCCTTTGCTTTGACTCAAATCTGACTATGAACGATGAATTGGGACACGTTGAGTGCCCGTTAGAAAGCGATGTAAAGCAAGTTGATGAAACGTTCCTTATAAAATAAAGGTGTGCCCCTCTGCCAGCACTGCGCCAACACACAAGAAAAATACGAAAGGGAGCTTGGTATACCTCCCTGGTAGGTTGTCTCTTGGCGAGTTGGTATACCTCCCTGGTAGTTGTCTCTTGGCGAGTTGGTATACCTCCCTGGTAGGTTGTCTCTTGGCGAGTTGGTAATACCTCCCTGGTAGGTTGTCTCTTGGCGAGTTGGTATACCTCCCTGGTAGGTTGTCTCTTGGCGAGTTGGTATTGCTGTGTCCTTGCAAACTGCGATGCTGGGAATCCGTTTGTGTGTGGATGTGTGCGGCAGCAGCCAGGAGGAGCCGCGTGGGTCTCATGCCACTGAGGAGGCAAGAAGGATGTGAAAGGAAAACGGGCAAACAAATGAACAAAAAAAAACCAGTTAAGGAACACCCCCGCACACGCGCGCGCGCGCGCACACACACACGCACACGCACGCACAAACACACACGCACACACCCACACACACACGAGTTAAATCTGCATTGGTCTTGGCTGCTGCGTGTGTGTGTGTGTGTGTTGTTCAGATCTACGCTGACCAGCTCTTCTCTTCGTGTGTGGTCTGGAGAGGAAGGTGGTGGTCTTTCTCCCTGAAGGCACGGCAGCAGACAACGTTCCTCACACGACAGGGCGGGCGCACTACAAAGATAACCAGTCCGACGCAAGGACACCCCACGGAGAAGTACCCGCACCTTCTTGGAACGCAGATGCAGAGGTAGATCAACAGGCCGCCGAACCCGCCATGCCAGTTTGGACGTCAGATGGAGGAACCCGTCACCTTAAAGAAGAGGTGTCACAAACAAACCGGACTTCCGTGTGTGGAACAGTCACGGAGGAAAGTGGAATGGGTACGGGAGGAAACAGAAATGCACCCGGAAAACACGAAAAACTCATTGACGTTCAGCCTGCAGCTTCTGGTGGTCGTAGAGAGGAGCACGACAGTCGTGTGGACAGACAGGAAGCCTCCACGGAGAACAGGGAGGAAAACAGACAGGAAGCCTCCACGGAGAACAGGGAGGAAAACGGACAGGAAGCCTCCACGGAGAACAGGGAGGAAAACAGACGGGAAGCCTCCACGGAGAACAGGGAGGAAAACGGACGGGAAGCCTCCCCGGAGAACAGGGAGGAAAACAGACGGGAAGCCTGCTTGGAGAACAGGGAGGAAAACAGACGGGAAGCCTCCACGGAGAACAGGGAGGAAAACCGACAGGAAGCCTCCACGGAGAACAGGGAGGAAAACAGACAGGAAGCCTCCACGGAGAACAGAGAGGAAAACAAACAGGAAGCCTCCACGAAGAACAGACGGGGGAACAGACAAGAAGCCTCCACGGAGAACAAGGAGGAAAACGGACAAGAAGCCTTCCAGAAGAACGGAGAAGAAGACAGACGGAAGGATGTTTTTCAAGACGACAAAGGGACAGAACTTTCAGCAGATGATGCATTGCTAATGCCATTAAGATGCAACAGGGAAGACAGTACATATATCTCAGGCTCGGAGAAACGTACCCAATTAAACTCGCCATTCAGACGTCACGATATCACGAACACAGAAATATCCGAGGAAGATAGTGGATCAGATTGCGATACAATCGCTTCCATTGGAAACCCCTCCTCGGGCTACGAATCGGACGATGAACAATCAAGCGCGTCAGAAGAGTTATCTGTTGAGATGGGGATGCCCCCCTTCGGAGTAGATAGCCGTTTCACTGAGATGAAAAGAAGGGAACAGCATCCATGCGCTGGAGCGAAAGCTGACGACTCGGCGACAAAAGAAGACTCCAACACAGACATCTCCGATACGGTTCCTTACCCTCGGCCCCTTGCAGCGTGAATGACGCCCATGATAATCGTCAAGAAACAGTACATGATGATGCGTATTTCTCCAGACACGAAGCGTCGGAGAAGGAAGAAAAGACGATGCAAAATCTTCCGAAGAGAAAGGAGAAGACGACTCGCGAAACCCATCTGGGCCAGACGCACCTCAACCCGAAGCACCCGATCAAAGTGTCGTTGTGACCAACCAGCCAGACAGCGACCTTCAGTCACAGGAGCATGCAACCACAGCCACCAACGGTCGAGGGCAGAAGCCAGTGGAAGTCCAGAGCTTGAATTCCAGACTGCAGGCTGCGGTGGCGAGCATGAGCAGCACTAACAAGGAGGTCATGTGGTTCTCGGTGTCACGGGCCTTGGGTCACGCTGTGGTCTTCCATTTCTGATCTGCTGGCTTGTGTCGGTGGTCGACTGGTGTGGTGGGTGGTGAGGTGTGGTGTGGCGTGCGGTAGGTGGTGTGTGGCGTGTTGTGTTGGATTGGATTGAGAGATATTGGTTGTTTTATTTGATCAAGTATGATGTGCACAGTGTTTGTGTTCTTGATTGTATCTGAATTGGTTTATGCAAAGTTTTGTTTCCACCATGAAAATGATGTAGACAGCTTTGTGGTCCGCTAGGCCATGAACAGCGTCAATATGGTTTCACTGAAATCTATAGCATTAGTGTGTTTTACAAGGCTACAAAATGACACATGCCTTCGTTTTAACAATGTGTTCGACGAGTTGTAAATAACGGAACTGAACTGGATTGGGATGTACAGCGTCTGTGTATCGCCCTCGGTATTATCGTCTTCTTATTCTGAGCTTCGTCGCGAGTCGTTGGGGCACCACATCGAAGAACATGCTCACCAGGTTCCTCTAGTTCTGTCTGTTAGGAGCCTAAGACGCGGGCATTTTCAAATGTTTTCCCTGTCCATTCTGCAATGTTATCAGTCCATGGTTTTTTTCTTCCTGCCCCCCCGTCCTCCATGTCCCTCTTTCGACAGTTTTGTGGTGGGTTGCGTTAGGAAGGCCAATGAATCTAGTTACATGATCAATCCAACGTCGATCTTCGTATCGTCCCGTGTGCTGCTTGACAGTTACACGCACTTAATCTGTGATATGGTCAATGGATCCGACGTTCACTATCTGACAATAACAACTCGTTTTACTTCTTTCCAGATCCTATGAGGATTCATGTCCACAAGCTACAGGAAAATGAAATGTGACCGAAGGGCTGATTGTGCGTTTATAAGTTGCCATTCATGCTGCGCATGATTAGGGACAAGTGGTAATCCGTTACGGTTTGAACCAGAATGTCCACCACACGATGATTTCTTTTGTCAACTGCGCAAAAATCCACTGAGCACACCAGCGAAGCCGTAAGTACCTAAACCAGACATTGAAACACAATTCTTTAGAAATATGTACCAAAATGGATTCAGGTCTAAGTGGTTTGTTTCCGTTAAAACAGTCGAGAAGTATCTTCACTGTCATAAACAAATTCAAACTCTTCAGTCGCAAACTCGGTTTCCTTGATCACCCAAGTAATACTTGGATGACATGTTCAGATTCCGTTTTCATTCACTTGAACAAGGAATTCGATTGCAGATGAATTGATGTAACTAGGTGTGTGTGTTGTGTGTGTGTGTGTGTGTGTGTGTGTGTTCATGGGAAGAGATCGATCCAAGGGGAGGTACTGATTCTTGAACAGCAGACCGAAAGCCCCTCCACCGCGGCACCACCCTCCGACTTCGTGCAATGCCTCGTGACAGTGGCCTGCCCATCGACATCGTCCAGGACTATCCCGGCAGTCAGAAAAGCTGGCCTTCCCCCAGAAACGACAAGGTTGCTCATGTAGCTGGATGGCCGTGTCGGTTCTGTCAGAAGCACTGGGGATGTCCTGACGCTCTACGTTTCGTTGAATTGCCGGTCTTGAAGTTCAATAACGTCCCTTCCCCACACACCTATATTATGGTGGGTTTAGATACAAATCTGGATAAATTGGTAGTTTCACATTATGAAAGGTGAGAAAATTTTGTAGATAATAACGAGGGTTGACTGCCAGAACCCGGTATCTCTCTTATTATATATGTATATGATGATACTGGGTTCTGCAGTCAACCCCCGATAAATTACCCACCCAGTAATCAATCGCCACTCCCGAATTTGCTAAGAATCCAGGGATGCCCATTCACATAAGAGACCATCTGTTAAAAGAAAAAGTCGTTGGAATACATAAATACAAAGAAGGTTTGGAATATCGTTTTTTTGATATGGTATTTTCACACACCAAGACAGTTTTTTAAAAAGTGTCGCAATGAAATTCTCTCTTGACTCTGCCTGTCATGGCGAATTTAGTTTGGATCTCCTCATCCAGACCCATGCCTTGCGCTGATTTTGAGTGACATGCCGTCAGTATAGGCAAATTCATGGCGTCTGTCCCCCAAAAGGAAACGCCCACAATAGGCGGGCTTGGCGACTAAGTCAGTGTTGTCAGTAGTGTTGGTCCTGTGTGGTGATGTCCCCGGCAATGTTGCACGAGAACAGGCACAGCCATCGAAGTGATCACTGCCTCAGTGTCAGTGACTCCTGTAGTGGGTTTGCCCTCATGAAGAACGTGGTCAGTCTTTTGGTGGCTCTCTGTGGCCTGCTGGAAACCGATGCTCGACGGGACAAACTGGTGGGGCTGCCATGCACTATGTGGTGTGGTGGTGAGAGCGAGTTCCACTGAATGTGGCACCAAGGGAGACTTTGGAAAAAAGATAAACTATTCTTGTAACGGACGAAGGAAGTTTGATCTTTCTTTAAACCAGCATGTGGCTTCGAGATTACAGAAATCGTGATCAGTTTAAACTCTGAAATCCTTATAAACTATCCTGTCCTTGAAGTAGTCTTTCTTTTCTTTGAAATAATCTATGTGTAGTTCGACTGGCAATATTCCTTGATATGATTTGTACCTTTGCCAAACTGAATACGTAAAAATGACAAATTCCCTTTAAAACTTAAAAAAAAAAGAGTCTGAAAGCAATTGACCTTGCCTTCTCCGCCCCCCCCCCCCCCCCTTCTTCCAACTAAATGAAAACAGATGACATATGTACTGATTTTTTTAATTTCCAGTCTCCTCCACCACAAACATTTCAGTGTTTTTAAAGCATTCGCACATTCCTTTGCTTTGACTCAAATCTGACTATGAACGATGATTTGGACATACGTATGAGTGCCCCGTTAAAAGCGATGTAAAGCAAGTTGATGAAAAAGATCCTTATAAAAATAAAGGTGTGCCCCTCTGGCCAGCACTGCGCCAACACAACAAGACAAAAATAATACGAAAGGGAGCTTGGTATACCTCCCGTAGTTTTTCTCTTTGGCGAGTTGGTATAACCCTCCCATGGTAGTTGTACTCTTGGCGAGTTGGTATACCTCCCTGGAAGGTTGTCTCTTGGCGAGTTGGTATACCTCCCTGGTAGGTTGTCTCTTGGCGAGTGGTAACCTCCCTGGTAGGTTGTCCTCTTGGCGATTTGGTATTGCTGTGTTCCTTGCAAACTGCGATGGCTGGGAATCCGTATTGTGGTGTGGATGTGTGCGGCAGCAGCCAGGAGGAGCCGCGTGGGCCTCATGCCCACTGAGGGGCAAAGACGGATGTGAAAGGAAAACGGGCAAACAAATGAAACAAAACAAAAAAAACCAGTTTAAGGAACACCCCCGTCACACCGCCGCGCGCGCGCACACACACACAACGCACACGCCCACGACAAACACACACGCACCACGCACACGAGCCCACACACACACGAGTTAAATCTCATTGGTCTTGCTGCTGCGTGTGTGTGTGTGTGTGTTTGTGTGTGGTGTGAGTGTGTGGAGGGAGGGTGGTTGGGCATGAGTGAGTGTGGCGTGTAACGTGCCAATCGAACACGTTTTTTGGATTGTTTCAGTATCACGCTAGACACAGCTTTCTCTTCGGTGTGGTCCTTGGAGAGGAAGGAGTGTGGGTCTTTTCTCCCTGAAGGCACTGCAGCAGCCAACGTTCCTCCTCTCAACACGACAGGGGCGGGCGCACTAACGAAAGATAACCAGACCGTCGCCAAGGACAAAACCCCACGGAGAAGTACCCGCACCTTCTTGGAACGCAGATGCAGAGGTAATCAACAGGCCGCCGAACCGCCATGCCAATTTTGACGTCAGAATGGAGGAACCCGTCACCTAAAGAAGAGTTGTACACAAACACACCGGAACTTCCGTGTGTGAACAGTCACGGAGGAAGGTGAATGGAGGTACGGGAGAAAAAGAAATGCACCCTCGAAAACACGAAAAACTCATTGACGTTCAGCCTGCAGCTTCTGGTGGATCGTAGAGAGGAGCACGAAGTCGTGTGGACAGACAGGAAGCCTCCACGGAGAACAGGGAGGAAAACAGACAGGAAGCCTCCACGGGAGAACAGGTAGAAAAATAACGGACAGGAAGCCTCCGACGGAGAACAGGGGAGGAAAACAGACGGGAAAGCCTCCACGGATAACAGGAGGAACAAACGGGGACGGGAAGCCTCCACGGAGAACGGGAGGAAAACAGACTGGAAGCCTGTGGACGAACAGGGAGGAAAACAACTGGAAGCCTCCAAGGAGATACGAGGGAGGAAAACCGACATGAAGCCACCCACGGAGAGACAGGAGGAAAACAGACAGGAAGCTCCACGGAGAACCAGAGAGGAAAACAAACAGGAAAGCTCCACGAGAACAACGGGGAACAGACAAGAAGACCTCCACGGATAACAAGAGGAAAACGGACAAGAAAGCCTTCCAGAAGACGGAGAAGAAGACTAGACGGAAGGATGTTTACAAGACGACAAAGGGACAGAACTTTCGGGGGGGCAGATGATGCATTGCTAATGCCATTAAGATGCACAGGGAGACAGTACATATATACTCCAGGCTCGGAGAAAACGTACCCAATTAAACTCGCCAATCAGACGTCACGATATCACCGAACACAGAAATATCCGAGGGAAGATAGTGGATCAGATTGCGATACAATCTCTTCCAATGGAAACCCCTCCTCGGCTACAATCGGACAAGAACAATCCAGCGCGTCAGAAGAGTTACTGTTGTGATGGGATGCCCCCCCTTCGGAGTTGTATAGCCGTTTCAACTGAGAGGAAAAAGAAGGGAACAGCATCCACATCATGCGCTGGAGCGAAAGCTGACGACTCGGCGACAAAAGAAGACTCCAACACAGACATCTCCGAAAACCGGTTTCCTTACCTCGCCCCTTGCAGCGTGAATGACGCCCAGATAATCGTCAAGAAATCAGTGCATGATGAGCGTATTTCTCCAGACACAAGGCGTCGGCGAAGTGAAGAAAAAGACGAAGCAAAATCTTCCGAAGAGAAAGGAACAGACGACTCGCAAAACCCATCTGGCCAAGACGCACCTCAACCCGAAGCACCCGATCAAAAGTGTCGATTGTGACCAAACCAGATCCATTGTCCAGCGACCTTCAGTCACAGGAGCATGCAACCACAAAGCCAACCAACGGTCGTGAGGGCAAGAAGCCAGTGGAAGTCCCAGAGCTTGAATTCCAACTGCAGGCTGCGGTGGCGAGCATGAGCCACACAACCAGAGGTCATAGTGGTTCTCTCCGGTGTCACGGGCCTGGTCCGCTGTGGTCTTCCATTCTGGATCATGCTGGCTTGTGTCGGTGGTCGACTGGTTGGTGGGTGTTGAGGTGTGGTTGTGGCGTGCGGTAGGTGGTGTGGCGTTTGGCGTGTTGTGTTGGATGTATGAGAGATATTGGTTGTTTTATTTGATCAAGTAAGGATGTGCACAGTGATTTGTGTTCTTTGATGTATCTGAATTGGTTTATGCCAAGTTTTTGTTTCCACCACCCATGAAAAAGAAAGTAACACTTTGTGACCGCTAGGCCATGAACAATCGTCAATATGGTTTTCACTGAAACTATAGCATTAGTGTGGTTATACAAGGCTACAAAATGACACATGCCTTCGTTTTTAAACAATGTGATTCGACCGAGTGTAAATAACGGAAAAAAAAACTGAACTGGATTGAGGATGTACAGCGTCTGTGAATCCCCTCGGGTATGAACGTCTTCATATCTGAGCTTCGTCGCGAGTCGTTGGGGCACCACATCGAAGACCATGCTCACCAGGTTCCCTCCTAGTTCTGTCTGTTAGGAGCCTAAGACGCGGGTATTTTCAAATGTTTTCCCTGTCCATTCTGCAATGTTATCAGTCATGTTTTTTTTCATTCACTGGCCCCCCCCGTCCTCCATGTCCCCTCTTTCGACAGATATGTGGTGGGTTGCGTTAGGAAGGCCAATGAATCCTAGTTACATGATCAATCCAACGTCGATCTTTCGTATCGTCCCTTGTGCTGCTTGACAGTTACACGCACTTAAATCTGTGATATTGTCAATGGATCCGACGTTTCATTATCTTGACAATAACAACTCGTTTTACTTCTGTTCCATATCCAATGAGATTCATGTCCCACAAAGCCTACAGAAAATGAAATGTACCGACTCCGCACAGGACCTGATCTTGTGCGTTTCATAAGTTGCCATTGTCGTTATATACATGTTTTAGTCTGGACACGCAACTGATGTTGTTCTGTCCTACTCCTTAGAGCCCCCATGGGCCGGACTTCTCGTGGCGGGGGTGTTTCTTAACCAACCTGTGCCCACCCCTTTTTCTTGTCTTTCCTTAATGTTCCTGCCTACCATGTCTTTTGCTAACTCTTTTCACACCATAAAATTCCCCACATAATCTCAGCCTCTATGTCATCATGTTTCTTCTTTTCTTTCTTTTCCTTCCCGGTTCTTCAGTCTGTTCTTTCACTATTTTTCCAGTCTTCTTTCCAATGCTTCATTTCTGAACCTATCGGAGTGGAGGCCCTAGAGTCACTCGCAATCTAAGGTCCTGACACTGGCCTAAGATTAATGGCTCTGCGTTAGTGAGTCGCTACAGCAGTCCTGTCTGTTTTGTGGAACGGTATCAGGCAGATGACGCCCTATGAGTTCATCCTCACATGTCCATCGAGGCCATCCATTGTCCTTTCCCTAGCACGCAGCTCTCCTAGGGTGACTGTCAAATTTTCTGCCACCATTGGAGCCTAACGCCCTATGATCATCAAAGTCATTCCAAACGACAGAGAGAAAGAGATTCAGATTCAGATGAAGAGATACGAGAAGTGGCAAATGAGAAAAGTGGAATCCCAAAACACATTGCCAAGCTTCCTTATAGCGAAGCAAGAGATCCAAAAGAATCCATAGCTAAGGATTTCTCCGTTCGCCATTTGTAATGGTTTGATGTTGTTTTCACATCACGAGGATTACAAAATGATCAAACGACTAAGAATCTTGTTAACTGTGCTACGGAAACGGCGTCACGATTGCCGCTGAAAAGAGATGGATCTCAACTATGCAATCACAGTTAAGGTTTCTATTCACCCTTATCTCTCACTACTCGAAAGGGGTTATATATATGTGCTGATCAAGGCTGAGTTGCTGTGAAACAGAAAATACGGACAGAGATGGAAAGTTCCAGGGTGTTTGCTATACATGTCCATAGAGTGAAAATAATCTAAAGGAAAAGACTGATTGAAACTACCACGCTTATTCTTGACTTTTCGCCCTAGCCATCTCCCCCAGAGTTTATCAAAGGTGGGTTATGTCCGCGTGAAAGTTACGTACGCCTATTTGTACCATCTCCTTTGCGGGTGTTTCCAGTGTCAACGCTTTGGCATTCCAGTCGAAGCTTGTCGGGGTTCAGGAGTATCTGTCGTGATTGTGGGTCAGAAGAAGCATGATGGGGTACAGATGCTGTATACTGTGTCAATTGTTAAGGGTGAACATTCAGCAATATTCAAAAAGTTTGTCCAGTGTGGAAAAAGTAATGCGAGATTCAAAAGTAAAGATTGAGAAGAAAAGTTCATTCCTGAGGCAAGAAGGTTAGTGGAGGCCAGGACCCTTCGGGTGCTACTTTGCACAGAAGGTGGTTAACGATTCTACAACCCGTCATCAGGTGATTGATTCTGGGAGCATGCTCCATCACTGCTGGAAGAAAGAAATTGACAGAATTTGTTGTCCATCCGTTTTGGATCGGCCTCACCATACTTGAAAAATCAGTTGATGTTTGTCTCAGAAATACAATAGTGTTCCGTCCAGCAATGTAGAACAGGCTTCATCCTGCTGTTGAGTGAAGAAGTTTTTCAGTTGTTCAAAGTGCAGTGGAACAGAGGTCAGTGGTGAAAGGATCGGAAGAAAGAGACGTCCCCTCGCTCACATACCAAAAACAGCAGTACGAGACAGGCACGCAAGAGACGTCTCTTTTTTCGGACTCCAGACCCCTCCTGGGGAAAATCACGAGTCAGGTATTTGTTGCAGCGGTTTCAGTCCAGTAAGAGCAAAGTTCCATAACATGTCACAAGCAACTAGAAATTATCAGGAGCAACGGCTTCAGATCTTTGTCTTGAAGAATCGTTTTTAGTTCTTTGGTGACCTGAAGTTTCTGGAGAAGAGGGATGCTAGATATACTTCTTTAACAACCTAACAAGGACATACCCCAGTGGATCAATGGGAGTTAAGCAAATTTCGCGACCTTGAGCTATTATTGACAGAGTATAGATCAACGGTAATTGCTCTTTTCAAAACCCTTTTAACTGCAAGTAATGAAGCATGAGATTCCTGGATTCTCCACGCTTACTCAAGCCAGCTTCTCTGCAGACTTTTCACGCAAGAGGCGTTACTCTTTACATCATAATTCGTACTACATACAGAATTACACTTCAGACGGATAATGGAGGCAGTGGCAGCTCGTATCTCGTTAAAACAGGTTGTTACGATATTTTGTCTGAATTTATCTCCATCTCTGTGATTTCGAAGATCAGTGGAATGGTTAAATATTCTCCGCTCCCTAGCCCATTCTTATATTGGGTGACTGAATGGTCAATCCCCACAGTGGGTAAAGTAACCCAACAAATTCTCAAGGGAAAGTCTGAAGATTTTATATCGATCATGATCCCTCAGCTTTTGAATTCAGGCACACCGACCTTTTGTGTTCTCCTTCTGTTCTTTGACTCACATGGACTTGTCCATTTTTGACCCATCCTTATTTTTGGACTTTTAGAATGCAGGTTCATATCGGACCTAAGCGGAGTGATCACTTTCCGGTTTTTATTTCCTTTTACAAGCAATGCAGGAAACCCCCCGTGAAACATGGAAGCTTCGCTCGCAGATTGGAGACATTTATTCATTCAACAAATTTAAGTAGACTGCTATGAATCCTGTTGCAGAGTTATATGAACCTGTTTTTACAGTTCACTAAAGTTATGTAGAGAGTGCTAAGAAGCTAATCCCAAGTCTCGTGATAAACAAAAGATGGTTTAACGACCCCAGGTATGATAAAGAGTGCAAAATTTGAAGGTAAGAGAAAAGGAGCTCAAATATTTTTAGCTAATTTCCTATGTGGGGAACAAATTAAACATCCAGGCGTTGTAGGGCTAAGTTCGGTAGAAACTTTTTAAAAAAAAAAAAAAAAAAAAAAAAAAAAAATAAAAACACAAACATCTAAAAGATAAGAAAGAAAAAAGAAGCAAGAAATCTTGGAAAACTTTTTTGTTCAAAATCTGTCCTTTAAGGACAAATCAGAAAGTTTTAGGAAAAATAATCGTAAGATTAAGGGAATCGGCTGCATCATTTTAAAATGTTTGCAAGTAAATGATCGATTATTACGATACAAAGGAGGTGCTAACTTGCTAGCTGCTACTATTCATCAAAATTCGTCAGCTTATCAGTATATGCAAGGAAATCCAGCGTATCAAAAGACAATCAGCAGAGTCAAAATCTTGTTCCTTCGAGCCAGATATTTCTGAGGAATACAACTGCTGTTTTCCAGCATGGAATGCTTTTAAAGGACGCCATTTTGAAAAGCAACAACTCAGCTCCTGGACCAGATGACATTCATGTATCAATATTATTCACATTTGCCAAGCTGAGGTTTAAAATGTTTGTTGTCTCTGTTTAATCATGTTTGGTGTTCAGGTGAATTCCACCTCTTGGTCAGAAGGCGGTATGTTATCCCTATTCCTAAACCAGGGGAAAGATCATTCGGATACCTAACAACTATCGTTCCTATAGCACTCGACAGTTGCTTATGTAAAACTATGGAGAGAATGGTATAATCTCGATTGTTATGGCAGATATGTCTGGGGGGCTTAGATTCCCATGTGGAATCCGGCACAACCGCAAGTAACTACTGATCATCTGGTACGTTATGATCTTTTATATTCAGAATGCTTTGAACAATGGAGACATGTATTTTTTCTATTCTTTTTTATTAGAAAAAGCTTATGACCACAACAATGAGGCATGGAATTCTTCAGGACTTGAAGGCACTTGAATTCAAAGGTAATTTACCAATTGATTGCTATATTTATTGTCTAACAACAGGCATTTCAGGTGTTAACTTGCATTCGACTTTTCAGATCCTTTTGAGCAGAATGGGTGGTCCCACCGGGTAAGCATCCTTTCTCCACTCTGTTCAAATCTGAAATTATAACATCGTCCAAGTCAGTAAAGTCTGGAATCGATAAGTCATTCTTTGTGTTTATGACTTCCTTCTCCATCTCCTGCCAAGGGGAAAACTTTGGCCTGCAGCTGAGCGTCAACTTCAATTGCGTGTTAAACGTGTTCAGCAGTGGGTTACAGAAAATGGATTTAAGTTTTTTCAGCTACTAAGACAGAGTGTATTCAATTCCATTAGGAAAAGATCACTGGTCAAGAACCAGCCCTCAGTCTCAAAGGTCAGGTAAATCAAGTTACCAAACAAGTGGAAATTTTTGGAGGGTATATTTTTGTAATAAGCTTTCTTTATTGCTCACAATAAGGACATTAACCAATCTTGCCATCGTGGTATTGAAATGGTTTTGAAGGTTAATAGTCACAACACTGATTGGGGTGCAGACAAAGCGAACATTGTTGCGATTGTTAACGAGCTTTAGGTGAACCAAAGCTACTTATGGGTGAGTGTATAAGGTTTCTGCACGAAAGTCTACCTCAAAGCTCTTGGAATCCAATCCATCATCAAGGACTGCGGATTGCTCAGTGAGCACTTCGCACATCACCAAAAGAAAGTTTGTATGCTGATATGATGAACCCCCTCTGGAGCAAAGGGAGGTTCGTCTTTCCATGAATTACTACCTGAAATAGAGGGCTAATCCAGAAAACCCTGTCCATTGAATAGGTTTTTTTGGGTGGGTCCATGACCACCGCCTTATAGAGGCCAACAATGACTTAAAGCCAAATGAGTAATCCTCACTGGGTATTCGTATATTTTTGGCCCCATTACGGGCAGCTGGCATGAACCTTGATGCTGATGCTAAGGTCCATTACAGACTTGATTTACCTCCTTGGAAAGTCGCCATCCAAGATTAATTAAATGAACTCAATTCCGAAAGGAGGGCACCGCCGAGAGTTGTATAAAACAACTTAATCTTGGGCAAAGAGAACTTTATAATGATTTTAACAATATTTTTACTGATGGTTCTAAGAAAGGTGGAGAGGGCTGCAGCTGCCATTGTGGGTGTAACGATTTTCCCAGGAGCCTCTTAGTTAAGATTGCGGGATTGGTCCAATTCTGTTTTACACTGCTGAACATGAAGGCTTAAATCTGGCCCCCAGTGCGTGTCCAGATCAGATCAGAATGATTTCCTTAATTTATCGGATTCATAGTCCGCATGTCGCTTTGTCGACAAGGCGAAGTATCACATCCAGTAGTAGCGGATATTCAATGATCTATCATACTCCACTTGTCTTCATTTCGGAACGCATAAATTTTTTGTGGGTCCCCAGTCACATGGAATCTATGGTAACACAGTGTGAGGACAAAGCAGCCAAACAAGCTCTCCGGTGCAAAGTCTTTCCAGGAGTCCTATTCAGTTTTGATTCCTACACTCTGATCTCCGTCATAAATCCAGTTTGTATTGTCGAGAACTGTGGAGAGTGAATGGTGTATTCAAATTCATAATAAAAAATGTTTAAAAATTGCCCATATTTAACCAATCCTTTCAATTCTCCATCGGAGAACGTAACCGTTAAAGAGGAATCGATTTAGCGTCACGGTACATATTGGGCACAGCTATATAACGCACAGTTTTGGAGATATTCAGTAGGAAGACCCCCCCCATGTGAGTTGCGGTTGACCATCTTGTTTCAGTGTTAATCATTTTTTGACAGAATGTGCTGATTTGATGTGTATCAGAGAGAAGTTTCTTTTCACCTTGATTTATCGGTTCTTTTTCGTTAGATTTTCAGTGGATCTAATTATTTTTTTCTTTTTGAAAGAGGTAAAACTTAATTTATAAAATATATATAGAGGTTTTATTAATGAAAACAGGTACCGAAGGAGTAATGATAGATAATTTGCTTTTTGGTCCTCATAAATTTTAATGAATGTGTTAATACTAGTGAGGTATTTTGTATCAAGAGACTCAGATAAGATAGCTGATGTCCCTGATTTGGCTCCTAGTAGTCCGCTGACCCTATAAACACTAACTAACTAAAAACTACCCTTGAGAAGCTACTGTCTAGTTTGGATTCCCAGCTAAGTGAAACTGATGACTGGTTCTTCTAGCTTCTCTCCGTGGGGAAGTTATATCAGTAGGGTGTTGGTTGTATGCTTGGGCCATCAACTGGTTCTTCTCGGGCGCCGACTTCTACGCCAACGCTCGATGTTTTATCCAATCTGTAAACAACTCGACAAGTTCCTTAATTCTAGCCTGCGAGGCCATCATTATGTAAATTGTAGTTTCGTGATTATTTCTTAATCCAGTGCTCCTGGACAATCTGCCGTGCGTTAGTCATGATTCAGAAAATGATTGAAAGTGTATAGAATGCGTCCCCGACGAACGCTAAGCTTCCAACAGTACCTTGTATGAAGCTTGCATTGGTCGCTTTGGATGCGTATGCTGGTTACTTTCGCCCGATCTCATTTGTTGATTGTTTAGCCATAGCGACTCCCACCATACGTCGAACGCGCCTTCTCGAAGTCTGTATGGATCAGACAGAAATATTCCGTCGATGTTTGAGATTAATGGAGCAGGGTAAGCCGGTTAAAGACTGTTCCGACGGCACATCATGTGCCTATTGGAATAAAACCACATTAGTCGAGATGGTACAGAAAATTTCATCATATGAAACTTGCGCTTTGTTGTATTGCTAGTCTTGTTGATTTACAGTAAGTCCTAACATTGAGCTGTGACTTGCTTTGAATTGATGCGCGGCGTTCCAATACATGTTTGTTTTCCTCTACCCGGCGTTTTTAACCTGTTAGAGCAGCGTCTCGACCCGACTTTTTTTTTTTTGGCCAGACAAGTTTTGTTTTCTCTGACTTTTTTGTGTGAAATTAGCGGTAGGTGGTCAAGCATAAAGGAATGAGAGGTATATGAATGAGATGCCCAGAGTCCACGCAGACAGTTCATTCCTTCCTTTGTGGGCGGAACTTCACACCAAAGTTGGCCTCCAGATCGATAGCGGCTATTGTCGGCGGATGTTCACCAATGGAGTCTGAGAAGGTTCCGGGCTTTTAGGACTGTTCCGCTTCTGGTGGCTCTTCTGCAGTCGAAGCTCATGTAATTGCAATTATTAGAAACGTATTTAGACTCGGAATCAAAAACTTACTTTGAGAATATTTGGACGGTCGCCCTGTCTTCTTCAGCTCACTGTTTGCAGTTGTGGCAGCGAGCCTGGTGGACGACTGTTGTGTGGGGTGAATAGTTGTCAGGATCTGATTGTAGATGGGGGGAGTTCAAAACCTTGTCTTGTTCGGGCTGGGGCGTCTGGTCTTGATTTCGATGGCGTCTCTGACTTTTTTTTGTGAGACGGGCTCTGTGGATGAATCTTGGTTTCTTGGGGGCTGAAACTGGCTTGTGGCTTGTATGTGTACGTGTATGGCAGAAGTAGATCGGTTTTGGTGTTCCTGTAGAGGGGTGGTGAGTGGTCTTGCGTCTCGGCAATGTAGGTATTGGCTCAGTCTTGACACCCTACCTGGTACACTACACTACACCCCGCTTGAGGGATCCGTTTTGTCTTTGACATGGGTCAGTTGCTGGTGTAGGGAATTGGTGGGGTTGTGGAACACTTTGCATCCATGTTGTTGGAAGGTCCTGGCCAGACGCACTGAAACTCCTTTAATGTAAAGGATCCCACTTCACACTGTCCGTATCTGCAGAAGAAGGGTAGGGAACTCGAGGGTTGTCCCACACCCATGCAGGTATCCATTAGCGGATAGGCAGTCTTGATGTGTTCTTCTTTCAGCTCTTCCTCCTTATGGAACACAGTACAGAGGCTCTGTGCATGAGGGTGTTAACAACAGATCTCTTGTGTTGGAGGGGGTGGTTAGAGTGAAAGTTCAGATATTGCTCAGTGTGGGTGGGTTTCCTATAGACACTGGTCTTCACCCTGTCGTCAGGGGTTCGGGAGATGAGTGTCCAGGAACGGGATCTTGCCTTCTGATTCAGTTTCGGAGGTTAATTAGATACTGTCAACGATGGAATTCAGGCGAGTGGTGAAGCTGTCGTCAACCTCCGTCTCCTGTATGCGGGTCATGGTGTCATCCCCATAGCGGTACCACATGCTGGAGGGTTGGCAGTGGTCTCAAGGGCTACTTTTTCGAAATGTTCCATGTACAAGGTTGGCTACCACTGGAGATACTGGCGAACCCATAGCAGCTCCTTGTTTCTGTTGGTAGAACTCATGGGTTTAACGAGAAGTAGGTGCCAGTAAGGCATAGGTCCAACAGTTCTAGCACCTGTTCTGTAGCGAGTTCACACCGGTGACGAAGGTGGTAGTCATCCTCAATCTTCTCCGGAGTGACTTCGAGAGCCTTGGTACAGGGGTGCTAGTGAAGAGTGCACATACATCATAGGAGACAAGTTTCTCCCCTGGAGCCAGTTGCTGGTTTTCCATCTTCTGTACAAAGTCTGTACTGTTGACTATGTGGTGCTCGTCTGCCTGACTGAAGGTCCAATACTTGTGTCAGGAATTTGGAGGCATTGAAACATGACACTGCCACAGCTGGACACAATGGGCGGAGGGAGGTTCCTTGTGTATCGTAGGTATTCATACAGCTAAGGCGTGGATTCTGAAGTGGGGTAAAGTCGTTGGTAAAGACTAGGGGGAATAGAATCTTCTTTTTCCATTTCTTTAGTAGGTTGATAAGTTGGTTTTTCACTTTCTTCGCGGGGTCAGTTTCGAGTTTTTTTCATGGGTGTCTGTATCACTGAGAAGGGTCTGTACTTTCTTGTTGTATTCCTCTTTGGGTAACAATACTGTTGTCCTACCTTTGTCAGCTGGAAGGATGACGATGCTGTCGTCCTGTCTCAGGTTCTTCAGGGGCTTGTTTTCCCTCTCCTGAGACAGGACGACAGCATCATCATCCTTCCAGCCGACAAAGGTAGGACCACAGTATTGTTACCGAAAGAGGAATACAACAAGAAAGTACAGACCCTTCTCAGTGATACAGACACCCATGAAAAAACTCGAACTGACCCCGCGAAGAAAGTGAAAAACCAATTATCAACCTACAAACAGAAATGGAAGAAAGAAGATTCTATCTCCCTAGTCTTTACCAACGACTTTACCCCACTTCAGAATCCACGCCTTAGCTGTATGAATTACCTACGATACCACAAGGACGCCTCCCAACGCCCCCTTGTGTCCAGCTGTGGCAGTGTCATTGTACAATGCCTCCAAATTCCTGACACAAATATTGGGACCTTCATCAGGCAGACCGAGCACCACATAGTCAACAGTACAGACTTTGTACAGAAGATGGAAAACCAGCACTGGCTTCAGGGAGAAACTTGTCTTCTATGACGTTTGTGCATTTTTCACTAGCATCCCTGTACCCAATGCTCTCGAAGTCATTCCGGAGAAGATTGAGGATAACTACCACCTTCGTCACTGATGTGAACTCGCTACAGATCAGGTGCTAGAACTGTCGGAACTGTGCCTCACTAGCACCTACTTTTTCGTTCACTCATGAGTTCTAGCAGCAGAAACAAGGAGCTGCTATGGGTTCGCCAGTATCTCCAGTGGTAGCCAATCTGTACATGGAACATTTTAAAAAAGTAGCTCTTGAGACCGCTGCCAACCCTCCCAGCATGCGGTACCGCTATGTGGATGACACCAGACCCCAAAGCAGGAGACGGAGGTTGACAGCTTCATCACTCGCCTGAATTCCATCGACGACAGTATCCAATTCACCTCCGAAACTGAAGCAGAAGGGAAGATCCCGTTCCTGGCACACTCATCACCCGAATCCATGACGACAGGTGAGACCAGCGTCTATAGGAAACCCACCCACACTGACCAATATCTGAACTTTCACTCTAACTAATCCCCTCCAACACAAGAGATCTGTTGTCAACACCCTCATGCAAAAGCCTTTGTACTGTGCTCCACCAAGGAGGAAGAGCTGAAAGAAGAAGAACGCATCAAGATTGCCCTTTCCGCTAACGATACCCTGCATGAATGTGGACACCCCTCGAGTTCGCTACCCTTCTACAGATATGGACACTGTGAAAGTGGGATCCCTTACATTAAAGGAGCCTCAGAGCGTCTAGCCAGGACCTTCCAACAACAGGGATGCAAAGTGTTCCACAAACCCACCAACTCCCCTACCCAGCAACTGACCCATGTCAAAGACAAAACGGACCCCCTCAAGCAGTGGGGTGTAGTGTACCGGGTAGGTGTCAAGACTATGTACCCATACCTGCATAGGCGAGACAGCAAGACCACTCACCACCCGTCTACAGGAACACCAAACCGATCTACGTCTGCCATACATGAACATCTACAAGCCCACAGGCCAGTTTCAGCCCCCCAAAAAACCAAGATTTTTTCTACAGAGCCCTTCCTCACAAAAAGAAACGTCGGAGAAGCCATCGAAATTAAGACCAGACGCCCCAGCCTGAACAGGGGAGAGATGAAGGCTTTGAACTTCCGCCCCTCTACAATCAGATCCTGACAACCGTTCACCCCACACAACAGTCGTTCCACCAGGCCTCGCTGCCACAACAGCAACAGTGAGCTGAAGAAGACAGGGCGACCTTGTCGAAATATTCTCCAAGCAAGTTTCTGTAACTACTTTTCTAATGTCGAATCCAGAAACCTATATTCTTTGTACATACATTTTGTATAACTTCATTATGAATTTTTCCTTTTTTTAATAAAAACGATATCATCGTTATTGTTGTTGATGGTCATGATGCTCTTGCCGTTTTGTAGCACTTCTCTGCTCAGTCATCAGGCAACCGTTAGTAAACATATGCATTAAATCATGTGCATACACATAGCACATTCAGTCAAGAGACAGACAGACGCAAAGAGAGAGAGAGAGAGCGCCAGAGAAAGATTCCATTACCATTAAAGAAAAATGGGAGGCGAGCGGGCGTTAAACTTTACAGAAAACGTTCTGCAATGAATACGATGATACAGATGAAGAACTGTATGACAAATCGAGAGTTGTGTCCGGTAATTTTATTGATCATACTATATACTCTCTAGAAATCACCACATTAGTGCTAAGACTGACACTGAATGCTTTAAATGTGAACATAATTATGAACGACGAACTTTCCCTTCGGGAGAGGATGCTACACATATTTTTTGCATGTTGCCGTTTAAATTTTTTATGCAACAACTTTCCTTTCCAAAGCCTCCTCTTCCCCCCC
>CM031606.1:62035464-62069144 GCA_018398815.1 Conus ventricosus | reverse complement strand
TAAAGGGGTAGGGGTTGAAAGGGGTGTATGTGTGGGGTCTGAATCGAGCTTGTAGGGGGGCATCTGCATCTTAAAATTTCACCAACACGTATTCGAAACGAGCGATAATGTATGCTTCTTTGCTTGCTTGATTTCTTCTCTTGAATGCGAAACGGTTATCAAACTTAATCAATTAGTATGTGTTTACGACAGATCAGAGGCAGATCAGTTCTCCAGCGTTTGCGAGGAATTGCACATTGCACCGCTAAATAATAATAATGATAACACTGACACCTGTGACGGAGTCTCTTTTGACGTATTTCTGTCGCCACACACACACGCACGCACGGCAGGCACGCACACACCACACACACACCACACACACACACACATTTGTATACCCTGAGGAGAGCATTTTTATTAGCTCGAAACAATTTTGTAGGTTTTTAATCTTCCCTTTTTTAAAACCCTTTTTAAACTGGTAGTATATATATATTATATTATATATATATTATATATATATATATATAAAATTTAAAACATTATGTTTCATACATTTCACCCACACCATCCGCCTTACCTCTCCCACCTCATTTTTTTTCTCTGCAACCCATCTCGGGTCTGCCCAAGTAATTTGGATAATTAAAACATAGAGACCAAGGATATTAGGATGTTTGTTATTTTGTTTCACTCTTGAATAGGTTCCTTGTTTTCCAATGAACATTTGATTATTTCTGAAATTCAAGTCATACCCGGAGTACGCAGTTTTCTTCCGAATATATATATATATAATTTTAAATATATTATATGTTAGATAACAAAAAGTTTTTATTTCACAAAACAAAACAAACGATGAATAAATGGTGAATAAACAAGCAAATAACAGATAGATTAATGAATGAATAAATGATTAAGTAATTACTTATTAAAGTAATGACTAAATAAATAACATGAAATGAAATAAAGCGAAAAAATGAATAAGTAAGTAAAGAAAGAAAGAAATCTATAAATGAGAAATGAAGGAAAGAATGAACGAACATTTGAATGAATGAATGAAGTAAAACGTGACATAAGATCGAGTAAAATGAATAGATAAGCAAAGAAAGAAGCGAATCTTCAGACAAGAAGTTAATGTTGTAATGAAAATTTGTCTTCCTCATGTTATAGAATGCATACGTAGTATTTGTCCGTCGATAGTTGTATTGTTCGTGTGGTTGCGAAACGAAAGCTTGACTTTGGCGTTTTAACCGGACTCTCTATGATGTGCTTTTATATGGTCATAATACGTTATGCACCCTGCTATTCCAGAGCGTGGAAGCAGCAGGTCGTACCTGAGGGATCAGGTGATAAAACGTGGAATTTCTATCCGCACAGATGCACAAGATTTTTGAGCAATACGGTGCCTCGACCGCCCGGGACGCACGTGGTCACAGACACCATCCTCAGAGACCACGACGGTCTCCGCACGACGGTTCCAGCCTGGCGAGACGCCTCAGAGCCCGCACCGAGGGCAGACCCCTCTGCCTGATCCTGGACGAACTCCAAGGGGAGGTCATTCCCTACGTGGACGAGCTGCGTCGGCAGATGCCCATGGCCTTCTTCTGGAGCTCAGGAGCCTGGCCTTCCATCTGCCCGGCTGGGTTCACTCGCCACGAGCTGTCCACGGCGGTCCGGTGCCCCCCAGCGGTGCAGTCCCTGCTGATGATGACGGAGCCGTCCCCTAAGGCCCCTGACGACAGCGGCAGGCCCCGCCGACCCACTGTACCGCTACCTGACCAGCAGCACCCAGCTCGCGCACCATCCGCTGCCCACCACGGGCGTGCCCGTGATGCTGCTGTCCCACGCTGGGGACGGAGAGAAGGCCATCCTGGAATGTCGACGCTGCGCAGAAACTCTGGTGGACTACCTTAGAGAACTGAAAATAGGTGAGCTCGCGCGCATGCATTGCGCAGAAACTCTAGTGGACTACCTTAGAGAACTGAAAATAGGTGAGCTCGCGCGCATGCATTGCGCAGAAACTCTAGTGGACTACCTTAGAGAACTGAAAATAGGTGAGCTCGCGCGCATGCATTGCGCAAGAAACTCTAGTGGACTACCTTAGAGAACTGAAAATAGGTGAGCTCGCGTGCATGCATTGCGCAGAAACTCTAGTGGACTACCTTAGAGAACTAAAAATAGGTGAGCTCGCGTGCATGCATTGCGCCGAAACTGGTGATCTGATTTAGGGAACTTAGAATTGGTGAGCTTGTACCGTCTATCTACCTATGTGTCTATCTATCTATATGCATACATTAGTAAAAGCTGACTATCTTGCCTTCCAATTCCAGAAAAAGGATAACGCAAAAATATCAACAGCCATCCCAATAGTAGCATATCATTTCAGCAGATAGGCCTGTGTTAAAACGGAAGGGGATAGCAAAGGGCACTGTAATAAACGCCCATGCTCTGTACGCTCTTATTTTCCTCCATAGGGGTGGTCAGCAAACACCAGCAAGCTACAATGTCGCTCTAGAAGAGCTCGTTTGGACAGCCGCTGTATCCTGGCTGCCTGTTGATGAGAAGCCCCTTTTATATATGCAGGAAGGAAGCTCGCCAAATCTGGGACATCTTCCTGCCTTCCATATATACAGGAAGACAACTCCCCAAATCTGGCACATGTTCCTGCCTTCCATATACACAGGAAGGAAACTCCCCCAAATCTGGCACATCTTCCTGCCTTCCATATACACAGGAAGGAAACTCCCCAAATCTGGCACATGTTCCTGCCCTTTCCCTATACACAGGAAGGAAATCCCCAAATCTGGCACATGTTCCTGCCTTCCATATACACAGGAAGGAAACTCCCAAATCTGGCACATCTTCCTGCCTTCCATATACACAGGAAGGAAACTCCCCAAATCTGGCACATCTTCCTGCCTTCCATATAAGGAAACTCCCCAATCTGGCACATTTCCTGCCTTCCATATACACAGGAAGGAAACTCCCCAATCTGGCACATGTTCCTGCCTTCATGTACACAGGAAGGAAACTCCCCAAATCTGGCACATGTTCCTGCCTTCCATATACACAGGAAGGAAACTCCCCAAATCTGGCACATCTTCCTGCCTTCCATATACACAGGAAGGACACTCCCCAAATCTGGCACATCTTCCTGCCCCAATTCCATTTTCCCTTTATACACAGGAAGGACACTCCCCAAATCTGGCACATCTTGCTGCCTTTCAGACACGGCTTACAAAGGCCAGCGAACGGGGATAAAAAAAATTCCACCAGGATCACAAACACTTGGGTACGAGAAATCCCACAGTATAAAACACTGCACTTGCCCTGCCTTAAGCGCTCAGAGATTGACACAAAACTTGCAATGTTAAAACGATAGCAAAACCTGGCCCCATGCGCCTTTCATCTCCTTCCAGGCTGATGTAAACGTCGAAGGCCATTCCAATGATAACAAAACCCCTTTAACAGATAGGACACACGGGGCAGTGGACGTGACAGGGACAGACTGAGGGGAACTATACTGACCATTCACGTTTATCATGCTGCGCATGATTAGGGACAGTGGTAATCCGTTGACGGTTTGAACCAGATGTCACCAAACGATGATTTCTTTTGTCAACTGCGCAAAATCACTGGAGCACACCAGCGAAGCCGTAGTACCTATACCAGACATGAAACACAATTCTTTTAGAAATATGGTACTCTAGAATGGATCAGGTCTACGTGGTTTGTTTCCGTTTAACAGTCGAGAAGTAACTTCACTGTCATACATTTCAAACTCTTCAGTCGGCAAACTCGGTTTTCCTTGAATCACCCAAGTAATACTTGGATGACATGTTCAGTTCGTTTCATTCACTTGAACAAGAATTCGATTGCAGATGAATTGAATGTAACTTGGTGTGTGTGTGTGTGTGTGTGTGTGTGTGTGTGTGTGTGTGTGTTTCAGGGGAAGAGATCGATCCAGGGGAGGTACTGATCTTGACAGCAGACCGAAAGCCCTCCACCGCGGCTTCCAGCCCTCCGACTTCGTGCAGGGCTCGTGGACAGTGGCCTGCCCATCGACATCGTCCAGGACTATCCCGGCAGTCAGGAAAAGCTGGCCTTCCCCAGAAACAAGGTGCGCATGCTGTGATGGCCGTGGTCGTTTCTGTCAGAAGCTGGGGATGTCTGACGCTTTCCGTTCGTTGGAATTGCCGGTCTTGAGTTCAATAACGTCCCTTCCCCACCCTATATTATTGGTGGTTTTAGATACAAATCTGGATAAAGTGGTAGTTTCACATTATGGAAAGGTGAGAAAATTTGTAGATAATAACGAGGGTTGACTGCCAGAACCCGGTATCTCTCTTATTATATATGTATATGAGATACTGGGTTCTGGCAGTCAACCACGATAAATTCCCACCCAGTATCAAATCCGCCACTCCTGTAATTTGCTAAGAATCCAGGGATTGCCCAGTCAACATAAGAGACCATCTTGTTAAAAGAAAAAGTCGTTGAGATACATAAATACAAAGAGGTTTGAATATCGTTTTTTTGATATTGGGTATTTCACCAAAGACAGTTTTTAAAAAGTGTCGCAATGAAATTCTCTTCTTGACCTGCTGTCATGGCAAATTTAGTTTGGATCTCCTCATCCAGACCCATGCCTGCGCTGAGTTTGAGTGACAGTCGTCAGTATAGGCAAATTCATGGCGTCTGTCCCCCAAAAGGGAACGCCCACATAGGCGGGCTTGGCGACTAAGTCAGTGTTGTCAGTAGGGGTCTCTGTGTGTGATGTCCGGCGAATGTTGGATGAGAACAGGCACAGCCATCGAAGTGATCCTGCATCAGTGCAGTGACTCCTGTAGTGGGTTGCCTCATGATGACGTTGGTCAGTCTTGGTGGCTCTCTGTGGCCTGCTGGTACGATGCTGCGACGGGACAAAACTTGGTGTGGCTGCCTTGCACTATGTGGTGTGGTGTGAGAGCAGTTCCACTGATGTGGCACAAAGGGAGACTTGGAAAAAAGATAAACTATTCTTGAAACGACGAAGGAGTTGATCTTTCTTTAAACAGCATGTGGCTTCGAGTTTACAGAAATCGGTGATCAGTTTAACTCTGAATCCTTATAAACTATCCTGTCCTTGAAGTAGTCTTTCTTTGAAATAATCTATGTGTAGTTCGAGCTGGAAATATTCTTGATATGATTGTACCTTTGCCAAACAGAATACGTAAAAATGACAAATGCCTTTAAAACTTAAAAAAAAGAAGTCTGAAAGCATTGACCTTGCCTTCTCCCCCCCCCCCCCCCCCCCCCCCCCCCCCTCTTCCCAACTAACATGAAAACTGTGACATATTGTACTGATTTTGTAATTTCCAGCTCCCCACAAACCATTTCAGTGTTTTAAAGCAGTCGCCACATTCCTTTGCTTTGACTCAATCTGACATGAACGATGAATTTGGACACGTTGAGTGCCCGTTAGAAAGCGATGTAAAGCAGTGATGAAACGTTCTTATAAAATAAAGGTGTGCCCCTCTGCCAGCACTGCGCCAACACACAAGAAAAATACGAAAGGGAGCTTGGTATACTCCCTGGTAGGTTGATCTCTTGGCGAGTTGGTATACCTCCGGTAGTGTCTCTGGCGAGTGGTATACCCCTGGTAGGTTGTCTCTTGGCGAGTTGGTATACCTCCCTGGTAGGTTGTCTCTTGGCGAGTTGGTATACCTCCCTGGTAGGTTGTTCTTGGCGAGTTGGTATACCTCCCTGGTAGGTTGTCTCTTGGCGAGTTGGTATTGCTGTGTCCTTGCAAACTGCGATGCTGGGAATCCGTTTGGGGTGTGGATGTGTGCGGCAGCAGCCAGGAGGAGCCGCGTGGGTCTCATGCCACTGAGGAGGCAAGAAGGATGTGAAAGGAAAACGGGCAAACAAATGAACAAAAAAAAACCAGTTAAGGAACACCCCCGCACACGCGCGCGCGCGCGCACACACACACGCACACGCACGCACAAACACACACGCACACACCCACCACACCACACGAGTTAAATCTGCATTGGTCTTGGCTGCTGCGTGTGTGTGTGTGTGTTGTGATGTGAGTTCTTTGTGGGGTGGTGGCTGGAGAGGAAGGTGGTGGGTCTTTTCCCGTGCGCCAACGAACAGTCCCTGCACAGACACGGGGTGACCAAAACTATCCTCTTCGACGCGGGGCCCACGGAGAAAGTCGGCGCTTCCTCTGGGAAAGCAGGCAGAGGGAACAACGTCCTCACCGAACCGCCTACAAAGCACCAGTCGACGCAAGGGAACCCCACCTAAAAGAGGTGTCACAAAACGGACTTCTTGGAACGCCAGGATGGAGACGGTGAAAACAGGCCGCCGGAACCGCAAACCATTGACGTTCAGCCTGAGGCCGTGGTCTAAAGAGACGAAGGTGTGACAGACAAGGAACCTCCGGAGGAACAGGGAGGAAAAGACAGGAACCACGGGAACAGGGAGGGAAAAAAGGAAAACCCACGAAAACAGGGAGGAAAACAGACGGTAAGCCTCCTTCGGTGAACAGGGGGCACACACGGGGGCAGGGAAGCCTCCACGGAGAACAGGGAGGAAAACAGACGGGAAGCCTGCTTGGAGAACAGGGAGGAAAACAGACCGGGAAGCCTCCACGGAGAACAGGGAGGAAAACCGACAGGAAGCCTCCACGGAGAACAGGGAGGAAAACAGACAGGAAGCCTCCACGGAGAACAGAGAGGAAAACAAACAGGAAGCCTCCACGAAGAACAGACGGGGGAACAGACAAGAAGCCTCCACGGAGAACAAGGAGGAAAACGGACAAGAACCCTTCCAGAAGAACGGAGAAGAAGACAGACGGAAGGATGTTTTTCAAGACGACAAAGGGACAGAACTTTCAGCAGATGATGCATTGCTAATGCCTTTTAAGATGCAACAGGGAAGACAGTACATATATCTCAGGCTCGGAGAAACGTACCCAATTAAACTCGCCATTCAGACGTCACGATATCACGAACACAGAAATATCCGAGGAAGATAGTGGATCAGATTGCGATACAATCGCTTCCATTGGAAACCCCTCCTCGGGCTACGAATCGGACGATGAACATCAAGGCGTCAGAAGAGTTATCTGTTGAGATGGGGGTGCCCCCTTCGGAGTAGATAGCCGTTTCACTGAGATGAAAAGAAGGGAACAGCATCCATGCGCTGGAGCGAAAGCTGACGACTCGGCGACAAAGAAGACTCCAACACAGACATCTCCGATACCGGTTCCTTACCCTCGGCCCCTTGCAGCGTGAATGACGCCCATGATAATCGTCAAGAAACAGTGCATGATGATGCGTATTTCTCCAGACACGAAGCGTCGGAGAAGGAAGAAAAAGACGATGCAAAATCTTCCGAAGAGAAAGGAGAAGACGACTCGCGAAACCCATCTGGGCCAGACGCACCTCAACCCGAAGCACCCGATCAAAGTGTCGTTGTGACCAACCAGCCAGACAGCGCCCTTCAGTCACAGGAGCATGCAACCACAGCCACCAACGGTCGAGGGCAGAAGCCAGTGGAAGTCCAGAGCTTGAATTCCAGACTGCAGGCTGCGGTGGCGAGCATGAGCAGCACTAACAAGGAGGTCATGTGGTTCTGGGTGTCACGGGCCTTGGGTCACGCTGTGGTCTTCCATTTCTGATCTGCTGGCTTGTGTCGGTGGTCGACTGGTGTGGTGGGTGGTGAGGTGTGGTGTGGCGTGCGGTAGGGGGTGGTGGGCGTGTTGTGTTGGATTGGATTGAGAGATATTGGTTGTTTTATTTGATCAAGTATGATGTGCACAGTGTTTGTGTTCTTGATTGTATCTGAATTGGTTATGCAAAGTTTTGTTTCCCCCATGAAAATGATGTAGACAGCTTTGTGGTCCGCTAGGCCATGAACAGCGTCAATATGGTTTCACTGAAATCTATAGCATAGTGTGTTTTACAAGGCTACAAAATGACACATGCCTTCGTTTTAACAATGTGTTCGACCGAGTTGTAAATAACGGAACTGAACTGGATTGGGATGTACAGGTCTGTGTATCGCCCTCGGTATTATCGTCTTCTTATTCTGAGCTTCGTCGCGAGTCGTTGGGGCACCACATCAAAGAACATGCTCACCAGGTTCCTCAAGTTCTGTCTGTTAGGAGCCTAAACGCGGGCATTTTAAAATTTTTTCCCCCGCCCCATTCTGCAATTTTTATCAGTCCATGGTTTTTTCTTCCTGCCCCCCCCCGCCCCCTCCAGGTCCCTTTTTCCCGACATTTTTTGTGGTGGGTTGCTTTTTGGGAAAGGGCCAATGAATTAGTTACATGATCAATCCAACGTCCGACTTCGTATCGGCCCTGGCTCCCTTGACGGGTTACACCACAAAATCTGGGGGAAATGGCAATGGATCCAAACTTTCCACTACTGACAAAAAACAACTCGTTTTACTTTTTTCCAGACCTTTTGAGGATTCATGCCCCCCAAACCTACGGGAAAAAATAAAAATTACCGCCCCCGCACAGGAGCCTAAACTTTGCGTTTAAAAGGGTTTTTCCATTGTCGTATATACATGTTTTTAGCCCCCCCCCCCTTGGACAACACGATTTTTTCTGTCCAAAACCCTTTGAGAAGCCCCCAGGGGCCGGCCTTCTCGTGGCGGGGTGTTTTTTTAAACCCAAACCTGTCCCACCCCTTTTTCTTGTCCCCCAAATGTTCGCCTACCAGGGTCTTTTTTCTATCTCTTTTCCCCCCAAAAAGTCCCCCCCCCCCCCCAAATTCCTTCGGGGGCCCCCCCCCCCTCATTTTCTCTTTTTTTTCCTTCCCGGTTTTTTTAGTCTGTTTCTTTCTCTTTTTTTTCCAGCTTCCTTTCCAATGCTTTTTTTTTCTGAGACCAAACGGGGGTGGGTGGCCCTAACCCACTCGCAATCTAAGGGCTGACACTGGCCGAGAGATGTAGGCTCTGCTTGGGTGAGTCGCTACAGCAGACCTGGTCGGTTTTTTGGGGGACGGTATCGGGCAGTTTGGACCCCCCAATGAGTTCCCCTTTCCACATGTCCTTCGTAGGGCCATCCTTTTCCCCTTTTCCCCTAGCACGGCAGCTCTCCTAGGTGACTGCCAAATTTCGCCCCCAAATTGAGCCAAACCCCTATGAGCAATCAAAGTAAACCCAAAACGACAGAGAAAAAAGAGATTCAGATTCAAAATAAAAGAGAAACGAAAATTTGGAAAAGGGAGAAAGGGTACCCAAAAAACACAGGGCCAAAAGCTTCCTTATAGTGGAACAAGAAACCAAAAAAAACCTTTGCTAGGATTTTTTCCTTTCCGCCATTTGTAAGTGGTTTAAAGGGTGTTTCATCCACGGGAAATTCAAAATGAAAAAAACACTAAGATCGGAAATTTTCCCCTTTTTAAACTGTGCACGGAAACGGCGTCCCCTTGCTGCGGAAAAAAGGGTTTTCTAAACCCTTATGCAGATCACATTTTTAAGGGTTTCTATTCACCCCATATCTAAAACTACTCGAAAGGGGTTATTAGAGTGCTGACTTGGCGGGATTTTGCTAAAAACAGAAATAGGGGACTGAAATGGAAAGTCAGGGTGTTCAAAACAGGTCCAAAGAGTGAAAATTATCAAAAAGGAAAAGATTTAAATTTAAAAAACTAACACGCTATTCTTGACTTTCGTTTAGCCATCCCCCCCCAGATTTTATCAAAGTGGGTTATCCCCCGGGGAAAAAGGGGGTTACGCCTTTTTGTACCATCTCCTTTGGGGGTGTTTCAAGTGTAAAACGTTTTTGGGCATTCAGTCGACTTGTCGGGGTCAGGAGTTTCTGTCGGTTTTGGGGCCCAAAAAGAACATGAGGGGTTTCTTGTACAAAATGCTGTAAAATGTGTAATTGTGGGGGTGATCTTTTTCAGCAAATTCAAAAAGTTTTTCCAGTTTTGGAAAAAAAATCCCGAATTCAGAAAGTAAAGATTGAGAGGAAATTTTTCCTTTCCTGGGGCTAGAAGGTTAGTGGGGGCCCCGGACCCTTGGGGTGTTTATTTATGCACAAAGGGTGTTAACGATTCTACAAACCCAGTCATCAGGTAGACCCTGGGGGGCAGTTTTCCATTCACTCCCTGTAAAAGAAGAAATTAAACAGAATTGTTTTTTACCCGGTTTTGGATCGGCTCACCATACTTAAAAAAATCATTGGGGTTTTTTGTCTCAGAAATACAATGGGGCCGTCCAGCAAGTAAAACAGGTTTCCCAGTCCCTGCTGGTGAGGGAAGAAGTGTTTAAATTGTTCAAAGTGCTGGGGGATCAGAGGTCAGGGGGGAAGGACCCGGAAAAAAAGAGACGCCCCCCTTTCGCCCCACAGCCAATAACAGCATACGAGACAGGCACGCAGTGAGGAGCGCCTTTTCGGATTTCCCAGACCCTCCGGGGGGAAAAATTTCCTCGAAGTCAGGTATTTGGTGCAGCATTTTTCAGTCCAGTAAAAACAAATTCCAAAAAATGGTAACAAGCAACTTAAATTTAAAAAGGAGCATGGGGTTTTTTCTGATTTTTTCTTGAAGAATCTTTTTTAGTTTTTTTGGGTGGACAGTGAAGTTTCGGGGAAAGAGGGAGATAGATATTCTTTTAACAACCTAAAAAGGGAAACAAACCCCAAAGGGAAAACAAAAGGGGATTTTAAAGCAAATTGTCAAACCCTTGAGCTTTTAAATTGAAAAGGAAATAAAAACTTCGGAAATTTGGGCCCCTTCGGGAAAACCTTTTTTAAAACCAAGAAGAAGAAATGAGTTTCCGGGTTTCTCCTGCAAAACTAAGCCAGCTTTTTTCAGATTTTTCACGGAGAGGCGTTTTCCCCTTTTACTTTTCCAAAAATTCGGTACTACATACAAAAATTTAAAACTTCCCAAGGGATATGGAGGCAGGGGGCAGCTCGTATCTCTTTAAAACCCAAGGTTGTTACAAATAGGGTTGTCTTATTTTTTCTCCATCTTCTGTAAATTTCGAAGAGTAAATTGGGGGGTTTTAATTTTTCTCAGCTCCCACCCAAATTTTTTTTAAAGGGGTGACTTGAAGGGTCCCAATTCCCCACAGTGGGGAAGTAACCGCAAAAATTCCCTCAAGGGAAAGTTCTTGAAAAATTTTTAATATCGGTTTAAATTAAATCTCTGTCTTTTGAATTCGGGCTCACCGCCCTTTTGTTTCTCCTTCTGGTTCTTTGACTCACTTGGACTTGTCCTTTTTGTGACCCTTCCATTTTTTTTTGGACTTAAATGGCAGGTTCATAGGGACCTAAGGGGGGAGGGGAATCATTTTCCCGGGTTTTTTTATTTTTTTTTAAACAAGCAAATGCGGGAACCCCCCCGGGAAACAGGGGAACTTCGCCCCTGCAAAATTGGAGTCTTTATCAGCAAAAAAAATTTTTTAAGTAGACCCCCAATGAATCTGTTGCAGGGGTTAAATGATGACCTTTTTTAAAAGTTCACAAAAGTGATAAGAGAGTAAAAAGGGAAAAGCTTTTCCCCCCAAGTCTCGTGATAAACCAAATGATGTTTAAAACCCCTTTGGGTATGATAAAGGGGTGAAAAAATTTTAAAGGGGTAAGAAAAAATACTAAAAGATTTTTTGCTAATTTTTTCCTATGGTGGGGAACAAATTTTAAACATCGGGCCGGGGTAGGGTAAGTGTCGGAATAACTTTTAAACTAAGAAGAAAGAATTTTTTGGAAAACTTTTTTTTAAAAAATCTGCCCTTTAAAAAGGTAAATTTCAAGGAAATTTTGGGAAAAATAATCCGTAAGATTGGGGGAAAAAGCGGCTGCATCATTTTTAAAAAGTTTCAAGTAAAGGGAAACCAAATTATTACTGAAAAAAAGGAGGTTGCTAATTTGCTACCCTGCTACAAATTCATCAAATTCGTCAGCTAAACATTTTTGGGCCGGGAAATTCCAGCGTATCAAAAACCCAGCAGAGGTAAAAATCTTTTTCCTTTCCCCGACCCCAGTTTATTCTGAGGATTAAACTGCGTTTTCAGCATGGTTTATTTTAAAGGACCCATTTTGAAAGCCAACAACTCATTTCCTGGACCAGAGACATTCATTAAAAATTTATTCAAAAATTTTGCCCGAGGGTTTAAAAAGTTTTTTTGTTTTCTTTTTTAATAAAAGTTTGGTGTTCGGGAAAAATTTTCCACCTTTTTTTGGGGGGAAAACCAAAAGGGGGGTTTTTAAACCCTATTCCAAACCGGGGAAAAAGATCATTCGGATCCTAACAACTATCTCCTATAGCTCCCCACTAGTTGCTTAGTAAAACAGGAGAAAAATGGTATTTTCCCTCGATTTTTAGGGCAGTTAGAAGGTTTTGGGGCCTTTAAGATTTTTCCCCAGTTTTGGTTTTTCCGGAACAACCGCATACTACGGGAACATCTGGTTCTTTATGACCCTTTTATCGGGAAAATGCTTTACAATGGAAAAACATGTATTTCTATTTTTTTTATTTAAAAAAAAGTTTAAATGACCCCAACTTTGGAGGAAAGGGAATTCTTCGGGAAACTTTAAGGCACTTGATTTAAAAGGAAATTTTACCAATTTTTAATTGCAAATTTTTTTGTCTAAACAGGCTTTTAAAGTGGTTTAAACCTTTACAAATTTTTTCAGATCCTTTTGGGGCGGGAAGGGGTGTCCCCTCAGGGTAGCATCCTTTCTCCATTTCTTTTTCAATCTGAAGTTTAATAACTTCGCCAGCCAGTAAAGTCGGAATCGAAAAGGGCCCTTTATTTGTTTGATGCCCTTCCCCCTTTCTCCCCAAAGGGGAAAAATTTTGGGCGCAGCGAGCGCAACTTTCAATTGTGGGGTTAAATCTTTGTTCAGCAGGGGTTACTGAAAAGGGTTTTAAAAGTTTTAAGCACTAAAACAGAGTGTAATTTTTTCCCAAAAGGGAAAAAAGATCCAGGTCCTTAAAACCCCACCATCAGTCTAAAAGGGTCAGGTAATTAAATTTTCCCCAAACAATTTAAATTTTTGGGTTTTTATTTTTTATAAAAGTTTTCTTTTTTGCCTAAACATTAGAAACATTAAAAAAAACCCTTGCCAGTAAAATTTTTGAATTTTTTTAAAGGGTTATTAGCACCTGTTTGGGGGTTTCCCAGACAAGCGAATTTTGGGTTGCAATTGAAATCGAGCTTTGGTGAGCCCAAAAGCAAAAATTTTGGGTGTGGGTTTTGGTTCTCACAAAGCCCTTAAACCTAAAAAGCTTTGACCCAATCCATAAATAAAGGGACTGGGGGATTGCTCGGGGGAGCACTTCGCCCCACCCTCCAAAAAAAAAGTTTGATGTTTAATTTGGGGGTGAACCCCCTCTGGGGCAAAGGGGGTTTTTGGGCGTCTTTTCCATAAATTTTTACTCCCTAAATTGGGGGCTAACCCCAAAAAACCCTCCCTATGATTTTGTCATGAACCCCTTTTAACCCAAATAAATTTAAAAGGGAAAAATGGGGATTCCTCCACGGTTTTTCGTTTTTTGCCCCATTTCGGGGCGCGGGCTTTTGACCTTGATGCTTTTTTGTTTGATGGTCCTTTTAAAAAACTGATTTCCCTCCTTGGAAATTCGCCAATCCAGAGTTTAATTTTATTTTTAACTAAATTTTTCCGAAAGGGGTCCCCCCCGATGTTGCATATAAACAATTTTAATTTTGGGCAATTTTTAACTTTAAAAAAAGATTTTACCCAAAGATTTTTCCCTAAAGGTTCTAAGAAAGGTGAGAGGGCTGCAGCTGCCATTGTGGGTGAAAACGTTTTCGGGAGCCTCCCTTTTGTTAAGTTTGCGGGTTTTTGGTCATCCTTTTTAACACTGCTAAAATAAAGGGCCCTTTAAATCGGGCCCCCTCAGTGCGGGTCCAATCAAAATCAGAATAAAATTTCCTTTTTTTATCGGATTCATTGTGGGCTTTGTGGGCTTTGTCGACAAGAGAATTTTATCACATCCAGTTTTAAAGGGGTTTAAATTCATGATCTTCTTACCACTTGTCTCTTGGGGAAAAGCATATTTTTTTGTGGGTCCCCAGTCAAAAGGGAATCGCCTTTCCGGGAGGCCATGCATTTTTTTCCTCACTCTGATCTCCCTTTCATAAATCCAGTTTGTATTGTGGGAAACTGTGGCAGAGTGAATGGTTTTAATAAAATTCATAATAAATTTTTTTAAAATTTTGCCCAGATTTAACCAATTTTTCCCCATCGGTGGTAGGGAACCGTAAAGGGGAAAATCGTTTTTGCCCACGGTTACATATTGGGCCCCAGCTAAAAACCCCGCACAGTTGGATTTTCAAAGGGGAAGACCCCCCATGGTGGGGTTTGCGTGTGACAGCCTTTTTCAGTTTTAAATCATTTTTAACAGAATGTGCGATTTGATGTGAAATCAAAAGAAAAGTTTTTTTTCCACCAGGATTTATGGGTTTTTTTTTCCTTTAAGGTTTTTTTCAGTGGATCTTTTTTTTTTTTCTTTTTGAAAGGGGAAACTTTTTTTTTAAAATATAGGTTTTTTTTAAATGTATACGGGGTTCAAAGGGAGTTAAAAAAAAAATTTTTGTGCTTTTGTCCTCAAAAATTTTTAAAGTGTTTGTTTAATACTAGTGTAGTATTTGTATCAAAAACCCCGGGCTATGATACCCTGAGGTCCTGATTTGGCCCCCTAGTAGTCCGTTTGGACCCTATAAACACAACAAACAAAAAACTCCCCTTTTAAAATTTTTTTCTGTCTATTTTGGACCCCAGCTAAGTGAACTTTAAAATGGTTTTTTTAGCATTCTCTCCGGGGGAAGTTATATTCAGTGGGGTTGGGGGTTGGGTTGTTTGGGGCCCATCAACGGTCTTACCGGGGGCGCCACTTTTTACCCCATAGCCATTTTTTAACCCAAATCAGAAAACCCAAAGCTCGACAAGTTTTTATTTCTAGCCTGCGAGGCCATAAAGTTGTAAATTTTATTTTTGTGATATTTTTTAATCCGGGGCTCGGCAATCTGCTAGTCGTTAGTCGGGTTTTTCAAAAAAAGGGTTTTGAAAGTGTGAGAAAGGGCGGCCCCGACAACGCTAAGTTTCCCAAACGGGAAAACCTTTGTATGAGTTTTTGCATTGGTCGCTTTGGATGCGTAGTGCTGGTTGGGCTTTCCCCGATCTCATTTGTTATTGTTAGCCATAGGACCCTACCAAAGACTGACGAACGCCTTTTCGAAGTCTGTAAGGATCAGACAGAAAATTTCCCTCCGATGTTTTTAATTAATGACAGGGGAAAAGGTTTAAAAATCGTTTAAAAGGGCGGGACATCTGTTTCCAATTTTGGGAAATAAAACCACTTATCAGATGGGAACAGAAATTTTTATCATAATTAACTTTGGCCTTTTTGAATTTCTACGGTCTTTTTGATTTACAGTAAGCCCACATTGAGCGTGACTGTGCTGTGAATTTGACTGCCCGGGGTTTTCCCGATACATGTTTTTTTTTCCCAAACCCGGGGGTGTTTAACCCGTTAGAGCCCGCGTCCCCCGTACCGACTTTTTTTTTTTTGGGCCCAACCCCCTTTTTTTTTTTCCTGACTTTTTGTTTTGAAAATTTGCGGTAGGGGGTCAAGCATAAAGGAAAGGGGAGGTATATGAATGAGATTCCCCCGATCCCAAACCCGCAGTTTTATTCCTTTTTTTTGGGGGAACTTTACACCAAAAATTTTGGGCCCCCGATCCGATGCGGCTATTGTCGGCGGAGTTTCACCCCAAAGGAAATCGAGAAGGTTTCCCGGCTTTTAAGGGGCTGTTCCCCCTTCTGTGGCTCTTTTTGCATTTGAAGCCCATGTAATTGCAATTATTTAAAAAAGTATTTTGGGCCGGAAACCAAAAAATTACTTTGAGAAATTTGGACGGGCGGGCCCCGTCTTCTTTAGCTCACTGTTGCAGTTTTTGGCAGCGAGGCCCCGTTGGGGGCGACTGTTGTGTGGGGTAATAGTTGTCAGGATGATTGAGATGGGGGGGGGTTCCCAAAAAAACCCTTTTTCCCCGGGTTTAGGCTGGGGCGTCCTGGCTTGATTTTCGATGGCGTCTCTGCTTTTCTTTTTTTTGAGGACGGGGTCTGTGGATGAAAAATCTTGGTTTTTTTGGGGGGGTGAAACGGAGGCTTGTGGGGGGGGGGGGGGGGGGGGGGGGGGGGGGGGGGGGGGGGGGGGGGGGGGGGGGGGGGGGGGGGGGGGGGGGGGGGGGGGGTTTTAGGGTAATTGGTTTGGGAAAAAATTTTTTATCCAGTTTTGGGTTTTCCCGGAGACGGGGGGTTTAAATTTTCCCTTTAAAAGTAAAGGATTCTCAATCTTTACCACTTCCTAACCCGGCAAAAATAATTTCCCTTAGGGGTTTTTTCCCAACCCCTGGGGTTCCCTTGCGGGTAGGGGAATTTTGGGTTTTTCCTTTCCCCTCCTTTTTAGGGGAACCGGCCCGAGGGTCTGTTTAAATGGGAAAAACCCAAAATTTCCCTTTTTGGGGTTTTGGAAAAAGGGGGGGGTTGAGGGAAAATTCCCCCCCAATTTTTCCCGGGGTTGGGGCCTTGAATGGTTTCCCCTTTACCCCCTTTTTCCGTCAGGGGTTTTGGGGAGAGGGTGTTAACAAAAATTCCTTTGTTAGGGGGTTTTGGAGGTTAATTTAGTATTTTCTTTGGGGGCAAACATGGTTTTAGGCCGGGGTTGGTGAAGGGTCCTAACCTCCTCTTTTAATTTTGGGGGGGGTTAAAAAGGTTTTCAACCCAAAAAGGGGGTGGGGAACCCAAGTACCAAGCGGGAGGGGTTTGGGCCCCGTGGGGGGTTCAAGGGCTAACTTTTTTTTCGAAATTCCAATGGGGCAGGTTGGGGTACCCCCTTTGGGGAAAACTGGCGAAACCCCTAGCAGCTCCTTGTTTTTGTTTTGGGAGAAAATCATGGTTTTTCGAGAAGTAGGTGGCCCGTAAAAAGGGAAAGGTCCAACAGTTTTTAGCACCTGTTCTTTTAGCGAGTTCCCCCCGGTGGGCGAAGGGGGGTTTGTCATCCTCCCAAACTTTCCCCGGAGTGACTTCGAGAGCCTTTGGGGACAGGGGTGCTAGTGAAGAGGCACATAAAATCATAGGAACAAGTTTCTCCCCTTTTAGCCAATTTTCTTGGTTTTCCATCTTCTGTACAAATTTTGTACTGTTGACTATGTGGTGCTCCCCGGGCTGCCGCTGAAAAGGGCCCCCAAAAACTTTGGGCAGGAATTTTTGGGGGCATTGTACATGACACTGCCCCAGCTGAAAAAATGGGGGGGAGGGAGGTGTCCTTGTGTATCGTAGGTAATTTTATACAGCTAAGGCGTGGGTTCTGAAGTGGGGGAAAGTCCCTTTTTAAAAACTAGGGGGGATAGAATCTTCTTTCTTTTTCCCTTTCTTTAGTAGGTGATAAGTTGGTTTTTCACTTTCTTTTTGGGGGGGTCAAATTTCGAGTTTTTTTTTTATGGGTGGGCGTTATCACTGAGAAGGGGCTGTACTTTCCCTTTTTGTATTTCCCCTTTGGGTAACCCAAAACTGTTTTCCTAAACCCTTTTTCAGCTGGAAGGTGACGATGTTTTCGTCCTTCCCCAGGGTTTTTCAGGGCTTGTTTTTCCCCTCTCCTGAAACAGGGGGGACAGCAAACACATCCTTCCAGCCCAAAAAGGTGGACCAAAAGTATTGTTACCGGGAAAAAGGGAAAACAACAAGAAAGTACAGACCCTTTCAGTGATACAACACCCATGAAAAAACTCGAAACTGACCCCGCGAAGAAAAATGGAAAAAAACCCAAATTTTTCAAACCCACTAAAGAAATTGGAAAAAAAGATTCCCATCTCCCCAGTCTTTTCCAACGACTTTTTCCCCACTTCAAAATCCACGCCTTTGCTGGGATGAATTTCCTACGAACACAAGGACGCCTCCCAACGCCCCATTGGGTCCCGGGCAGTGGGCCCTGTACAATGCCCCCAAATTTCCCGAACACCCAAAAAAATTTGGGGCCTTCAGCAGGCAGACCCAGCCCAAAAAAGTCAACCGTTCAGACTTTTTTTACAGAAAGATGGAAAACCGCAACTGGCTTCAGGGGGGAAACTTGTCTTCAAAGAACCCTTTTTTGCATTTTTCAAATAGCATCCCTTTTACCCCCAAAGCTCTCGAAAATCATTCCGGAGAAGATTGAGGATAACTACCAAACCCCCGTCACTGGGGTGAACTCGCAAAAGTTTAGGTGCTAGAACCCGTCGGAACGGGGGCCTCAAATAGCACCTACTTTTTTGTTCCCCATTAGTTTCCAGCAGCAGAAACAAGGACTGCTTTAAGGGTTCGCCAGTAAACTCCAGTGGGGAGCCAATCTGTACATGGGAAAATTTTTGAAAAAAAAAGCTCTTTAGAAACCCCTCCCCCCCCCCAGCATGCGTACCCCCCCCTATGTGGATACACCCGACCCGCAAGCAGGAACCCGGGGGATTTACAGCTTCATCACTCGCCTGAATTCCCTCGACGACAGTATCCAAAATTTACCTCCAAACTGAAGCAGAAGGGGGAAAATCCCTTCCTGGACACCTTTATCCCCCCGAATCCTGACGACGGGTGGAGAACCCCGGCTATAGGGAAAACCCCCCCACACGAAACCCAAAATCTGAACTTTCACTCTAACTACCCCCAACACAAGAGATTTGTTGTCAAAACCCTCCTGCACAGACCTTTGTACTGTGCTCCCCAAGGGGGAAAAAGCTGAAAAAAGAAGAACCTCAAGATTTGCCCTTTCCGCTAACGGAAACCCCTGCATGAATGTGGGAACCCCTCGAGTTTTGCTACCCTTTTACAGATTGGACACGTAAAGTGGGGGGTCCCTTACAATTTAAAGGGGGGGCCCCAGAGCGCTAGCCCCGGACCTTTCCAAAAACATGGGTGCAAAGTGTTCCCAAAAAACCCAACTCCCCTTTCGCCAGCAACTGACCCATGTCAAAGACAAAACGGACCCACCAAGCAGTGGGTAATGTACCAGGTAGGGTGCAAGACTATTACCCCTACCTTTCATAGGCGGGGAAAAGCAAGAAACCCCTCAAACCCCCCGTCTACGGAACCCAAAACCGATCTACGTCTGCCCTACAAAGAAATCTACAAGCCCAGCCATTTTTAGCCCCCAAGAAAACCCAAAATTTTTTCTACAAGCCCTTCCTCACAAAAAGAAAAGTCGGGGAAGCCATCGAAAATTTAAAACCAACCCCCCGGCCCGAACAGGGAGATGAAGGGTTTTTAACTTCCCCCCCATTAAATCAATCCTGACAACCGTTCACCCCCCAAAAACAGTCGTTCCACCAGGCCTCGCTGCCACAACAGCAACAGTGAGCTGAAGAAGACAGGGGGGACCTTGTCGAAAAAAATTTTTTCCCCAAACAAGTTTTCTTAACAAATTTTCTAATGTTTGAAAACCAGAAACCAAAATTTTTTGTACATACAAATTTTTTATAACTTTCATTATGAATTTTGCCTTTTTTTTAATAAAAACAATATCAAACGTTTTTGTTTTTTTGATGGTCAATTTATGCTCTTTCCGTTTTGTAGCACTTTCTTTTGCTTCCGGGCATCAGGCAACCGTTAGTTTAAAAATATGCATTAAACCCTGTTCAACACTAAACACATTCCCGTCAGAAGACAGACAACGCAAAAGGGGAGAGAAGAAGCGCCAGAGAAAAATTCCATTACCATTAAAGAAAAAAGGGGGGGGGCGAGCGGGCGTTAAACTTACGAAAAAAGTTTTTGCAATGAATACATGAAAACAGATGAAAAACTGTATTACAAATCGAGCGTTGTTGGGCCGGGAATTTTATTGATCATACTAAAATTTCCTTTTTAAAAATCACCACATTAGGTTGCTAAGACTGACACTGAATGCTTTTTTAAAGTGGGAAAATAATTATGAAAAGACGAACTTCCATTCGTGGGGAGGGTGCTTTCAAAATATTTTTTGCAATGTCCGTTAAAAGCAGCAGCTCTTTTTAAAACCCCTTTTAAATTTCATGGTTTAAATTTAACATAAAAAATTTTTCCACTTGCGCGCGCACACCCCCACCAACTTATCCCCCTCAAACCCTCCCCTTTCCCCCCTCCCCCCCCTCCTTCACCAAAAATGTGGGGGGAAAAAAAACCCCCCCCAAGGTTAACAAAATATGACATCAAGTTTTTAAAAAATTAAAGGTTCCCCCCAGGTTTTGAATTAGAAAAAAATCGGCCCGAGAAAAGCGTCACGGGCGAGTAAAAAGTGAAAAATACCGTGTTTTTTCATTTTTAAAACACTTAAGCTTTCATCCCCGAAACAAGTTATCAAAATTCATCAAAGGGGCTACTCAAAATTCTGCAAATTCGGGCGTTCTTTAAAGTTCACAAATTACGAAGATCTTAGAAAAAAACATATCGGCATAAAAATGCATTTTCCCCCAGACAGCGCGGGAAGCTCCCGATACGTTCCCAAAAATTAAAAAGTGAATGGAAAAAAAATTTTTTAAATGCAAATGAAAATGGGACAAGGTTACAAGCCTTCCCTGTCTTCAACTTTAAAACCCCCGTAATCTTTACATTTTTTTTTCCCGCAAAAATAAATAAAAAACCCGTAAAAAAAAAAAATGGCTTTTTAAAACAAGGCAACCAGGGTTTGTACCATGGATTGCCGAATTAAAAAGGGGACAAATTTCAAAATTTACATCCTATTCTTAAAAGTACAGTGGTGTTTATATTACATTGGGACTTCCTGGTTGTAAACTTTCACATGGAAACTGCATTGTTTTTAAAAAAAACACACACCCCAACACACACACAACACAACGCACGCGCGCGCGCGCGCAGCACAACAGCTGGCCCCGCGCGCGCGCGGGAAACAGCAACAGCTGGCGCGCGCGCGGGGCCGGGGAGCAAACAACAAGCTGGCCGGGGCGGCGCGGCGCCAGCAGCAACAGCGGCCCCGCGGGTCGCGCGCAGCAGCAAAAGCTGGGGCGCGCGGCGCCGGGGGCAGCAGCAACCCCGGCGCGCGCTGCGCGCCCCACAGCAACAGCGGCGCGTTGCGCGCGCGCAAACAGCAACAGCTGGCGCGCGCGGGGCGGGGCACAGCAAAAAGCTGGCGCGCCCGGCCCGGCCCCGGGGGGTCAGCAACAGCGGCGGGCGCCCCGGCCGGCAGCAGCAACAGCGGCGCGCGCAAACGCGCGCACAGCAACAGCTGGCGGCCCCCCGCCGCGCAGCAGCAACAGCTGGCGCCGCGCGGGGCGCAGGGAGCAACAGCTGGGACACTTGCAAAACTTGAACAGGAAGGGTAAGAGACCCAAAAATAAAAACTGAAAGGAGCAAATGAATAACAGCAATAGCACGATTAAAAACAATTTCGTCAACAATATACAGGGGCTGGGCCCCTAAGTAAAACGTTTTTCTCACAATTTTTCGGAGGGGGGGGGGGGGGGGGGGGGGGGGGGGGAAACCCCAAAAATGAAATTTACGGGCATCATAGCAAGTTGTGGCCCAAAAATTTTCAAACCCAAAAGGGTTATTATTAAAACGCTTTCAAAAAAACTAAAGATACGAACTGGGCACGCAAAAAAAGTCCCCTTCTGCCAAACTGAACTCCCCCTTGAGAAAATTAAAAATGGCTCATGGTAGGGGCAAAAGGGCCCTTCAAATGGGAATGGGGTCGTGGGCCCAAGGGTTTCAAAACGCCCGGCCCAAAAGGGAAAAAAATAATTGCTATGGAAGAGTTACTTCTTTATGTTTTCTAATTTAAAAAAAAGGGTATTGAAAAAAAAGCCCAAAATGGCGTGGGGGTTTTTTTAAAAACCAGAAACGATTAAAAATCCATGAAAAAAGTGTTACTTTCATAACCTGAAGAATGATGAAGCACAGATTGCCCTTCCGTAAGGATTTTTCGCCCTGAATGTGGGACACCCCCGATCCTACCCTTCTACAGATATGGACACTGTGAAAGTGGGGATCCCTTACATTAAAGGAGCCTCAGAGCGTCTAGCCAGGCCCTTCCAACAACATGGATGCAAAGTGTTCCAAAAACCCACCAACTCCCCTACGCCAGCAACTGACCCATGTCAAAGACAAAACGGACCCACTCAAGCAGTGTGGTGTAGTGTACCAGGTAGGGTGTCAAGACTATGTACCCATACCTGCATAGGCGAGACAGCAAGACCACTCACCACCCGTCTACAGGAACACCAAACCGATCTACGTCTGCCATACATGAACATCTACAAGCCACAGGCCAGTTTCAGCCCCAAGAAACCAAGTTTTTATCTACAGAGCCCTTCCTCACAAAAAGAAACGTCGGGAAGCCATCGAAATTAAGACCAGACGCCCCAGCCTGAACAGAGAGATGAAGGCTTTGAACTTCCGCCCATCTACAATCAGATCCTGACAACCGTTCACCCCACACAACAGTCGTTCCACCAGGCCTCGCTGCCACAACAGCAACAGTGAGCTGAAGAAGACAGGGCGACCTTGTCGAAATATTCTCCAAGCAAGTTTTCTGTAACTACTTTTCTAATGTCGAATCCAGAAACCTTATTCTTTGTACATACATTTTGTATAACTTTCATTATGAATTTTGCCTTTTTATAATAAAAACGATATCATCGTTATTGTTTGTTGATGTCATGATGCTCTTGCCGTTTGTAGCACTTCTCTGCTCGGTCATCAGGCAACCGTTAGTAAACATATGCATTAAATCATGTGCATACACATAGCACATTCAGTCAGAGAGACAGACAGACGCAAAGAGAGAGAGAGAGAGCCCCAGAGAAAGATTCCATTACCATTAAAGAAAAATGGGGGAGGCGAGCGGGCGTTAAACTTTACAGAAAACGTTCTGCAATGAATACGATGATACAGATGAAGAACTGTATGACAAATCGAGCGTTGTGTCGGTAATTTTATTGATCATACTATATACTCTCTAGAAATCACCACATTAGTGCTAAGACTGACACTGAATGCTTTAAATGTGAACATAATTATGAACGACGAACTTCCATTCGTGGAGAGGATGCTACACATATTTTTTGCAATGTCCGTTAATGCAGCAGCTCTTTCAAATCCATTTTATTACATGGTAATTCAATCATAACATTTATCCACTTGCGCGCGCACACCACACCATCATTATCCCATCAAGCCCTCCTCCTTCCCCCTCTCCTCCTTCACACAATGTGGGGGGGAAAAACTCCAGAGGTTATCAAAAATATGACATCAAGTTATATAATTATGGTTCCCCTCCAGGTTTAGAATTAGAGAAAAATCGGCCAGAGAACGCGTCACGGGCGAGTAAATAGTGAAAGTAGCCGTGTTTTTCATTCTAAACACTTAAGCTTACATCACGATACAAGTTATCAACTTCATCATGTGCTACTCAACTTCTGCAAATTCGTGCGTTCTTCATGTTCACTAAATGTACGAAGATCTTAGATAAAACATATCGGCATAAGAATGCATTCCACACGAGACAGCGTCGGGTATGCTCAGATACGTTCAACATTAAAAGTGAATGGATAAAAATGTTAAGTGCAAATGTTAAGTGCACAAGGTTACAAGCCTTCATGTCTTCAACTTAAAGCGACGTAATCTGATCATTTTTTTCCTGCAAACGTAAATAAAAACCCTGTAAAAAAAAAATGGCTTTTTACAGCATAGCCAGGGTTTTGTACCATGGATTGCCAGAATGAAAGGGGTACATTGCATACAATCACATCCTATATCTATAAATGTACAGTGGTGTTTATATTACAGTGGCACTTGCCTGGTTAGTAAACTTTCACATGGAAACTGCATTGTGAAAACAAACACACACACACACACACACACACACACGCACGCGCGCGCGCGCGCAGCAGCAACAGTGGCGCGCGCGCGCGCGCAGCAGCAACAGCTGGCGCGCGCGCGCGCGCGCAGCAGCAACAGCTGGCCGCGCTGCGCGCGCAGCAGCAACAGCTGGCGCGCGCGCGCGCGCAGCAGCAACAGCTGGGCGCGCGCGGGGCGCAGCAGCAACAGCTGGCGCGCGCGCGCGCGCAGCAGCAACAGCTGGCGCGCGCGCGCGCGCAGCAGCAACAGCTGGCGCGCGCGCGCGCGCAGCAGCAACAGCTGGCGCGCGCGCGCGCGCCAGCAGCAACAGCTGGCGCGCGCGCGCGCGCAGCAGCAACAGCTGGCGCGCGCGCGCGCGCAGCAGCAACAGCTGGCGCGCGCGCGCGCGCAGCAGCAACAGCTGGCGCGCGCGCGCGCGCAGCAGCAACAGCTGGTACACTTGCAATCTTGAACAGGATGGATAAGAGACAAGATAAATCTGAAAGGAGCAAATGAGTACAGCAATAGCACGAGTACAGCAATTGCGTCAACTACTATACAGTGCTGCCCATAAGTAGACAACGATCCACTCACAATGTTTCGGAGGGGGGGGGGGGGGGGAGACCACAACATGACTTCACGGACGATCATAGCAAGTTGTGGTCCACTATCTTGTCACCAAACTGTGTTATTATTAACACGCGTGCAAGAAGAACTATGATACGAACTGATCACGCAAAAAATGTCCCATTCTGTCCAAACTGAACTCTCACTTGAGAAAATTACAATGGCTCATGGTGGGGCACAGACCTCTTCAAATGGGAATGGATCGTGGACCCAAGCTTTCATCGCGGCCAAGGGAAGTAATAATTGCTATGGAAGAGTTACTTCTCATGTTTTCTATTATGACAGGATATTGAAAACGCAAACTGACGTGTGTTTTTTTACAACCAGAAACGATTAATATTCCATGAAAATGTGTTACTTCATAAATGGTTATCAGTTCATGAGGAACAATCTTAAAATCAAATGGTAAGTACTCTGCTCTCTCTCTCTCTCTCTCTCTTCTCTCTGATCTAACACTTCTTGCATACATTCTGTCACTCTGTGTCTCCGAGTTAGCTAGTTTGAATCAACACATGCGAAGGTATCAGATATGGACCAAGTCAAGGAAATCTCGTTCAAGAGTCAGCCACTTATCTCAGTTATAGCCCCCCCCCCCCCCCCCCCACCACCCTTCCACCCCTCCCTCCCTTTCCTCTTCTATGAAAAAAAAAACTTGCAACATCCCTACAAGCTTCAGAGCATACGATCATCGCATGATAGCACTGTCTCAAAGAAAAACGGTTTGAAAGTGATCCAAGACTTATCCCACTTGTTGTGAGGCATAAATATGGTATCGATATTGTTATCGTTCACAAGCCGGAAGAAGAGAAGAAATAAGGGATAACACATTAATTTGAAACAAATTAAATAAAGGAAAGGTGTGTCATCCTTTTTTTCTAACAAAAGAAAAAAGCATTTTAGCATACGACCGAGAGAGAGAGAGAGTTTTCTCTGTAATTCTAAACCTGGAGGGGAAACCATAATTTATAACTTGATTTCATATTTTGATAACCTCTGTTTTTTCCCTCACACTGTGTGGAGGAGAGGGGCGAGGAGCAGGGCTTGGTGATGTGATAGTGATGATGATGATGGTGTGTCATCCTTTTTTTCAACGAAAGAAAAAAGCATTTTAGCATGAGAGAGAGAGAGAGAGAGAGAGAGAGAGAGAGAGAGACAATGACAATTTTATTGAGTAAACAAAATGTTCATTTCAAGGAGAGAGAACACATCTACCCAATGTACGATTTGAGGTCGTTGTTTATTTTTATAGTAGCTAAGTACTTATGTCGACTCGTTTACACGTGATGGTCACATACATACGTATATGCACAATATGTCCATCAGAGATATGTTTAATGTGATTACATCGTATTGTCAGAAAAAAAAGGGGAAATAAAATGGAGAAATTTTACCGTACCAGTTTTAACTCGTTGAACGCCTAAGATATATTAAAACTGCCCAACGTTTACCTGTAAATTATCACTGCCAACAGTGCGCACGCTTTACGCCTTGGAGACACAGTAAAGTTTTAACGTAATATTTGTATGGAAGCTTATTTTCCATAAACTTTCCAAACAAGAAGTAGGTTTAATCCAAAATGAAACTTGTTAGTCACCTCAATACTGCATTCTTGAACACCAACATGTAAAAAAACGTTAGGCGAGAAAAGTTCGCCCCATTTTACCGAGACATGGATTACCCGATCGCCTCACTGCTTACCTTTTACACACACACACACACACACACACACACACACCATCATCATCATCACTATCACATCACCAAGCCCTGCTCCTCCCCATCTCCTCCTTCACACAATGTGACGGAAAAAATAGGGGTTATCAAAATATGAAATCAAGTTATAAATCGTTCAACATTAAAAGTAAATGGATAAAAATCCCAACTCCTCTGTATTTTAAGTGCACAAGGTTACAAGCCTTCATGTCCTGAAATTAAAGCGACGTAATCTGATCTTTTTTTTCTGCAAACGTAAAAAAAAAACTGTGAAAAAGATGGCTTTTTAGAGCATAGCCAGGGTTTTGTACCATGGATTGCCAGAATGAGAGGGGTACATTGCATACAATCACATCTTATATCTATAAATGTACTGTGGTGTTTATGTTATAGTGGCACTTGCCTGGTCAGTGAACTATCACATGGAAACTGCATTGTGAATGCATTGTGAACACACACACACACACACACACACACACACACACACACACGCACACACGCGCAGCAGCAGCAGCAACAGCTGGTACACTTGCAATCTTGAACAGGACGGATGATAAGAGACAAGATAAATCTGAAAGGAGCAAATGAGTACAGCAATAGCATGAGTACAGCAATGGCCTCAACTACTATACAGTGCTGCCCATAAGTAGACAACGATCCACTCACAATGTGTTTCAGAGGAGGGGGGGGGGGGCAGACCAAAACCACAACATGACTCTTCACGGACGATCATAGCAAGTTGTGGTCCACTATCTTGTCACCAAACTGTTATTATTACCACGCGGGCAAGAAGAACTTCAACACGAACTGATCACGCAAAAACTGTCCCATTCTGTCCAAACTGAACTCTGACTTGAGAAAATTACAATGGCTCATGGTGGGGCACAGACCTCTTCAATGGGAATGGATCGTGGACCCAAGCTTTCATCGCGGCCAAGAAAAGTAATAATTGCTATGGAAGAGTTACTTCTCATGTGTTTTCTAGTATGACAGGATATTGAAAACGCAAAATGACAACTTTTTTTACAACCAGAAACGCTTAATATTCCACGAAAAGTGTTACTTCATAAATGGTTATCAGTTCATGGGGAATATTTTTAAAATCAAATGGTAAGTACTCTGCTCTCTCTCTCTCTCTCTCTCTCTTTTCTCTCTCTTGATCTAACACTTCTTGCATACATTCTGTCACTCCATCCGTCTCCGAGTTAGCTAGTTTGAATCGACACATCGGATGGTTTCAGATATGGACCAAGTCAAGGAAATCTCGTTCAACAGTCAGCCACTTAGCTCAGTTATACCCCCCCCCCCCCCCCCCTCCCTTTCCTATTCTATGAATAAAAAAACTTGCAACATCCCTACAAGCTTCAGAGCATACGATCATCGCATGATAGCACTGTCTCAAAGAAAAACGGTTGAAAGTGATCCAAGACTTATCCCACTTGTTTGTGAGGCATAAATGTGGTATTGATATTGTTATCGTTCATAAGCCGGAAGAAGAAGAAATAAGGGATAAAAAATTAATTTTGGAAAATTAAATAAGGGACCGGAAAGGTGTGTCATCCTTTTTTCTAACAAAAGAAAAAAGCATTTTAGCATACGACCGAGAGAGAGAGAGAGAGAGAGAGAGAAGAGAGAGAGAGAGAGAGAAAACATCTACCCAATGTACGATTTGAGGTTGTTTATTTTTTAAAGTAGCTAAGTACATATGTCGACTCGTTTACACGTGATGGTCACATACATACGTATATGCACAGAATGTATATCAGATATGTTTAATGTGATTACATTGTATCGTCAGAAAAAAGGGAAATGAAATGGAGAAATTTTACTGTATTAGTAACTCGTTAGCTTAAAAAAAAAAAAAAAAAAAAAAAAACTCGTTAGTTAAACACCTAAGATACCTTAAAACTGCCCAACTTTTACCTGTAAATTATCAGCGCCAACAGCGCGCACACTTTACGCCTTAGAGACACAGTAAAGTTTTAACGTAATATTTGTATGGAAGCTTATTTTCCATAAACTTTCCAAACAAGAAGTAGGTTTAATCCAAAATGAAACTTGTTAGTTACCTCAATACTGCATTCTTGAACACCATTCAACATGTAAAAAAAAAGTTCGGCGACAAAATTTCGCCCCATTTTTCAAATCGCCCCATTTTATTGAGACGTGGATTACCTGATCGCCTCACTGTTTACCTTTCACACACACACACACACACACACACACACACACACACACAAAACAATGGACTTTCAAAGTTGCAGAATGGGTAGAAAAATCATTTGCAGAGACTCGAGCCTTAACACACCTCAAACAGTGAGGAAACTGGCTGAATGTTTTGCTGTCGTCATCGTCGTCGTCGTCGTCGTTGTTGTTGTTTTTTTCCCCAGGAAGATGCGCCAGTGACTCTTCACACGCTTACGAGAGAAGAAGATGGCAAGTATTGTACTTGTTACTTGTCCGATTTATAACTACAACGGGCTAAGAAGAGACAATAAATCAATGTTCAAATCATCGGTACGAATTTCACACTTAAAAATATGCAACATCTATCAATTGTAGTGTTAAAATGTCATTTGCTCCAGTTACGTTGTTTACTGCTCAACGAAATGTAAAATTGTTGTAGCATGCCTATTTTTGTTCATAATGACTTTTCTTTCTTGGCAGTAGTAGTGGTACGCACTCGGGACAAATTCTTAAGGAATCATATCGACAATGATATATGTACATTTATGCTTGTAGACGCACACTTACGAAGAAGCATAGCAACATCTGTGTTGCAAAAAAGCAAAAACAGTAAAAATTGTAAGTAAGACATTCACATGTTCGCATTCTCTCTCTCTCTCTCTCTCTCTCTCTCTCGATTTGAGAAAGATTATCAATTGGTATCTCAGCATAGCTTGTTTTACACCGAGCACAGTTTTCTTAAGGCTTCTGTAAAATCGGTTTTACTTTGACTTGAAAAAAAAAAACTTGAAAAATAACGTTCACTTTTTTCTCGAAGGACACACAATTCACGCGCCGTATCAATTCCTATCATATTAACGAATGTCATCGACAGTAGTTCATGGATTGATAATAAAATCAACATATTGGCGCACCTTCATGTTCCATCTATAAAATTCAAAAACCGAAAATGAATCAGTACTGTACGTTAACCTCGTAACGCACGTAATTCCAAAGCGTTAAATAAAAGCAGTCCACAGATGTATCCAGGGCACTTTCACATACATCACACGCGGACGCTTCATTTAACCAAAGCTTTGGCGTGAAAATTCCTGGCACACCATGAGCAAGTACACCAGTGTCATGATTGTTAATTTAACTGGAAACACGTTTCACCGCATTCCACACGTTGTGCAAACCTATGAAGACTCTTTTCAGAAGACTATAAAACGAGATTACTGTCAACGACAAATATGCTGCCCCCCCCCCCCCCCCCCCCCCAAAAAAAAAAAATTCAATGTGAGCAAGTCGGATATGAACACATGTAATTAATAGTAATATGTACAGTATTGCAAGCGCCCTAAGGAAAAAAAAGGGTGTAAGCACATTTTAAAAGTTATTTCATCAGAGACAAATGTATTTGTTGTAATGTCACAAGTAAACATTTTGAAAGTGCTGACAAGCGTTTCAGACTTTCTCTTCAACAATTCACTGGTGACAAAGGGAAAAAGGGTGGGGTGGGGCAGGGGGAGTGTGTGTATGTATGTATGTATATGTGTGTGTGTGTGTGTGTGTGTGTAAGCGTGCATGCATGCGTGCGTGCTTGTGTGTGTGTGTGTGTGTGTGCGTGTGCGTGTGCGTGTGGCGTGTGCGCGCTTGTGTGTGTGTACGGGCGGGCGGGCATGGACAATCCAGAAACCCAAACCTCACAACAGTCACGCCCTTTACTGCAGAAGAGAGCCCAGATCCAGATCTCGTTTGCCACTGTCGGTGTTCTGCAAGATCTCCTGAATCACCGTCTCCACGTTCGTCTCTATGCTCTCCTTCTGTGGATGTAGGTCGTCATCCTGTGAGGTGATCTTTTCAGGCGGTGATTCTTCCGCCTTGATCAGCCACCACGTGACCATATCCCCTTTGCCCTGCCAACAGAACGTTAAGAAGTGTTCAGTGACAGTCAGGCTTTACCGTACTCTCCGTCCGATTTGTCATTGCATTCAATCTGCCAGACATCATGCAACCCCAACACCAGCTTCCCTTCACCACGCCCCGCAAAGGCCGCGTGATTTCCTCTCCACCTGTGCTGATGTGACGGTAAGAGTTGTGTCCCTTTAGGCCCTTCATCCGCTAAAAAGCGGATAGAATTCTTTTCGCCCCTGGCAGGTTTCTTAAATACTTCAGGCTTTGTTTTTGCCACAGGACGATCATCAAGCGCATTGAAGTCGTCTTTTTTTTAAGCTGGAGTTGTGTCCTTTTAGGTCCTTTATCCGCTAAAAAAAAGCAGATAAAGTTTTTTTTAAAGTGCCCAAAGAATTTAAATGTGCATGTAAATGTGTCTAAATTAGATCATTCGTCAAATTAAAGAGGAAATCCTAGACACAAAGAGCCCGTTGAACAGCTCCGCGGAAAAGCGAGGTGGTAGCTCCCCCCCCCCCCTCCCCCCCATTTTGCTTGGATAAGCATGCTGCTGATAGTTCTTACTGCGTATAGTGTTTACAAAGTGTGCCCAAAACACTCCTGTCGCGTTCAGATCGTAGACTGCAAGCGTCAGGGTGGTGGTTTGGGGGTGCAATGATATTTGCAGAGTGTTAAACTGCATATGCCAAACACAGCCCCACCCAGGTCGTCATGTCAGAGCCGCAGTACCGGCAGAGCACGTGGGTCAGTCGATGTAACTGTCGAGTGACTTCAGTGGCTCCAGGTCGGAGGAAAAATGATCGGAACACCACCTGTTTCGACCCTAACGACAGTCATGCTAGGGTGGTAAGAACCAAGGCTCGGATGTGAATTTTGCTCGGCTTAACGTGTTGGTAAGATTTCTTACAGAGTATAGTGTCTTGCAGTGCACGCGAAAAACGTTACCATAGAGAGTTCAGCACGAATGCTGTAAAGCGATACGCCGATACCAAACTTACAGTCTGCTAATTTTGCATGGACAGGCAGAGTGAGTACATCCATTCCGTCGCTGTCTGCTCATGCCAAACTATCAGGCACTAAGACCATAGAAAGATAAACATGACTCCCAATGTAACGAACCACAAACATGAACATGCACTAAACGCTAACAAGAGAAATTACACACTGCAAGTTTCACTGCGAGGCCCTGTTCAAAACCCATACTATACAGCCTCCCTTCGGCCCCTGTTCAAAACCCATACTATACAGCCTCCCTTCGGCCCCTGTTCAAAACCCATACTATACAGCCTCCCTTCGAGGCCCTGTTCAAAACCCATACTATACAGCCTCCCTTCGAGGCCCCTGTTCAAAACCCATACTATCCAGCCTCCCTTCGAGGCCCCTGTTCAAAACCCATACTATCCAGCCTCCCTCGAGGCCCCTGTTCAAAACCCATACTATCCAGCCTCCCTTCGAAGGAGAGCTTTTGTGAACTTAAGGTTGTCGAATTCTCGTAAACAATGAACATCCAAACTTGTATGTCCGGATAAGAGAAAAAAAATGTTGACGTATATATAAAAGGACAATGTGTGCCTTGTTACCTTTACTAAGACACTTGAAGGAAGGGAGAGAAATCGATGCTTAAAGTGGGTGAGACGTAGCGGTTCCTGCGTGAAAGATACTGGCGCGTTACACTTGCCCAACACGCCAGTGGAGGGGGAGACAGTCTCCCTGAATGTACCCGGATAGGACACTCGATACGGACTCCACGCCGGACAACGTCGACGTAAATTTTCCGAATAAAGGTTTGTACGTTCGAGGTTTTCATCTTCTTCCATTTTGATTTGAACAGAATGAGCACGAGGAACGTTTGTGAGGCCGACGTTAAGAGAATGTGTCGTGTGAAGTGCGGTGTGTGTGTGTGTGTGTGTGTGTGTGTGTGTGTATACGTGTGTGTGTGTGTGTGTGTGTGTGTGTGTGTGTGTGTGTGTGTGTGTGTGTGTGTGTGTGTGCATATATCATGCGTGTGCATGTGTGTGTGCGCGCGCGCGCGTGTGTGTGTGTGTGTGTGTGTGTGTGTGTGTGTGTGTGTGTGTGTGTTTAAGATGCGTGTGTGTGTGTTTAAGATGCGCGTGTGTGTGTGTGTGTGTGGTGTGTGTGTGTGTGTGTGTGTGTGTGGGGTGCGTGTGCGTGTGTGTGTGTGCGCGTGCGTGTATGTGTGTGTAGGGATGTGCATACGTGTGCGTGCATGTATGCATGTGTGTATGTGTACGCGTCTGTGTGTTTGCGCACAATTTTCTCTGAACATGTCTGGCGTGGGAACTTGAACAGCGTTGCATTCCTGTGTTTTCACAGTGTAACACACAGCCTGACTATGGCTGTATGGGTGAGTACGGTGAGTGAAGTGGAGGGGGAGATCTTACCTTCACTGCTATGGAGCCCCGTAACTCGCCCTACAAAGCCGCCAACTGTCATCAGCTCCTCGTACGTCGTGTTGCTGATGTGAATTTTGTAGGCTGAACAGACACGAAAGAAATGGCGGCAATCACAAAAACGGTAGGGCCATACGTTTTCAAAAAAGAGGTGTTGGGACATTTATGTATCTCAATAACATAACATACACACACACACGCCCCCCCCCCCTCCACACACACACACGCGAGCGCACACACACACGCGCATGCACGTACACACACGCTCACTCACTCACACACACACACACACACACACACACACACACACACACACGCAGAGGACAGACAGAAACGATGCTCTCGACCCGAGGAGCTGCATACCAAATTCGATACATGGAAAAATTAAATTGCTTAACTAAAGAACGTTGAAACATAAAACGGCCCAGAACAACACAACGCGGAATATAAAAGGGCAAAATGCGATACAATACACTGCAATCCACACTGGCCACAAAACATACATCACCCGCAAAAATAACGGCAATGAGAGCGTCTTTGTGAGAAACCTACACCTTAATATGCACCACACCAGATTTGCTAAGTCACGATGTCACATGGGCGGGCTTTTAATAACTCATAATAAAATGAATATAAACAAACTGATAGGTAAAAGAATAAGCACGGAAGTTGGTGTTAAACGTTGCTCTCTCTCTCTCTCTCTCTCTCTCTCTCTCTCTCTCTCTCTCTTCCCCCCCACCCCCAATGCTGTCTGTTACCTGGTAAATGTTTTAGCATTTCATTCGAAACAGCGTCCAATCCAACTGACGATGATTTATTACCTATCAAGGAGATGGAGTCGTTTAACTCGCATTTAGTTATGGGGGCATTTATATAGTGGTCATTATTTGAAATTGGCTCTTCGTACATCTGTTTTTTCTTCCTTTTCCTATGTTGTGTGTGTGTGTGTGTGTGTGTGTGTGTGTGTGTGTGTGTGTGTGTGTGTGTGTGTGTGTGCGCGAGTGAGTGTGCGCGAGTGAGTGAGTGAGAGA
>CM031606.1:62012964-62030464 GCA_018398815.1 Conus ventricosus | reverse complement strand
GTAAGCTCAACTGCCGAACCGACCAGCTTGGAGATAGCATGCACCGCCCTTGGAAGCCTGTGCTGTGTTGATATGGGACGCATGCACGGGCAGGGCATTCCATTATGACGTCAACGGACATCACTGTTCCTGTCAGATGCTACTGTCGGATGGCAGCTAGACGTGGACAAGAGAACCTGGACGGAAGCGTCCTCACGGGTGTACCAGCCCGTGTATATATATATTATATTATATATATATATATATATATATATATATATTATATATATATATATATATAGAGCCCATCGCCAAAATTCGTATTAATTAATCCAACTGCTGCGCGCATCTAGCAATCCTACCCGTTGCTGTTTCTTTGACAGACAAAATCAGTACAATTCCAGAGACAGCCATGTTCCTGCAGCACGGTCTTTACGTGCCTTCTGAAAAAGATCCCGGGCTCCAGTCCTTCCGCCGTCAGTAGGATTTCCCTGCAGTCAGTCGGTCATTCCTCAAAGTCAGTGGGCCTTTCCCTGCAGTCGGTCATTCCTCAATGTCAATGGGCCTTTCCCTGCAGTCAGTCGGTCATTCCTCAATGTCAGTGGACCTTTCCCTGCAGTCAGTCGGTCATTCCTCGATGTCAGTGGGCCTTTCCCTGCAGTCAGTCGGTCATTCCTCAATGTCAGTGGCCTTTCCCTGCAATCAGTCGGTCATTCCTCGATGTCAGTGGGCCTTTCCCTGCAGTCAGTCGGTCATTCCTCGATGTCAGTGGGCCTTTCCCTGCAGTCAGTCGGTCATTCCTCAATGTCAGTGGGCCTTTCCCTGCAGTCAGTCGGTCATTCCTCAATGTCAATGGGCCTTTCCCTGCAGTCAGTCGGTCATTCCTCAATGTCAGTGGGCCTTTCCCTGCAGTCAGTCGGTCATTCCTCAATGTCAGTGGGCCTTTCCCTGCAGTCAGTCGGTCATTCCTCAATGTCAGTGGGCCTTTCCCTGCAGTCAGTCGGTCATTCCTCAATGTCAGTGGGCCTTTCCCTGCAGTCAGTCGGTCATTCCTCAATGTCAGTGGGCCTTTCCCTGCAGTCAGTCGGTCATTCCTCAATGTCAGTGGGCCTTTCCTGCAGTCAGTCGGTCATTCCTCAATGTCAGTGGGCCTTTCCCTGCAGTCAGTCGGTCATTCCTCAATGTCAGTGGGCCTTTCCCTGCAGTCAGTCGGTCATTCCTCAATGTCAATGGGCTTTCCCTGCAGTCAGTCGGTCATTCCTCAATGTCAGTGGGCCTTTCCCTGCAGTCAGTCGGTCATTCCTCAATGTCAGTGGGCCTTTCCCTGCAGTCAGTCGGTCATTCCTCAATGTCAATGGGCCTTTCCCTGCAGTCAGTCGGTCATTCCTCAATGTCAGTGGGCCTTTCCCTGCAGTCAGTCGGTCATTCCTCGATGTCAGTGGGCCTTTCCCTGCAGTCAGTCGGTCATTCCTCGATGTCAATGGGCCTTTCCCTGCAGTCAGTCGGTCATTCCTCGATGTCAATGGGCCCTTCCCTGCAGTCAGTCGGTCATTCCTCAATGTCAGTGGGCCTTTCCCTGCAGTCAGTCGGTCATTCCTCAATGTCAGTGGGCCTTTCCCTGCAGTCAGTCGGTCATTCCTCAATGTCAGTGGGCCTTTCCCTGCAGTCAGTCGGTCATTCCTCAATGTCAGTGGGCCTTTCCCTGCAGTCAGTCGGTCATTCCTCAATGTCAGTGGGCCTTTCCCTGCAGTCAGTCGGTCATTCCTCAATGTCAGTGGGCCTTTCCCTGCAGTCAGTCGGTCATTCCTCAATGTCAGTGGGCCTTTCCCTGCAGTCAGTCGGTCATTCCTCAATGTCAGTGGGCCTTTCCCTGCAGTCAGTCGGTCATTCCCCAAAGCCAGACAAAAGGCAGGCGACAAGAACAAGGTGCACACTTTTTAGAATAAAGGCATCAAGTAATATGGTAAAAGAGAAACCAATGGACACATCAAGTAATATGGGTAAAAGAAAAACCAATGGACACATCAAGTAATATGGGTAAAAGAAAAACCAATGGACACATTAAGTAATATGGGTAAAAGAAAAACCAATGGACAACGGAAAAGAAAGATTCAAAGTCCTAAAAGTGTAAGAGTCAAAGAGAGAAGTAGAAATGAAAAACAATGACAAAAAAAACAAAACCAACAGAATTTCGGAAAATGAAAATAGAATTTGCACTTAAAGACAACCCCACCCCACCCTACACCACCACCACCCAGTCCGAGTTCCGCATAGGACCTCGTTTACAGACGACATACACGTGGAACACTTTCGTGGCTGGTTCGCTCGATTCACAGTGATCAGCTGTTGCTTCCTTAGTTGCAAAGTGAACCGACAAAGTAAAATGAATAAACAAAAGACTGGATAACACGTTTTAAGTCTTGAATTTTTCTGTGGGAACACATCAGATAATATCTCTCTCTCTCTCTCTCTCTCTCTCTCTCTCTCTCTCTCTCTCTCTCTCTCTCTCCAGCCCTGATGTGGCCCTTTGCGGTCGGCTGGGCTATAAGCAACATTATCTCTCTCTCTCTCTCTCTCTCTCTCTCTCTCTCTAGCATCATGCACAATCTTCTCTAGATTTATACTATGCGGAACTCACAGGCGTCGCCAATGGTCTCCACCTTGTAGACGTCATACTTCTCGATGATGGAATCAAACGTGGTGTACAGCCTGTTCAGCAGCTGCACAACCTGTAAACCACACAACCTGTAAACCACACAACCTGTAAACCACACAACCTGTAAACCACACAACCTGTAAACCAAAAGGTAAGTAACAGGTGCCGCTGGAATCCACCTTAACAGACCCATGGTTTGGATTGCAACGACGGTATGCACTACCACCAATACGTTATGATCAGGACAACGAATCCTTTAGTTTCTGCCCGCTCTCTCTTTCCAGTCAGCCACCCTTGAAAAGAATGTAGAAAGTGAGTTCTGAAAAAAATGAGAACTACAATCAAATCATAGAATGCGAATGTGCTGTGTTGAATTCAGGAAATTTATGCAGTTTGTTTAGTTTTCAGTTTCGCGAAGGAGTTCGATTTTTACTATATGTATTGATCCGCTTGACTGGGAGCAGGATTACGCAAAACACGGTGGAACCGATTTTAAAGAGGAGGCTTATAGGAACATTGAGTGACATCCAGAAAGAAACCTTTTGAATGTTAGGAGCAGATCGGTGGGGACTTCGGATCAAGAGATGGATTCAGGTAATTACAAGGTGCATGGAGAGTAACACTTCAGTCCGTACCATCTTTCACATCACCTGTGATAAAAAAAAAGGATTCAGGCCTTAGCTCAAAATTATTGACAAGATTTGACTATTATAAACTGTCAGCTCAATATGCTTACTATAATACCATGAGCTCTGTCACGGACAAAAAAACATGAAACAACCTAACTTGGGGAGAAACAACCTACTTGGGGGAACAACCTACTTGGGGAGTCGCCAGTCAATTTGTTCGGACCTAAGTCCAAACTCAAACATTCTAGGCGTCAGAGAGAGCGGGCCATTAGGTCGGGTCCGGCCAATTAAGCTTAGTGGAGAGGCTTCAGGGAAGACGGTCTGTCCGGCTATACGGGCTAAGCAGCTTTGACCGACGCCTCGATGTCTAGCGAGACGAGTCGCAGAGCGAGCTCAGCTCATCTAGCCACTTTGTGAACCAACGTCATTTTTATCGGACGTCGTGGTGCCTACCCAGACTCAGCTGGCCATTTAGATTGACCAGTGTCCACCATTTAAAGCCACACCGCGCCAGTGAAGTAGGGAAGGGGGAAGGTAGTGTGTGGTGGGGGTGAAATCTAGCTAATCAATTAAATGACCAATTGACCACCACAGAGAGTAAGGGTGTAGACGGGACTGTCTGATTTGAACGTCCAATGGAATTAGAGGGAGACAACTTCGGGGATCAAGGGTAAAATATGACCAATGGTACTGGCCTTGGACACGGGGTTAGATGCATAAAGGAATTTGTGTGAGTGAGAGAGGGGAGAAAAAAAAGGCGAACAGACAGAGAGAGAGAGAGGGAGGAGTTCGGGGGAGTAGGCTCTCGCCTACAGGAGGCAGGAGATGAGAACGAACTGAGAGAACGAGGGGAAGAACGAACAGAGAGACAGAGAGAGGAAGGTTTAGGTCTGCTTGAGAGAGAAGCAGAGAGATGAGGGGAGGAGAGAAGAGAACCAAGTTGAGAGATTAGCATGAGATAGTCTGCAGAGGAAGGACTGAGGAGAGATGTGGAGAGAGAGAGAGTTTGCTAATTTATGAAGAAGAAAGAAAGAAAGAAAAAAAGAAAAGAAAAGCAACCATGTCCATTTGATAAGAGCAGACTAGAAGAGAGAGAGAGAGAGAGAGTTGCAATGCGTTAATGCAGGAAGAAAGAAAGGAGAACAGATCGATGTTGATGTCACTGTTCTACCCTAAACGGGGTTCGACCTCATACCTGGCAGCGTCACTTCGCCAAGCAGCACCACAGACAACGCCAACAGTCTCACCTGACAGGCGCCATCAGACCAACACAGTGCCGGCAGTTGTCGTGTTGTGAAGTGACAGTGAAAAGAAAAAGAAAAGAAAAGAAAAGACAGTGATTCGTGAATAGTTAAGATCACCTGGCCAGGTAAGTAGAAATCTATTTATACCGGTTAGTTAATGATGTTTTAGATAAATGATTTTGTGAAGTTCAAGAAGAGAGATGTTTTATTTTGTTTGATTCTATATGCATTGATGTTTCTTTCTATGATCATTTTATAGTAAGTTATAGACTTTACTAGTGGTTTGATGTGACGAATGCATGATATATGAATGAGATTGTAAGCAAGCTGTGAGTGTGTTTGGCTGTGCGCTAGTCTTCCTCCACTGACATTACACCGAGGTTGACAATTTATTGGCGAGCCTGCAGGATATTCTGGCCCATTTATTATAATTGTTCAACTTCTCAGAGAGGAAGCTGGGTGGGATTCAGTATTGTAATCCTAAGACAAGGGGTTGTCTTACTGTATGTTCCCAAGATAGTTAACACTAGGCTTGGCATTGCTTCCATATAGTTATACTGGATTGGCATTTCAGCCCAGGTTATCATTTCGCACAGATTGCCTTATTCGCTCTCATAGTTGGGTCAGGCGCTGGGGTCTTATAAAAACTAACTACGTTGTCCCAAGCTAATATTATCATTCATAGGATTGTGCTATTACGTCACTCGTGTCGGAAACCACAGTTTGGCTGTCGTAATAAAATCTTGTTCAAAAAAAAAAAAAAAAGGAAAGAGTATTAATGGCGGAAGAAAAGAACACACCTATTGAACAACTTGTGAGCGTCGCTCGTGATCTAGGCTACTCAGGAGATGAGTTGCGTGCTTCTTGTAAACCAACAAAGATGAAAGAGACGAACGCGCAGAAAGACGCCGTATCGCAGTAGAGGCGCAGGAAACAGAAAGATTAAGGATTCAAGCTAATGATAATCAGGCTCGGGAGGAAACAGAAAGGATTAAAGCTAAGGAAACGCATGAAACAGAAAGACTCAAGGAAGCGCAGGAAACTGAAAGAATGAAGCAGGAAACGGAGAGATTAAAGGTTCAATTAGAGTTAGAGAAAGTAAGAATACAGAGGGAGACCACCGAGGATGGGAGTTCAGTTTCCAGTGACTCTGTGCGCAGCTATGCCCCCGACCAAGTTGCCAAAATTCTCGAAGGGCCGATTCGATTGATGCATACATCAGTCGTTTCGAAACGTTTGCGACCAGTCAGGGTTGGCCTCCAGAAGATGGTCAGTCATTTTTGTCGGCGTTACTGACGGGTAAGGCGTTACAGATTTTCACTGCGTTACCAGCAGAACAACAGTCCGATTTTTGGTGCTGTGATGGAGTCTTTAATGAAGGGATTTGATTCACAGAGAGGGGTTCAGGAAGAAATTTCGTTCAGCTAAATTACAGTCAGGTGAGACGTACACTCAGTTTGGTGCACGTCTAGATCACTATTTGAGAAATGGTTGAGTTAGTGGTACGAAGAGGAGTTCTTTGAATTGAAAGAGCTAGTTATGAAAGAACAATTTTGTCAGGTTGCGGCCCTGAGTTAACCATACATTTGAAAGAGAGACAGCCGGAGACAGCAGGGGAGTTGTTGAAGTTCGCAGAGGTGTATAGAGAGGCAGTTTGGGCACGAAGGTGCAGGAGAAACAGGTGCTAGGCACAGGTGAGAAGAGTGCAAGGAGACCATGGGAGTTTTTTTTCTGCAAAGTCTGCAACCCAGTGGTGGGCAGAAGGAAGGGCAAAGGGAATTAGGTGTTTCATTTGTCACAAGAAGGGACATGTGGCGAGGGACTGTCGCATGAGGTTCCAGAAGGCAGCAGCCTTGCAAGAGGTGGATAAGGGTCGTCAAGGGAAACGACCGCAGTGGAACCAAAAGGGATTCAGTCGGAAGAGGGTGGAGTGCAGCCTATGGATAGCACTGGACAGCAGTCAGTGTCAGGGATGGAGGACACTAGGCTGAGTGGTTCGTTACCAGTGGAAGAAGGGTGGATTGGCAGCAGAGGGTGAAAGTGTTACGAGACACTGGTTGTTCATGCGGGGTAGTACGAACAACGCTGGTCGATAAAGGGGATTTGACAGGGCAAATCCAGACTGTACTCTAATCGATGGCACTGTGAGGGAGTTTCCAGTTGCTAAGATAGAAGTACGTACCCCTTACTTCTCAGGCGAGTTGTCTGCGTTGGTGATGGGAGAAACCCTTCACGATTTGATCATTGGAAATATTCCAGGTGCAAGGGATCCAGGGGATCCTGAGTTGTTGACTGCTACAGGGGCAGCAGTTCAGACACGGAGCAAGAAGGAGGAAAAGGTTGTTAAACCGTTAGTTGTTCCAGGAAGGAAGTCGGGCATAGATGTGTCGCCTGATGAGTTTAGGGCAGCGCAGGAACAAGACCCTTCGCTCGTGGAGTCTTGGGAGTTGGCAAGAGGTGGAGAGAAACAGGAGGTTTAGAGGAGGTGAGACAGAATTTCTTGTGAAAGGCGGGCTGTTGTACGAGTGTTCACCAAGGGGGAGACAGGTAAGGTGACCATCAGTTAGAGGTACCAGCGTGTTATCGTGACACTGTCATGTCAGTGGGTCACGAGTCGCTCATGGCGAGTCATCTCGGCACCGGTTTAAAACGGCTCTGACCGAGTCTTTGATGATTTTCATAGGCGCAGCAGCAATCATTGAGAGGTGAAAGAGACTCAGCAGAAGAAGGGGAGATTTTGTTGCCTAAGTTTCCAGAAGAGTCATACAGGGATGTGTCACTGTATGAAGGGCTAGACAGTTGGAGTCCAGGTTTTGTTGTCGGAGGCGACACAAAGCAGCCGGAAAGAGGAAAGGTGGAGAAGATGATGAATTCAGAGAGACCAAAGACCAAAACAGAAGTCAGAAGTCTGCTAGGTTTTATTGGGTTCTATAGGGAGTTTGTCCCAAACTTTGCTGCAATCACGAGTCCTCTCAGTGATTTGGTCAAGGCAGGGAAACCGGCAGTGGTCGAATGGTCAGACGCTGCAGAGCAGCACTGAGACGGTGTTGGAAAGACTAGGTTCCGTCCCATCTTGAAGCTACCAGATATGTCCAAACCATTTTTGTTGCGGACAGATGCATCAGGTGGTGGGATAGGTGCTGTATTGCTGCAGGAGCATGAAGAGGTCGAGTTTCTGTGAGGTATGCCAGCAGGAAGTTGACAAAGTGTGAAGAAGGGTACGCAACGGTGGAGAAGGAGTGTTTAGCTGTTGTGTGGGCCGTACAGAAATCCACAAATACTTGTATGGGAAAGAGTTCGTGATCGAGACGGATCATCAACCACTCAAATTCCTGCAGGAGGCACAGCTGAAAAACAGCAGAGTGCTGCGTTGGGCAATGGCACTGCAGCCCTACAGGTATCGAGTGCAGTACATTCCCGGTCGACAGAATGTCGGAGCATGACTATTTAAGTCGTGTAGTCTAGCAAGCTGCAACTCAGAGGAAGTCAGTCATATCCAGGGTGCATTGTTGATAATATGTGTTGATTCCAGTTATGTTGATTGGATATGGGTTCATTCCCAGTTGGCTATGGTTCATATTTTTTTTGTGTGAGACTTGTTCATATTTTCTTTGTGAGACTTGTTCATGTGGATGTAGTTATACTTGGAGCATACAGTCGCTTGTGTAGTGATGCATTATTTGCAATAAGCGAGGATGGAGATTCCTCAGTGAAGTGTCATGGATCGCGATCATATTATATTGTGCTTTTCATAAGAATTGTGAAAAGGAGAGATGGCAAATCCGCAGGTAGGGAATTGCATAAGTGCGCACAGAGGTCGTTATAAAATGAGTTGAAATAACGCAAGAGCGCACGTCAATGATAACTCATTGGAGTGGTATTCACTAATTGTATATTTTATAATTTATAAACCGTTGGTGGTAAAGTAATTTCCAAACTTTGCGCGTGTAGCTGTGTGTCAGCAAATTCGGTTGTTGTCTTTTTTTTGTACCGTTGTTTTGAGACAATGCGGAGCATGGTCTTTTGCAAGGGGGAATTGTCACGGACAAAAAAAAAATGAAACAACCTAACTTGGGGAAACAACCTAACTTGGGGGGAACAACCTAACTTGGGGAGTCGCCAGTCAATTTGTTCGGACCTAAGTCCAAACTCAAACATTCTAGGCGTCAGAGAGACGGGCCCATAGGTCGGGTCCGGCAATATAAGCTTAGTGGAGAGGCTTCAGGAAGACGGTCTGTCGGCTATACGGGCTAAGCAGCTTTGACCGACGCCTCGATGTCTAGCGAGACGAGTCGCAGAGCCGAGCTCAAGCTCATCTAGCCACTTTGTGGAACCAACGTCATGTTACTCGGACGTCGTGGTGCCTACCCAGACTCAGCTGGCCAATTTAGATTGACCAGTGTCCCACTTAAGCCACACCGCGCCAGTGAAGTAGGGAAGGGGGGAAGGTAGTGTGTGGTGGGGGTGAAATCTAGCTAATCATTAAATGACCATTGACACACACAGAGAGTAAGGCGTGTAGACGGGACTGTCATGATTTGAAACGTCCAATGGAATTAGGGGAGACAACTTCGGGGATCAAGGGTAAAAATACTGACCAATGGTACTGGCCTTGGACACGGGGTTAGAGCATAAAGGAATATGTGTGAGTGAGAGAGGGAGAAAAAAAAGGACGAACAGACAGAGAGAGAGAGAGGGAGGAGTTCGGGGGAGTAGGCTCTCGCCTACAGGAAGGCAGGGAGATGAGAACGAACTGAGAGAACGAGGGGAAGAACGAAACAGAGAGACAGAGAGAGGGAGAGGTTCTAGGTCTGCTTGAGAGAGAAGCAGAGAGATGAGGGGAGGAGAGAAGAGAACCAAGTTGAGAGATTAGCATGAGATAGTCTGCAGAGGAAGGACTGAGGAGAGATGTGGAGAGAGAGAGAGAGTTGCTAATTTATGAGAAGAAAAGAAAGAAAAGAAAAAAAGAAAAGAAAAGCACCATGTCCATTTGATAAGAGCAGACTAGAAGAAGAGAGAGAGAGAGAGAGTGCAATGCGTTAATGCAGGAAGAAAGAAAGGAGAACAGATCGATGTTGATAGTCACTGTTCTACCCTAACGGGGGTTCGACCTCATACCTGGCAGCGTCACTTCGCCAAGCAGCACCACAGACCAACGCCACAGTCTCACTGACCAGGCGCATCAGACCAACACCAGTGCGGCAGTTGTGTCGTGTTGTGAAAGTGACAGTGAAAAGAAAAAGAAAAGAAAAGAAAAGACAGTGATTCGTGAATAGTTAAGATCACCTGGCAGGTAAAGTAGAAATCTATTTTTACCGGGTTAGTTAATGATGTTTTAGATAATGATTTTGTGAAGTTCAAGGAAAGAGAGAATGTTTTTTTTGTTTGATTCTATATGCATTGATGTTTCTTTCTATGATCATGTATAGTAAAGTTATAGACTTTACTAGTGGTTTGATGTGACGAATGCATGATTATATGAATGAGATTGTAAGCAAGCTGTGAGTGTGTTTGGGCTGTGCGTAGTCTCCTCCACTGACATTACACCGAGGTTGACAAGCTCAATGCTATGGAATAATCATCTACAATTGCGAAAAATTATATCGTTCGAACGATGCAAACGTCGTGCTTTGTGTATTCTACTTTTTAAAAAAAAGAAAGAATGGCTAACAACACATCAAGTCCGCATCTCCAATTACTTCCCTTGGTTCTAAATCATTTTATTTCTTTTAAATCGACTCAAATATTGGATTCACGATTTGTTCGACCTTGGCGGATGTCTGTGCTCCCTTATAGTTTCCTTGTAGTTAGAAACTGTATCACCTTCTTCACTATAAATTTCAACGCTCCGTGAGGGGTTTCGTTTGGTAACCAAAGTGGATTAAAAAGTATTTCGTTAGGGAACCACCACCACCAGCACCACCACTACCACCACCATCCTTGTTGCTTGACAGAGTTTTCTTTATATGTAGTTTTTATATATGCTGAATATATGCACGGAACACAAGTTTATCCTCTAGTGCTCAGACCACTATTGAATGAGTTGGGCATAATTTTTACGCTTTATCGTCTTCTTCATCTCGCCTTTCCTCTCCTTTTCCGTCTTCTCCATACTGACAGAAAAAAAAAAGATTTCCCGCATCCGGATTTTTAGGTTTGTGTTATCTCCTATAGTCTTGCCCTCTTTTTCGATGGTACCATTAGACAGCAAGTAAGAAGGGGGCAGGAAGATGAAGTGAAGGGGGGGGGGGGGGGGGGGTGAGCGGGCAGGGGGGGAGGTTCAGAAGTATGTAGCGAGTGGGGGGGGGGGGGGGGGGCAGAAGATTGATAAGGATGGGATGTTTTTTTACAAATTGCTTTCTCGTTGATGAAGGGTCCACCTGATTAGACAATGCCATTTGCCCAGCTGTTTTTTTTTCTCCCCACATACGAACAAGTTACGAACATGGAATGTTATGGTAAAAGAAACAAAAACCAACATCATGTTCGTCTGTGAATCAAGACTGCAGAGCGTGGACACACGGGAGTCATCTCACCTGCAGAGCGTGGACACACGGAGTCATCTCACCTGCAGAGCGTGGACACACGGGAGTCATCTCACCTGCAGAGCGTGGACACACGGAGTCATCTCACCTGCAGAGCGTGGACACACGGGAGTCATCTCACCTGCAGAGCGTGGACACACGGGAGTCATCTCACCTGCAGAGCGTGGACACACGGGAGTCATCTCACCTGCAGAGCGTGGACACACGGGAGTCATCTCACCTGCAGAGCGTGGACACACAGGAGTCATCTCACCTGCAGAGCGTGGACACACAGGAGTCATCTCACCTGCAGAGCGTGGACACACACGAGTCATCTCACCTGCAGAGCGTGGACACACATGAGTCATCTCACCTGCAGAGCGTGGACACACAGGAGTCATCTCACCTGCAGAGCGTGGACACACGAGAGTCATCTCACCTGCAGAGCGTGGACACACGGAAGTCATCTCACCTGCAGAGGGGTGCTGCTGCCGGACAGCGTGGTGAAGCCCACGATGTCGCTGAAGTAGATGGTGCAGGAGTCGAACTGCTCGGCCTGCACCTGCTCCCGGTCTTCAGCAGTTCCGCCACCTGCCGGGCAACATGCCTGAGGGGACACAACCAGGGGCAAAGTGTTTGACGATTCTTCAGTGGGCGATGTACGTAGCTTCGTTAATACATCAATCTATACCTTTGTTAATACATAGGTCAGTTGATCAGTATGCGATTCACATATCTTTGTTGATATATCGGTCAGTTGATCAATTATGCGATTCATACATTGAACATGGAATGGAATGGTCGGTCCTTCTCCAGATTTCAGCGAACCGAGTTGAACTCGCCAGAAATGATGGGATTTTGTTGGGGAGTCTTCATGGGATCTCAAAACTAAACCAAACCAAACCACAGCAAACAAAAACGTGTCTAAAAAAGTGGCAACGTAAGTACAAGCATGATAAAATAACACCTCTTTAGAACGAACTTAACTTTTTTTTTACGAACGTGTCTTTATAGACAAAGGAGTCTCTGTTATCAAACACAGAAAAAGCTTTAGTTTCAGTGTCATAAAGGTACCACTAGTCCATAATACGCGACACCACACCTGATAAGCTGCAAAACCACAGGGGGCAGGATTTACGTCTGACGGATAAATAAAGTAATGACTGAGATGAACAGACAAACCTGTCCAGAAAAAACCGTCTTTAAAGGAAGGGATTCATCACTTGGAGTGTCTTACTGAAGTGGCGGTGGGATGGAGAGATTCATTGTACAACGATCAAGCGATCATTATATAGTTTTTGCACCTGTTAATCAGTAGTCAAATTAGTCATTAAGTAAGTTATACATTCATGAGTGCATTAACTGAATAAGGTTGTTACGCAGTTTCTGCATCATGAACGTTTAGTGTTCGTGAATCCTTCAATGCATAAGGTCAGCAGGTGGGTTATACATCCAGCAATACGTCAGTTAAACGATCTTTACATGGCTTACGCTTCCATCGAGGCATTGGCCAAAGAACCATCACGTGTCAAGTAGATCAGTCGAATGGATCAGCCAAATGACCACTACGTGGTTTTACACATCTATTAACGATTTAATCAAATGACCTTTACGAGGATTATGCATCCCCTAACGCACTGGTCAAATGACCATCACGTGTTCGTACATCTATTAATGCACCACTCAAACGACCTGTTATGTGGCCTATAATTATCTCCATCAATGCTAATGATTTTATATGGTTTATACAGCAATCAATGCATAATTCAAGTGATCATTACGAGGTTTATACATCCATCAATGCATTCGTCAAATGATCAAATGTGGCTTAAACATTCGTCAGTGCATCAGCGATGATCTTTACGCGATTCATCCATCCATCAATGCATTCGTCAAATGATCAATTAATAGTGTACCATTCTTTGTTACTGGTCCATGAAACGACTTTGCTATAGTATCTGTTGTTCCCGAGTCGTTTGAAAGCATACACTACAGATTCAACCATCTCCTGTCACGAGGAAAGCAGTGGAAACAAGACAATCACTAGGACACAGTACATACACATTTCTACAGGGAAAAATGAAGTGACTGACTCACTATACAAAAGCATGTCGGTTCGTTGTTTCTCTTCCACCAATTGCTGCGTCCTCTCGTTCACAACTGACTCCAGATGTTTGGAGTACTTCTCCATCTGAAAGCAAACGACAACACACATGAGGCGCTGGTGCCGCATGGTATAAGCAATGGAATCACAATTCAAGCTTGCTGCGAAACTTTAAGAGAGGAAAAAAAGGCATGTCAATGACGTCAGCTAAAGCAATGTCTTGTTAACGAACATAATTCAAGATAAAAAATACTTCTCCGTACCATCAGTCTTGTCAGTTTTACCAGTTATTGAAAAAAAGAAAGAAAAGGAAAACAACAATAGTAAAACCTAAAGACATCTAAAAGCCTAGAACAAAAATGTAGAAAAAAAATTCAGCCAAGAGCAGACAGCATGGAGAGAAGACAGCAGACAACATGAAGATCAGACAGCAAGGAGAGAAAAAGACAGCAGACAACATGAAGATCAGACGGCAAGGAGAGAAGAAGACAGAGACAACATGAAGATCAGACGGCAAGGAGAGAAGAAGACAGCAGACAACATGAAGATCAGACGGCATGGAGAGAAGACAGCAGACAACATGAAGATCAGACGGCAAGGAGAGAAGACAGCAGACAACATGAAGATCAGACGGCAAGGAGAGAAGACAGCAGACAACATGATGATAAGACGGCAAGGAGAGAAGACAGCAGACAACATGAAGATCAGACGGCAAGGAGAGAAGAAGACAGCAGACAACATGAAGATCAGACGGCACGGAGAGAAGAACAGCAGACAACATGAAGATCAGACGGCACAGAGAGAAGACAGCAGACAACATGAAGATCAGACGGCACGGAGAGAAGAAGACAGCAGACAACATGAAGATCAGACGGCAAGGAGAGAAGAAGACAGCAGACAACATGAAGGTCAGACAGCAAGGAGAGAAGAAGACAGCAGACAACATGAAGATCAGACGGCAAGGAGAGAAGACAGCAGACAACATGAAGATCAGACGGCAAGGAGAGAAGACAGCAGACAACATGAAGATCAGACGGCAAGGAGAGAAGACAGCAGACAACATGATAAGACGGCAAGGAGAGAAGACAGCAGACAACATGAAGATCAGACGGCATGGAGAGAAGACAGCAGACAACATGAAGATCAGACAGCAAGGAGAGAAGAAGACAGCAGACAACATGAAGATCAGACAGCAAGGAGAGAAGAAGACAGCAGACAACATGAAGATCAGACAGCAAGGAGAGAAGAAGACAGCAGACAACATGAAGATCAGACAGCAAGGAGAGAAGAAGACAGCAGACAACATGAAGATCAGACAGCAAGGAGAGAAAAAGACAGCAGACAACATGAAGATCAGACAGCAAGGAGAGAAGAAGACAGCAGACAACATGAAGATCAGAGGGCACGGAGAGAAGAAGACAGCAGACAACATGAAGATCAGACGGAACGGAGAGAAGAAGACAGCAGACAACATGAAGATCAGACATCAAGGAGAGAAGACAGCAGACAACATGAAGATCAGACAGCAAGGAGAGAAGAAGACAGGAGACAACATGAAGATCAGACGGCAAGGAGAGAAGACAGCAGACAACATGAAGATCAGACGGCAAGGAGAGAAGACAGCAGACAACATGAAGATCAGACGGCAAGGAGAGAAGACAGCAGACAACATGATGATAAGACGGCAAGGAGAGAAGACAGCAGACAACATGAAGATCAGACGGCATGGAGAGAAGACAGCAGACAACATGAAGATCAGACAGCAAGGAGAGAAGAAGACAGCAGACAACATGAAGATCAGACAGCAAGGAGAGAAGAAGACAGCAGACAACATGAAGATCAGACAGCAAGGAGAGAAGAAGACAGCAGACAACATGAAGATCAGACAGCAAGGAGAGAAGAAGACAGCAGACAACATGAAGATCAGACAGCAAGGAGAGAAAAAGACAGCAGACAACATGAAGATCAGACAGCAAGGAGAGAAGAAGACAGCAGACAACATGAAGATCAGACGGCACGGAGAGAAGAAGACAGCAGACAACATGAAGATCAGACGGAACGGAGAGAAGAAGACAGCAGACAACATGAAGATCAGACATCAAGGAGAGAAGACAGCAGACAACATGAAGATCAGACAGCAAGGAGAGAAGAAGACAGGAGACAACATGAAGATCAGACGGCACGGAGAGAAGAAGACAGCAGACAACATGAAGATCAGACGGCAAGGAGAGAAGAAGACAGCAGACAACATGAAGATCAGACGACAAGGAGAGAAGAAGACAGCAGACAACATGAACATCAGACGGCAAGGAGAGAAGAAGACAGCAGACAACATGATGATCAGACGGCAAGGAGAGAAGACAGCAGACAACATGAAGATCAGACAGCAAGGAGAGAAGAAGACAGCAGACAACATGAAGATCAGACGGCACGGAGAGAAGAAGACAGCAGACAACATGAAGATCAGACAGCAAGGAGAGAAGAAGACAGCAGACAACATGAAGATCAGACGGCAAGGAGAGAAGACAGCAGACAACATGATGATCAGACGGCAAGGAGAGAAGACAGCAGACAACATGAAGATCAGACGGCACGGAGAGAAGAAGACAGCAGACAACATGAAGATCAGACAGCAAGGAGAGAAGAAGACAGCAGACAACATGAAGATCAGACGGCAAGGAGAGAAGACAGCAGACAACATGATGATCAGACGGCAAGGAGAGAAGACAGCAGACAACATGAAGATCAGACGGCACGGAGAGAAGAAGACAGCAGACAACATGAAGATCAGACAGCAAGGAGAGAAAAAGACAGCAGACAACATGAAGATCAGACGACAAGGAGAGAAGACAGCAGACAACATGAAGATCAGACGGCAAGGAGAGAAGAAGACAGCAGACAACATGAAGATCAGACAGCAAGGAGAGAAAAAGACAGCAGACAACATGAAGATCAGACGGCACGGAGAGAAGAAGACAGCAGACATGAAGATCAGACAGCAAGGAGAAAAGAAGACAGCAGACAACATGAAGATCAGACAGCAAGGAGAGAAGAAGACAGCAGACAACATGAAGATCAGACGGCACGGAGAGAAGAAGACAGCAGACAACATGAAGATCAGACGGCAAGGAGAGAAGAGAGCAGAGACGTAACGAAAATAAGAGAGTAGGCGACATAGCAAAAAAAAGAAAGTAGGTGAGGTGGCGAAAAGAAGAGAGTAGGCAGCCTGGCGAAGAGAAAAGAGTAGGCGACATGGCGAGAAAAAAAAAAAAGTACGCGACACGGCGAAAAGAAAAGAGTAGGCGACATGGCAAAAAAAAAAAGAAAACCAGAGTAGGTGATATGGCGAAAAGAAGAGAATAAGCGACGTGGCGAAAAGAAGACAGTAGGCGGCATGGCGAAAACTAGTGAGTAGGTGACATGGAAAGAAGAAAGCAGACAATAGAGTGAAGAAGACAGCATGCAGAGGACACCGAGTGAATAAGAAAATAGACGAAACAGAACAGAGTATAGCAAACGACACAGAGTGAAAAAGAAAGCAGACGACACGACATAAAGAGAAGAAGAAGTCAGACGACATAGAGTGAAGAAGACATCAGACGACATGAAGAGAAAAAGAAAGCAGACCATGTTGAAAGAAGAAAACAACAGACAACATAAAGAGGAAAAAGAAAGCAGACCATGTTGAAAGAAGAAAACAGCAGACGACATGGAAGAGAGAAGACGAGAACAGACGAAACGGAGAGAAGAAGTGAGCGGATGACGTATGGAAAGCGGAAAGGTGCAGACGATATGGAAAGTGGAAAGGACCAGACGGTATAAAAAGTGGAAGGAAGCAAACAATACGCAATGCGGAAGGGGGGCGAGCAGACAATATGGAAAACGAAAGAGAACAGACGATACGGAAAGTAGAAGGAAGAATACAATAAACGGATGGGAGTAGAAGACATGCTGATTGGAAGGGAGCAGAAAATGTGGAAACAAGAATGGTGCAGACGATACGGAATGCAAAAGGAAGCAGACGATCTAGAAAGCTAAAGGGAGCAGGCTACATGGGAAGTAGAAGGAAGCAGACAGTATAGAAAGCAGAAGGGAGCAGACTACATGGAAAGTACAAGGAAGCAGACGATAAAGAAAGCTGAAAGAAGCAGCCTATATGGGAAGTAGAAGGAAGCAGACTATAAATATGGGAAGTGGAAGGAGGTGGACAATATGGAAAGCAGCAGGGAAGAGACCGTATGGGAAGTAGAAGGAGGTGGACAATATGGAAAGCAGAAGAAGCAGACTATAATTATGGGAAGTAGAAGGAGGCAGACAATATATGGAAAGCAGGAGGGAGCAGACTATATGATAAGGGAGCAGCC
>CM031606.1:62003745-62011964 GCA_018398815.1 Conus ventricosus | reverse complement strand
AAAATTTTTTTTTAAGAAGTTGACAGACAGACAATAATTAGCGTGCATGTGCTTTCATCGCCCTTAAGGCGTTTCTTAACGAGCAACATCGATCTCGGGATGCATTCACCGACCATCTTGTGTCATACGCTTCGCCCTAAGAACTTTCAATAGCACTGTGAAAAATCACTGATGATCAGCTATTATGGGTTACACCTATTAACCCCCAAATCTCATTCTTTAACTGGTAATAAAACCGGTTTAAAGAGTCAATCATGCCTCAGCTAGTATGGGTTCAATAGGTACAGTTCGGGCCTTTCAAGGGAACTGACTGTCTTTTTTCATCATGTGATGTCACCCTTGAGAGACGCCCTAACCCAACACGAGTCGCTTAAAACAAGTCTGTCATTTGTTTGGTTGTTTACAATTTTTCTTTACAGCTGATTGCACCCCTCGTGATGCAATCGCCCGTAGGGTCTATGAATAGGAACGTCACATGGATCGTTCGATTTTATCACCGAGCATCCTCGATCATGTGATTCGTCCTAAGGCGCTGTCGTCATGGGCTGCTCCGGTGGCTGCTCCGGTTTTAGGGGGTGAGAAGTCCCTCACATTACTACTCACCCTACACACACCACCACCCAGTCTGAGTTCCGCATAGGACCTCGTTACAGACGACATAAACGTGGAACACTTTCGTGGCTGGTTTGCTCGATTCACAGTGATCAGCTGTTACTTCCTTAGTTTCAAAGTGAACCAACAAAGTAAAATGAATAAACAAAAGACTGGATAACACGTTTTAAGTCTTGAATTTTTCTGTGGGAACACATAAGATAATCTCTCTCTCTCTCTCTCTCTCTCTCTCTCTCTCTCTCTCTCTCTCTAGCATCATGCACAATCTTCTCTAGATTTATACTATGCCGGAACTCACAGGCGTCGCCAATGGTCTCCACCTTGTAGACGTCATACTTCTCGATGATGGAATCGAACGTAGTGTACAGCCTGTTCAGCAGCTGCACAACCTGTAAACCAAAAAGTAAATAACAGGTGCCGCTGGAATCCACCTCAACAGACCCATGGTTTGGATTGCAACAACGGTATGCACTACCACCAATACGTTATGATCAGACAACAGAATCCTTTAGTTTCTGCCCGCTCTCTCTTTCCAGTCAGCCACCTTGAAAAGAATGCAGAAGTGAGTTTCTGAAAAATGAGAACTACAATCAAATCATAGAATGCGAAATGTGCTGTATTGAATTCAGGAAATTTATGCAGTTTTGTTCTAGTTTTCAGTTTCGTGAAGGAGTTCGATTTTTACTATATGTATTGATCCGCTTGACTGGGAGCAGGATTACGCAAAACACGGTGGAACCGATTTTAAGGAGAAGGCTTATAGGTAACATTGAGTGACATCCAGAAAGAAACCTTTTGAATGTTAGGAGCAGATCCGTGGTGAGACTCCGGATCAAGAGACGGATTCAGGATAATTACAAGGTGCATAGAGAGTAACCACTTCAGTCCGTACCATCTTTCACATCACCTGTGATAAAAAAAAAGGATTCAGACCTAGCTCAAATTATTGACAAGATTTGACTATTATAAACTGTCAGCTCGATATGCTTACTATAAATACCATGAGCTCAATGCTATGGAATAATCATCTACAATGCGAAAAATTATATCGTTCGAACGATGCAAACGTTCGTGCTTTGTGTATTCTACTTTTTTAAAAAAAAGAAGAAGAAATGGCTAACAACACATCAAGTCCGCATCTCCAATTACTTCCCTTGGTTCTAAAATTTTATTTCTTTTAAATTGACTCAAATATTGGATTCACGATTTGTTCGACCTTGGCGGATGTCTGTGCTCCCTTATAGTTTCCTTGTAGTAAGAACTGTATCACCTTCTTCACTATAAATTTCAACGCTCCGTGAGGGGTTTCGTTTGGTAACCACAGTGGATTAAAGGGTGTTTCGTTAGGGAACCACCACCACCACCACCACTCGTTGATGAAGGGTCCACCTGATTAGACAAATGCCATTTGCCCAGCTGTTTTTTTTTCTCCCCACATACGAACAAGTTAGGAACATGGAATGTTATGGTAAAAGAAACAAAAACCAACATCATGTTCGTCTGTGAATCAAGACTGCAGAGCGTGGACACACGGGATTCATCTCACCTGCAGAGCGTGGACACACGGAGTCATCTCACCTGCAGAGCGTGGACACACGGAGTCATCTCACCTGCAGAGCGTGGACACACAGGAGTCATCTCACCTGCAGAGCGTGGACACACGGGAGTCATCTCACCTGCAGAGCGTGGACACACGGGAGTCATCTCACTTGCAGAGCGTGGACACACAGGAGTCATCTCACCTGCAGAGCGTGGACACACATGAGTCATCTCACCTGCAGAGCGTGGACACACATGAGTCATCTCACCTGCAGAGCGTGGATACACGGGAGTCATCTCACCTGCAGAGTGTGGACACACGGGAGTCATCTCACCTGCAGAGTGTGGACACACGGGAGTCATCTCACCTGCAGAGCGTGGACACACGGTGTCATCTCACCTGCAGAGCGTGGACACACGGAAGTCATCTCACCTGCAGAGCGTGGATACACGGGAGTCATCTCACTGCAGAGTGTGGACACACGGGAGTCATCTCACCTGCAGAGCGTGGACACACGGTGTCATCTCACCTGCAGAGCGTGGACACATGGAAGTCATCTCACCTGCAGAGCGTGGACACACGGAAGTCATCTCACCTGCAGAGGGGTGCTGCTGCCGGACAGCGTGGTGAAGCCCACGATGTCGCTGAAGTAGATGGTGCAGGAGTCGAACTGCTCGGCCTGCACCTGCTCCCGGTCTTCAGCAGTTCCGCCACCTGCCGGGGCAACATGCCTGAGGGGACACAACCCAGGGGCAAGGTGTTTGACGATTCTTCAGTGGGCGATGTATGTAGCTTTGTTAATACATCAATCTATACCTTTGTTAATACATCGGTCAATTGATCATTATGTGATTCACATATCTTTGTTAACACTTTAATACATGGTCAGTTGATCATTATGTGATTAATATATTTTTGTTAATACATCGGTCAGTTGATCAGTATGTGATTCACATATCTTTAATATATCGGCCAGTTGATCATTATGTGATTCATACACTGAACATGGAATGGAAAGGTCTGTCCTTCTCCAGATTTCAGCGAATTGAGTTGAACTCGCCAGAAATGATGGGATTTGGTTGGGGAGTCTTCATGGGATCTCAAAACTAAACCAAACCAAACCAAAGCAAACAAAAACGTGTTTAAGAGAGTGGCAACGTAAGTACAAGCATTGATAAAATAACACCTATTTACAACGAACTTAACTTTTTTTTTACGAACGTGTCTTTATAGACAAAGGAGTCTCTGTTATCAAGCACATATAAAGCTTTAGTTTCAGTGTCATAAAGGAGGTGTCACTAGTCCATAATACGCAACACCACACCTGATAAGCTGCAAAACCACAGGGCGCAGGATTTACGTCTGACGGATAAATAAAGTAATGACTGAGATGAACAGACAAACCTGTCCAGAAAAACGTCTTTAAAGGAAGGGATTCATCACTTGGAGTGTCTTACTGAAGTGGCGGTGGGATGGAGGGTTTCATTGTACAACGATCAAACGATCATTATATAGTTTTTGCACCTGTTAATCAGTAGTCAAATTAGTCATTAAGTAAGTTACACATTCATGAGTGTATTAACTGAATAAGGTCGTTACGCAGTTTCTGCATCCATGAATATGTTAAGTGTTCGTGAATCCTTTAATGCATAAGGAGGTCAGCAGGTGGGTTATACATCCATCAATACGTCAGTTAAACGATCTTTACATGGCTTACGCTTCCATCGAGGCATTGGCCAAAGAAACCATCACGAGTCACGCAGATCAGTCGAGTGGATCAGTCAATGACACTACGTGGCTTTACACATCTATTAAAGTATTAATCAAATTACCATTACGAGGATTATGCATCCACTAACGTGTTCGTACATCTGTTAATGCACCACACAAACGACCGTTATGTGGCCTATATCTCCATCAAATGCTAATGATTTGTGGGATTATACAGCAATCAATGCATATTTCAAGTTATCAATACGAGGTTTATACATCCATCAATGCATTTATCAAATGACCATTACGTGGCTTAACCATTTGTCAATGCGTTGGCAATGATATTTACGTGATTCATCCATCCATCGATTAATGCATTCGTCAAATGATCAGTTAATGGTGTACCCATTCTTTGTTACTGGTCCATGAAACGACTTGCTATAGCATCTGTTGTTCCCGAGTTGCTTTGAAACATACACTGCAGATTCACCCATCTCCTGTCATGAGGTTTGCAGAGGGAACAAGACATAATCACTAGGACACAGTACATCCACACTTCTACAAGAAAGATGAAGTGACTGACTCACTATACAAAAGCATATCGGTTCGTTGTTTCTCTTCCACCAATTGCTGCGTCCTCTCGTTCACAACCGACTCCAGATGTTTGGAGTATTTCTCCATCTGAAAACAAACGGCAACACACATGAGGCGCTGGTGCCGCATCGTATAAGCAATGGAATCAAAATTCAAGCTTGCTGCGAAACTTTAACAGAGGAAAAAAGGGCATGTCAATGACGTCAGCTAGAGCAATGTCTTGTTAACGAACATAATTCAAGATAATAAAAAAAAAACTTCTCCGTACCATCAGTCTTGTCAGTTTTACCAGTTAGTGAAAAAAAAAGAAGAAAAGGAAAACAATAGTAAAACCTAAAGACATTTAAAAGCCATAGAAAAAAAGATATAAAAAAAAAAAACATCAGCCAGGATCAGACGGCATGGAGAGAAGAAGACAGCAGACAACATGAAGATCAGACGGCAAGGAGAGAAGAAGAGAGCAGACAACATGAAGATCAGACGGCACGGAGCAGACAACATGAAGATCAGACGGCATGGAGAGAAGAAGAGAGCAGACAACATGAAGATCAGACGGCACGGAGAGAAGAAGACAGCAGACAACATGAAGATCAGAGGGCACGGAGAGAAGAGAGCAGACAACATGAAGATCAGACGGCACGGAGAGAAGAAGACAGCAGACAACATGAAGATCAGAGGGCACGGAGAGAAGAGAGCAGACAACATGAAGATCAGACGGCATGGAGAGAAGAGAGCAGACAACATGAAGATCAGACGGCACGGAGAGAAGACAGCAGACAACATGAAGATCAGACGGCACGGAGAGAAGAGAGCAGACAACATGAAGATCAGACGGCACGGAGAGAAGAGAGCAGACAACATGAAGATCAGACGGCACGGAGAGAAGAAGACAGCAGACAACATGAAGATCAGACGGCAAGGACAGAAGAAGACAGCAGACAACATGAAGATCAGACGGCACGGAGAGAAGAAGAGAGCAGACAACATGAAGATCAGACGGCACGGAGAGAAGAAGAGAGCAGACAACATGAAGATCAGACGGCACGGAGAGAAGAAGAGAGCAGACAACATGAAGATCAGACGGCACGGAGAGAAGAAGAGAGCAGACAACATGAAGATCAGACGGCATGGAGAGAAGAAGAGAGCAGACAACATGAAGATCAGACGGCACGGAGAGAAGAGAGCAGACAACATGAAGATCAGACGGCACGGAGAGAAGAGAGCAGACAACATGAAGATCAGACGGCACGGAGAGAAGAAGAAGGCAGACGATATAGAATCAAAAAGACAGCAGACGGCGTGGAGAAAAGAAGGAAAGAGACGATATAGAACGAAGAAAACAACAGACAACATAAAGAGGAAAAAAAGCAGACCATGTTGAAAGAAGAAAACAGCAGACGACATGGAAGAGAGAAGACGAGACAGACGAAACGGAGAGAAGAAGTGAGCGGATGACATATGGAAAGCGGAAAGGTGCAGACGATATGGAAAGTGGAACGGACCAGACGGTATAAAAAGTGGAAGGGAGCAAACAATACGCAATGCGGAAGGGAGCGAGCAGACAATATGGAAATCGAAAGAGAACAGACGATACGGAAAGTAGAAGGAAGAATACAATATAGAAAACGGATGGGAGTAGAAGACATGCTGATTGGAAGAGAGCAGAAAATGTGGAAACCAGAATGGAGCAGACGATACGGAATCCAAAAGGAAGCAGACGATCTAGAAAGCTGAAGGGAGCAGGATACATGGGAAGTAGAAGGAAGCAGACTATAAAGAAAGCAGAAAAGAAACAGACTATATGGGAAGTGGAAGGAGGTGGACGATATGGAAAGCAGAAAGAAGCAGACTATAATTATGGGAAGTAGAAGGAGGCAGACAATATATGGAAAGCAGGAGGGAGCAGACTATATGATAAGGGAGCAGCCAATATGGAAAGCGGATGGAAGCAGATAAAATAGAAAACGGAAAGAAGCAGACGATATGGAAAGCGGGTGGAGCAGAATATGGAAAGCGGAAGAGAGCTAACATTATGGAAAGTGGAAGGGATCAAACAATATGGAAACAGGAAGAGAGCAGACGACCACCTCACCATGGCCATCATGGTATCCACAGGACTCAGCTTGTTGGGGTTGATGCGTTGCAACGTCTTCTTGACAGCCTCAAAGGGAGGTCGCTCCTCCACCTTGTCCGCCCAACAGTCCACGATCAGCTGAACACACAGTAGGTTTCCACAGATAACGCAGCAATCGGTTAGTTTATTTTTTTTCACACACACTCACTCACATTGCGGGATTGACCATTTGTTATGTTTACATTTGACAAAATCATTTTAGTTTTTTTTTTTAAAAACGGAAAAACTCCAAGGATTGTGATGGAGAAAAAGTACAGTTCTAACTCGTTAGAATAGGACAGAAATCGGTGAATCTGTCACACTTTATTTCTGTCCCTCCATCTCCCTTTTGCTCTCTAGTTTTTTCACACACGCACACGCACACACGCGCGCGCGCGCGCGCGCACCTTGGTGTATTGATGTGGTGAGGGACAGACATAGTCCGGATCCACGCTGATGGAGTCATGGGTATATTGAGGCAATGGGGGCTTCCAGTTATCCGGCAAACTGCCCACGTCTTCATCCTGAAATACGATGCACACCAGTCATGACAGCACACACACACACACACACACACACACACACACACACACACACACACACACACACACACACACACACACACGCACGCACGCACGCACGCACGCACGCGCGCGCACTCCCCTCCTCCCCACACAGAGAGAGAGAGAGAGAGAGAGAGAGAGAGAGAGAGAGAGAGAGAGAGAAAGAGAGAGAGAGAGAGAGTTGGCCAGGTTGATAATAGCCTCGACTACGATTATTGAACTGTGGTTGGATTTTCACATGTGGGAACGGGTCGTTTCGGGACACCCAAACTCCTGGGACGAGCGTAGTGGTCTGGATGCCCGAATTTGGGGCAGGATAGCAAGTTACACAATTCTATAGAATCATTATGCTTTACGGTGACCGAAGAAAAATGATGATCACGTTTTCCATTCTGGACCGAGACTGCATGACAGGTCTGTTTTCTGCGCTTACTTTTATAATGTCTCCTGGCATCAACCAGGCCCGAGAGATACAGACACCTGCACAACTGGTCATGAAATTTGATTAACAGTCTCAGAGCCCAAAGCAAACTCAGTTCTGGGTAGGAGCCGGTCGAGGCAGACAAATCCCACAAAACAATGGCTCTCATGGGAATCGAACACACGGCGGCTGCTTCTATATAAATTCTACATCAGCGAGTCATACATGATGCATAGATCGAAAACAAAAGTGACGTTAAAGTGAGTCGCGACTTACTGTGGAGGCATGCTGCTTACGGGATGAGGAACCCGAATTTCACAGAAAGAGATCTGTTGTGACAACAGGCTTATATTGAGCACCCTAACGCCTAAGTGTGTAGGAAAAAAAACATACTTAAGGGAAGTTTCACAACGGAGTGATTGAGAACGGAAAATGAAGCATACTTGAGGGAGGCAATCTATGGTAGAGCTCGCGTTCAGCGGGAGTAAACCCGCCATTTTCATGGGACAGATGCCGAGGGCGGGCACGCCCAAAGCAGTTTTGCCCAATTAGTCAGTTTAACAGTTCAATCAGAGAGAGAGAGAGAGAGAGAGAGAGAGAGAATGACAAAATGCTGACGTGAATCAGTGCGCGTGTATTGCAGACAGTTGATATCCCGATCAT
>CM031606.1:61983745-61998745 GCA_018398815.1 Conus ventricosus | reverse complement strand
ATGGGAAAAACCACAGATGGAGCAACAACTGAAAGAAAATTTCTTTCAGTTAAGAGAACGAAAGAAAAACAAAAGGTCGACCAAAACATTAAAAACAATCGAACAAAACACTGATGAAAAGAGAAAAAAAAAACCAACAAAGAGGAACAGAAGGAACAAAGCAAAGAAGAAAAGAAACGCAGAACAATAAAGCAATAGAAATGGAACAAAACGAATAAGACAACAAAAGCTCAAACAAGAAAAGAAAGAAAGGTAGATCTAAAGAAAGTAAAAGAAACAAAAGGAAAGAGTAGAACAAAAGAAAGAAGAAAAGAAGATGGAACGAAGTAAAACGAAAAGAAATGCAGAGTGCAGCAAAGGAGAAAATACAAACAACAAACGACAAAAAATGATCAGAACAGAAAAGAAAAAATAATTCTCAACGAAAAAAACGGAAAACGAAAAGGGTGAAGAAAACAACGAATGAAAAATATATATGTAACGAAAGAAGGAAAACAAGAAACAGAACAAAACGAAATAGAAGTGAGCCAAAACAAACATAGACCAAAACAAACATAGACCAAAACAAACATAGAACGAACAATAGAAGGAGAGAAAAATACAACAGAACATAGACGAAGAGAACAAACAGTTAAAAGAACCAAAGAAAGATGATTGATTAAAAGAAACAAAATGTAGGAAAGAAGAACAAAAGAACTGGAAGAGGAATATAGACAAAACAGAAGGAAATCAAGATAGAAAAAAACGAAAAAAGGAAAAGTGGAACAAAAGAAATAGTGACAGAGAAAGAACTCAAAAAGCAAAGATAGAACATAAGAATGAAAGAATGAGAGAACAAAAGAAAGAGGGAGACTAAAATGATCGAAAAAAAAACCAGCAGAATGTAACAAAGAACGAAACAGAAAAAAAAATGAAGAACCAAATGAAAGAAGAAAGGAATAAAGAAAAAAACGCAAAAAGAAGAAAAAAGATAAGATACTAAATTATAAAGAAAAGTAGAACAAAAGAAACAAGAAAAGAAAAATAGAACAAAAGATAGAAAGAAAGAAAGACTGAACATAAAATGAGCAAGAGCAAGAAGAAAAGAAAGAAAGAAATTAATATAAATGAAAGAAGAAATGAAAATGGAAATATCACAGGAAAGAAGGAAAAAATACAGAACAAAGAAAGAAGATCAGGAAAGATACAACACTTTAAGATATCAGAAAATAAAGACAGAACGAAAGAAAGAAGACAGAAACATAAAACAAAAGAAAGAGTAAGACCCTAAAGCGACAAAACAAAGACACTGGTTTAAATAGGCACTGTTGTCTGCAAAAATGTTGTAAACATAACGAAAGAAAGAATACAGAAATATGAAACAAAAATGTCTATAGACAGTAGGGCGACACAACAAAGACACTGGATTTTTTTTTTAAATGTAGTGTTATATGCACACAAAACAAATGTTAACGGTAATCACAGTGAAGAAAATACACATAAAAATAAGAAAGATGACCACCCTTCTCCCACAAAAAGGACAAAAAAAAAGGAATCTATCAACAACAACAAAATAATAATAACGAAGAGAAGCAAGTGACTCACAAAAAAAAAGAAAGAAACAAACTCCACGGCCTGCACGTAACCGTTGAAAAAAAAAAAAAAAAAAAAAAAAGAAAAAAAAAAAGAAAAAAGAGAAAGAAATTAGACCAAAGAAATAAAAATAACAAAGACAGAAAAGAAACAGGTAGAAACAATGTAAGATACGACTTGCAAACGATCTAAGGAAAATAAAGAAAGAGACGAATGAAAAAGATACATAAAAAGAAAAAAGAAATGATATACAGAAGCAGTGACAGACTGACAACATAAAGAAATAAGATAGCACAAAAGAACACGGAAAGCTGGGAAAGCTGAGAACCGAAGACAAATAATTTGGCCAACAATGTATGTGCGATATTCACCTTATCAGTGTTATGTTTCACTACTGAGACGAAAAGGTCTCAGTCTTTGTAATGAAACACACGCACGCACACACACACACACACACACACACACAAAGTTCACGTACCAAAACACACACATACACGCACACACACACACACACTCACACACACACACACACAAAGTACACGCATAAACGTGCGCGTGCGCGGGTTCTCATCCATATGCACACACACACACACACACACACACACACACACACACACACACACACACAGAGTGAGTGATGGAGTGAGTGAGTGGAGTGAGTGAGTGAGTGAGTGAGAGAGAGAGAGAGAGAGAGAGAGAGACGCAGACAAACACACAGACAGGTAGACATAAAGAGAGAGAGAGAGAGAGAGAGAGAGAGAGAGAGAGAGAGAGAGAGAGACAGACAGACAGAGACAGACAGTGACACACACAGACAGACAGTGACACAGACGGACAGACAGACAGACAGACAGACAGACGTAGGCGAGTCCAGAGGGACCGGAGGAAGGGACAACGGATGGGGGAGAGGAGGGAGGGAAGGAGGGAGGGCGCCGCCTGACCTGAAGGACCGCTGAGCGGGATGGCCTCGTTCTGCAGCACGTCCATCATGCTGCCCTTGGGGCAGTACTCCGACAGGATGCACACGTGGCCCGGCTCCACGCAGCCGCCCAGGAACCGACACAGGTTCGGGTGCTCCAACGACCTGCGGGCATGGTTTTCGTCAGCTCCGTCAGGACACAAAGATTGCGCCCCCCCCCCCTCCCACACACACACACCCTCCCCCCCTCCGAGACACACCCCTTACCCATCCCCTCAGCCGTCTCTTACCCCCTCCCTTTTTACCTTTTGTAATCCGCCCACCGCCTCATGTTTCCCGCTTTCGATATTCTCCCGTCCGATCTCCCCGTGACCACGACCCTCTTATCTTAGTTGGGCGTGAGGAAAACGGCGGTCATTATGAAGGATTTACTTCGTTTTGAGAGCGTTCCGATTGCTAGTCCAGCAGGCATATAACCTGGCAATAAATGAATAAATAAATGAAGAAATAGATGAAAATACGTAACTATTTATATATTTACATTACTTGATTTACTTCCTGCAGCCTATACTTTATTTACAGCCTGCGCGCGCGCGAGCACACACACACACACCACCACCAACACACACACACCACCATCACACACAACACACATACCTACGCTTAAACACACACACACAAACAACACACGTACTTACGCATACACATACATACATGTATACAACACCACTCACTCTCTCTCTCTCTCTCTCTCTCTCTCTCTCTTCTCTCTCTCACATACACACACACACACACACACAATACAGAGGCACACTTATGCACGCATACACACACACACACACACACACACACACACACACACACACACACACACACACACACACACACATGTGTGTGTGTGCGCTCAAAGTCCCACGTGTACACCAGCAATGTTCTAACGCATTAAAGATCAGAAAAAAGCATTTTACCCACCCACCACCCCCAACCCTCATTCTCAAGGTTTGCCGGACAATATCTATTTCCTAACCCTGTCATTTCCCGGCGAAAGCTCTGATCAGAAAACGGACCGTCTTTTAATCACTTTTGGGGTTTTTTTCTCTGTGTGTGTTTTAAACCGAGTCGACGTTTGATGCTCTGTTGGAGATTTCTTTGCAGATAAAAGAGCATACCGGGCGAATGGTTCGCCAGCCAACGACAACAAAGATGAAGCCGACAATGATAAAGGAAAGGAAGAAAATGACGAAGAGGATCAGAAAAAAAGATTGAATGGTGATGGTGGCTAGGACGGCAATGATGACGATGATGAGAGTGATGATGATGATGATGGTAATGCTGCTGCTGCTGCTGCTGCGTGATGATGGTAATGATAATGATGATGATGATGGTCTTGGTGGTCGTGGTGGTGTTTGTGGTGGTGGTGGTGATGTCTGTCTATCTGTCTGTCTGTCTGTCTGTCTGTCTGTCTGTCTCTCTCTCTCTCTCTCTCCTCTCTCTCTCTCTCTCTCTCTCCTCTCTCTCTCTCACCTGACGTCTCGGACTTCACATCTGATTTGTTTTGTCAGATGAAATTTGCTGTTCCGGATCTTTCGCACGGCCATTTGCCTCCCGTCCCTGGACCAAAAGGGAAAAAGAGGGGGTCATTATTATTTCCCCTTCTGTTATAAAGGATGACTCTCATCCATTTGTGTACATATGAAGGATGTTTTACAATTGTCACGAGTTGGGCTATGATTAGATTAAGCTCCGTGTGTGTGTGTGTGTGTGTGTGTGTGTGTGTGTGTGTGTGTGTGCGCGCGCGCGTGCGTGTGTGACCCTCCTTCCTCTGTCTCTAATTCCTCTACTTCAGTCGGGTGACCCTTGGTTTCACACAACTAAAAGCCTATCTCTGCCTTATCGATCTTTCTTCAAAGCTTTAAATACAACATCAAAAAAACATATTCTTCATCAGTTAGATCACTTAAATCGTTTTAGCCAATTTTTAGCCTGGTTTTATTGCGAATCACTCTTGTCATGTGGTCCGACTGCTCTGGTAGACAAAAGGCCAAGAGTGATGAGATAGCTGGAGTTACAATATTGTTTTCCAAGGCCTCTGATGTGAGAGATCACACACGCCTCACAAAAGTTCAAATTCATGGTTAATTCAACGATTAATTTGACCTCATGTCGTCGTTTCTATTTCGTAGGAAAACAGCGTGTAGCAATCACTGGATCTGCGTCTTCCTCTTTCCTAAAAAGTACGGTACATCCCGATGCTGCATTCTGGAACCATTATCATTTTCAGTTTACGCTAATAATTAATTATAATTACTGCAGATATGAATGCTTATCTCCCCCTATTTCTTCAATCTAAGACATGAGAGGAAGCTTTGTTTATAATTGAATATTGCTTGCAGTCATTGCAACACCAAGCTGCTCTGTAAGTTTTTGGAATGGTGCTCAGTACTTATCCTTGGAATTTATCAGTTTATTGTATGTATATATATAAAGTAAATTCGCATCTGCGCCATCAGCTATTCATGTGTACCCCATGAGCGTGCATGCGTACGTACATAGATGGGTGCACTGTGTCCAACTTACACGTAGGCCACTGTGGCGAACACTTGACGTTTAATGGCCTCCGTGGCCATACTGTTACTCCGTACGCTGCTGATGTCGGTGCCACTGCTCAGCAACTGGCTGCCCAGCAGCCGGCTGCCAAACTGACCTGCATCTCCGGTAGCTGAAACATACACACGCATTGAAGACTGCGTATCTATGCTAACGTCTGAAACAAACCATTATGGCTTCCACGTTTTCTACCACTGGGTGTACTAACGTCTAAAACAAACCATGATAGCACCCACGTTTTCTACCACAGGGTGTACTAACGTCTAAAACAAACCGTCATAGCCTCCACGTTTTCTACCACTGGGTGCACTAACGTCTGGAACAAACCATGATAGTTCCCACGTTTTCTACCACTGGGTGCACTAACGTCTGGAACAAACCATGATAGTTCCCACGTTTTCTACCACTGGGTGCACTAACGTCTGGAACAAACCATGATAGTTCCCACGTTTTCTACCACTGGGTGCACTAACGTCTGGAACAAACCATGATAGTTCCCACGTTTTCTACCACTGGGTGCACTAACGTCTGGAACAAACCATGATAGTTCCCACGTTTTCTACCACTGGGTGCACTAACGTCTGGAACAAACCATGATAGTTCCCACGTTTTCTACCACTGGGTGCACTAACGTCTGGAACAAACCATGATAGTTCCCACGTTTTCTACCACTGGGTGCACTAACGTCTGGAACAAACCATGATAGTTCCCACGTTTTCTACCACTGGGTGCACTAACGTCTGGAACAAACCATGATAGTTCCCACGTTTTCTACCACTGGGTGCACTAACGTCTGGAACAAACCGTCATGGCCTCCACGTTTTCTTACGGATGGTTCTGTTTAACGTCCTCCAGCCTGTGCAAACAGGACATATTGGGACATGTGTTTTTACTTTAGATATAAGTAGTCATTTGGGCCGCATAGCGGTCGTCTGAAGATAGTTCAGCTGCGGTTGTTTCCAAGGCCATCGTCAGGGCCACCGGGCGGCCGTCTTCATGCTGAGTGGCGACGGTCCTGTGCCGCGTGAGGCCGACTCGGGAGACGTACGAGGCACAAGTCGCCGAGCCGCGCACGTAGGTCATGCCCACTCTGCGCCCAATGAGTACAATTTCCACCCTCCCCCCCCCCCCCAAAGGGAGAGCCCTGCTAGGATGGGCAGGCCACTGGGTAGTTCGCAGAGTGGCAGCGCCTCGTCGCCAAGTGTCACGCCGCCTCGAGAGCCGTCCCCCGGCGACACAGGCTAGTCCCGTCGTCACTCGTAGACGTTTTTCTTACACTGTGTGTACTAACGTCTGGAACAAACTATCATACCTCCCACGTTTGTTTCCACTGTGTATCTTATATATTTCGTCTAGAACATATCATCGTTGCTCCCATGTCTTCTCTGACTGTGGATCTATATTCTGACGTCTAAAACATATCAACATAGCTCCCACGTCTTTTCTGACTGTGGATCTACATACTGATGTCTAGAACATATCATCATAGCGCCCATGTCCTCTCTGACTGTCGATCTATATTCTGACGTCTAAAACATATCAACATAGCTCCCACGTCTTCTCTGACTGTGGATCTACATACTGACGTCTAAAACATATCAACATAGCTCCCACGTCTACTAGGACTGTATATCTACATACTGACGTCTAAAGCAAACCATTATGGCTCCATAGGTCTTCTCCGACTCTTCAGACACAGAAACAAGGCAAATGACTCTGCCAGGCAGCGAGTAGGCCCGAGAAGCACAATGCCGTAGATCAGAACCTCTTTCGCTTCGGCCCACGTCAAAGAGACAACAGGTCTCCCCGTCGGCGGATGTGGCAGCTCGTTAGTGTACCGAGGGAGAGATGGCAGTTTGCTAATGATGATCGTCGGGATGACAGACGAAAGAAATTGCTATCGCAAGGTGGCACTTCACCCTTCAGGGTTGTCGAACTATAGCAGGTCGTCAGTGTGCCAAGGACCAAACGGCTTCTCACTCTTGAGGTCGTGAAAACTGTAGCTCGACCAAACGGATGACGGAGACGTTGTTTCTTGCAACATTATCGCTGGACTGCTCTCCCTACGGGTCAGCGTCTCCTGTGAACCAGGGCTAGTTTGCTTGTAGCTGCCTTTTTGTTCTTTTCGGTCCTGGCCGCTTGATTGGCGTCCCACCTCGGAAACGGGGAGTGCCAGAAAAAAAGGAAACTGAGACGGCTTTTGTTTACGGTGAGATACCAGATGGTCTGTCAGTCCTTGGAGAGTGCGGGCTCCAGAGATCTGTTAGTCCTTGTAGAGTGCGGGCTCCAGAGATCTGTTAGTCCTTGGAGAGTGCGGGCTCCAGAGATCTGTTAGTCCTTGTGGAGTGCGGGCTCCAGAGATCTGTTAGTCCTTGGAGAGTGCGGGCTCCAAGGATCTGTTAGTCCTTGGAGAGTGCGGGCTCCAGAGATCTGTCAGTCCTTGGAGAGTGCGGGCTCCAGAGATCTGTCAGTCCTTGGAGAGTGCGGGCTCCAGAGATCTGTTAGTCCTTGGAGAGTGCGGGCTCCAGAGATCTGTCAGTCCTTGGAGAGTGCGGGCTCCAGAGATCTGTCAGTCCTTGGAGAGTGCGGGCTCCAGAGATCTGTCAGTCCTTGAAGAGTGCGCGCTCGGTGGCTTCGTCGCCTTCCACCCTTCATGTCTGTCAATTGTGTGGGTTTATGCGATGAACTGGCCGTCACTCGAGTGTGACGACAGATCACTAGGTGGCCTTGAAGACATTTTGAAAACGGCCTATGACTGTCTGCAGACACGAGGCTTCCCAGAGGTAGGACAGAACCCTCGCTGCGTCCTCCATCACGCGCCCTGACAACAGTCTTCGCTTTGCCTCGAATGCAGTGGAAATTCCGTCCTGCTACCCACGGATCCTATCAGTCTATCAACTGACCAGAAGATGAGTTACCACCCTGCCAAACGAATGGAACAAGCAAGTAAAAAAATAGACTCAACGCATTTCGATCTATTGGTCTTCATCAGGTAGAACAAACAAAATAATGTATGCCGTCGTGGGTTTGACGTTAAACTAAGCATAGGAAAAGGAAAAACCAAATTGCAACAACGAAAAGATCACAGGGCACAAAGCCCACTTAAAAAGGAAGGCAAATCGATGTAAAGAAAGAATCAAATGCAAGGTTAACAATGAATGACTTACTTTCGACAACAGCGTCGGCTGCCACAATCCAGCTTTCGTCCCACAGGAGCTTCCGACGTTGGTACTGAAAATACTGCAAACAACACACCAGTAGTTAAGACGCTGCGAATGCTGCTAACTCCTGTGTCAGCATCATGGTGACAAGACGGAGGGAGGGAGGTGGGGGAGAGAGAGAGAGAGAGAGAGAGAGAGAGAGAGAGAGAGAGAGAGAGAGAGAGAGAGAGAGAGATGATATATTTAATTTTGGAGAGTTTCCCTTTTGCTCATATGGAAGTGTTTTCATCAGAAGGATACCAGGAAGCAAACCTGGTGAGCTCTTCGCACAAAGAAACAGCTGTCACGTGCTGGTCCTACTCACCTCCACTGTGCACAAACAGCGAAACTAGCAGAGCACTGGCCGGAGAAGGTTCCCTTCACCCTACACGGATACTGTGGCCTTTAAATGTTATGTGTTTTAACTGGGACGGATTTTCATGTTTGCTCTGTTCCCTGTCTGGAAATCAAAGGCATCTGCGCTCATGTTTCAGTGCCATTTCCACGCCCACGTGTTCTGCATCAACTTGTGAGCCCTTTGAGCTTGCGGTTCGGTGTCCAGTGTTGTTTGTTTTTGTTTTTTTGACTGGGGATTTTCTAACAGAAAAATATACATAACTGATGCAGATACATTATAGATACCAGGTGATATACGTGGACAGCGGCCACAGTGAGACAGCAACAGATTCACAGACAGCCGGAGACGCAGTTCGAGAAGAGACTCACCCCAAAGACAAACAAGAAAATGAGGCTGACGATGACGACGGCGACGACGATGAGAGCTATTTCGTAAGGTTCCAGAGGACACTGGCCACAGTCAGAGGGACAGTTGTCGCACGTCTCCTCCTGGTCCTCCGACTCACACACCCCGTCACCGCACACTGTCACCACAACAGACGAAGACACGTTAGTACAGGAACACAGTGATGATGATGATAGAGATGGTGATATGATGGTTACTGTGATCATGAAGAGAACACCGGCAACATTCGGAGGGACGGTTGTGACGATCATAGTGAAGAATATGATGATGAAGATGACAATAATGATGACAATGATGATGATGTTGATGATGATGAGATAAGATAAGCTAATGTTGCTGATGATGATGACAATAATGATGATGATGATGATGATGATAATGATGATGATGATGGTGATGGTGGTGATGGTGGTGGTGTATGTCGATGATGGATGATGATGGTCTTGGTGGTGTCGATGATGATTGGTCTTGGTGGTGTCGATGATGATGATGATGATGATGATGAGTCTTGGTGGTGTCGATGATGATGATATGATGATGATGATGGTCTTGGTGGTGTCGATGATGATGATGATGATGATGATGGTCTTGGTGGTGTCGATGATGATGATGATGATGATGTGATGGTCTTGGTGGTGTCGATGATGATGATGATGATGATGATGGTCTTGAGTGGTGTCGTTGCGATGATGATGATGATGATGATGGTCTTGGTGGTGTCGATGATGTGATGATGATGATGATGGTCTTGGTGGTGTCGATGATGATGATGATGATGGTCTTGGTGGTGTCGATGATGTCGATGATGATGATGGTCTTGGTGTGTCGATGATGTCGATGATGATGATGATGACGATGATGATGATGATGATGGTGGTGGTGGTGTGTGGTGGTGGTGATGGTGGTGATGGCAGTGGTGGTGGTGGTGATGTCAATTATGATGATGATGATGGTTATGATGATGATGATGATGATGATGATGATGATGGTGGCGGTGGTGGCGGTGATGATGATTTTGATGGTGATGATGATGATGATGGTGGTGGTGGGTGATGATGTTGATGGTGGTGGTGTGATGGTGATGATGATGATGGTGATGATGATGATGATGGTGATGGTGGTGGTGGTGATGTCAATGATGATGATGGTGATGGTGATGGTGATGATGATGTGATGATGGTGGTGGTGGTGATGATGATTTTGATGGTGATGATGATGATGATGGTGGTGGTGGTGGTGATGATGATGTTGATGGTGGTGGTGTGATGATGATGATGATGATTGATGATGATGGTGATGATGATGGTGTGATGATGATGATGGTGATAATGATGATGGTGATGTGGAAGACATAAGTCAATCAGAACAGTTGTCACAGGTCTCCGCCCGGTCTTCCGACTTAACAGTCCGTCACCACACACTGTCACCACAACACTATATAGTTCAGAACAGGTACACAGAGGTGACGATGATGATGATGATGATGATGATGATGATGAGATGATGATGGGGATGATGATGGTGATGATGATGATGATGATGATGATGATGGTGGTGGTGATGATGATGGGGATGATGATGATGAGAAGTGATGATGATGTATGATGTGTGGGTGATGATGATGATGATGGTTGGTGGTGATGGTGGTGATGGTGGTGGTGGTGGTGGTGGTGTGATAATTATGACAAAATCGGCCACAACAAAGGTACAGTTGCCACACATCTCTACCTAATCCTCGGATTAACACACCACGTCACTACATGTCACCACAACAACACACACGTGCATCAGGACAGAAACACAGTCATGATGATGATGATGATGACGATGATGATGATGATGGTGGTGATCGATGACGATGATGATGACGATGATGATGATGATGATGATGGTGGTGGTGGTGGTGGTGGTGAAGACGACGACGACGACGATGGTGATGGTGATGATGATGATGATGATGATGATAATGATAATGATGATGATGACGTATTATGATGACGTATTGTTAATGATTATGTAACGACTACGAAGGTGACGACGATGACGACTACAATGATAACGGTGAAAAGATGAATGAAAAGACCTTCATGATGTTGATGACTATTAAAGGGGTGAAGGTGGGGGTGGGGGTTAAGGAAAACGGCCACAGTTTGTTACCTGTTTTGGGCAGGACATCGACTTCTTTTTCAATGGCGATGTGCATGCCAGCGAGCTTGAAGTGAGCTATCACAGATGTCAGACCCACCTAAACAAAGAGAGAGAGAGAGAGAAGTCTGATGATTTCAATAATTTTGGTTGCATACATAGATATACACGTTGAGGGAGAGTCAGAGTCAGAGTGAGAGAGAGAGAAGAGAGAGAGAGAGAGAGAGAGAGAGAGAGAAGAGAGAGACAGACAGACAGACAGACAGACAGACAGACAGACAGACAGACAGACAGAGGATTGAGAACGCTGAACTCTGAAATTTTCCAATCTAACGCCACCGACCTGTACACAATGGGTACACGTTTGCAGAGAATAGAATAAAAACGAGTACGGGTCATCAGCAAAAGGAAGTAATTTCTGTCCAGAAACACACAAGCAAACAGTTACAAAGGGAAATACTTCAAGGAAACAAACCCAAGATAAACAAAAATATTTTCACTTGCGTTTGAAACCAATTTCTAAGGATCATCATGTTTTCAGTTTGCATCAAATAAGCTACACAATCGCCATTTGGATAGGAATAGAATCTGATAAATATTTTTCTCGCAAACATGAGTACTTTAGACATTCAAACAAGAAATGAAATTCGTTTTCAATTCTAATACAAATGGACAGTTTTTTGTTGTTCGTCATATCTGCTATCAATTTTTAAATCGCATAATCCCAAATGAAATCTCGAAAGAACATACAGAGAGAGAGAGAGAGAGAGAGAGAGAGAGAGAGAGAGAGAGAGAGAGAGAGAGAGAGAGAGAGAGACGAGTAGTTGCACAAAAAGGCACACATGTTTACCATGAAACGATATCTAAGAATGCGCAGAAAAATACCAAATGAGATAATCAATGGAAAGATGCGACGATACCCTTTGCACAGTAATAGTATTATCGGGTGCATTCGAGTTTGTATCACGCTACATAGCCTAGATGAACGAGATTAGTGAGCATGGGAATCCGATATGAGAATTACTTGGGAAAAATTTGGTCTCCGTTTCGTGTGGCTAAACCAAGAAGTCGAATCTATCAATGAATTCTTACAGCTCATAGATAATCAAAAACCAATCGGAGCAGTCACTGTACGGGGAGTGAAAGACTAGAATTAGACGTGCTTTAACGTTTTACAATTGGAGTATCGGGGGGGGGGGGGGGGGGGGGGGGGGGGGGGGAGCGGAATAGCTCAGTGGTAGAGTGCCGGACTCGTAATCTTGGTGATCCTGGCCTGGGGTTGCAGATTCGAATCTCAGCTGGGCCGTTTCGGTAAGGGGGATTTTTCCCTCGGAGTTAACCTTGGTCCTGACTCCATTTCCCATGCAGTCCTTCGAATGAGACTATGAACCGAGGTTTCGTGTTTGCACGCATCATAACATCTTGCACACACGTAAAATCCCATCACCAACTTTCGGAAGAGAAGGCCAGTTTAGCCGTTGGTATGGATGACACGTTACACATAGCATGCACCTTCCCCGAAGTTGGAGTATGGCTGCCTTAATGGCGAGATTAAAAAAAAAAGGTCATACACACAAAACTCCTCTCCCTTTGTTGGTTAGATGGGATTAATCCTTGCCTGTCTATACAGGGAGTGTCCGCAGAAGAATCGGCCTGCGTACGCAGAAAGAAAAAAGAAATTGAAGCAACGGACATCAAAGTTCATTCTTCAAGATACAGTAATCGTTCATATACCGAGAACGACTGTCCATTTTGTCACGGTGTAAATGATAATGAAGTATCTTCCTTATTTTGGTGTCCTGCCTATGATGATTTGAGACAAGAATTCATATCTGATAAGTATGCCAATCGTCCATCCCGTTACGACTACCAAACCTAATCGCAAAAATGGTAATCTAGTACAAAATATGCGATTTGTTTTATTCAAAGCTGTTAATAGACTGGGACATATCTAGACTTTGGTTATAATAAAGTAAAGCTAAAATCTTTGTGCTGTTACACTTCTCAGACTGTACCAATATTTGTATTTGAAATGTTTGAACTCACCATGTGTGTGTGTGTGTGTGTGTGTGTGTGTGTGTGTGTGTGTGTGTGGTGTGGGTGTGTGAGAGAGAGAGAGAGAGAGAGAGAGAGAGGAGAGGAGAGAGAGAGAGAGAGAGATATCCTGTCATGTATCATCCTGTTTACGTCTTGTTTGTCTCGCAAACTCTAGACCTGTCCTGTTCCCAAGGGGATGCTGGTAGATCTTGGGCACAAACAGCTCAACTTTGTGGAAGTTCTGCACTAGTAACTCTTCCTTTTCCGTCTCTCTCTCCTCTCTCTCTCTCTCTCTCTCTCTCTCTCTCTCTCTCTCTGCTTTGTTTTTGTTTGTATAATGTTATTCATCGTCGTTTGCTGGTTTTCTGCACCATTCTCCTGCCTTTGCCCTGGACATTTTTACATTTGTCTCCGGCACAATTTGCGTGACTTACAGCTCTTTTCTTTGTTGCAGTCTGGCCACCATGTAAAGAATATTGTAATACTGTCCAGAAGTGTGGACTCTAGCTGTCCGTTCCGCTGTGTGTCTTTGCTAATGTGGACTTTTCATTTATTTATTTTAGTATTTGACTCTTTAATCATGTGTTTGTTTTTTATCTATTCATTTATTTATTTTCATTGAAATGCTTTCCGAGTAATTCACTGACAAGGTTTTCAATTCTGGGTTGAAACAATGAAACAGAGCGGCAGGCGCAACCAGCGCGGGCCGTCGCCAGTCTTATCCGATGAAGCATGTCAATGGTTTAGCGACTATGTCATGAACCGCTTGTGTCGTTTCGTTTCTTTTCTTTCAGGATAAACCTTTTTTTTCCGGATCTGACTTTTTCCTAGGATGAAGTATGGTTACAGGATCTGCCTTTTTCTGGGTGTTGCCTTTTTTTTTTTGAATGAGTGTGTTGGGTCTGAAGAAAGGGTCTGTGTAGTCGGTTAGGTTGTAAATGCTAAGGGAAAAAAATCGCTACAAAGCTAGAACCCCTACTCAAACTCCTTCCCTTCCCTCCCTCCCCCTCTCACCTCGTACAGGCCTATGATGGAGCTGTTCCACTGACCAGTGGTCACCGGACCCACCATCACCTGGGAGTGGGTGAAGATGGACCCGCTGGCCGGGATCCATGGTCCGCACAGACCGCCGGTCACCACGTGCGTCTGGGCCAGGGGGCAGGAGTGGACGTTGACGTGGTGGATGCAGCACTTGCTCTGGTCGGCCTTGCTGACGTCAGCGGGGCACGTGGCGGTCTCGCACCAGCTTTTGGCTTCAGCGGAAGTCGTTGCTAAAAGGGGTGAAGGGATGCACGACAGGGTTTTGTTCACCGTTGATGAGAGGTACGTAATGACAGTTGTGTCGCGTCTCCACTTTGTCTTCGTCCTTCGTCGTCTTTCTTTTTTCAGCGTTTTTTTTTTTTTAAACTCAGTACTTCCTTCCGTTCTTTCTCCCTCGCCTTTCTCACCATCTTCCTCATTCCCTTCCTTCTTCAGCCCCCCCCCCCCCCCCCCCCCCAATTATTTCTCCACTTTTCCTTTGGTTCTTAAACTCCCTTCCTACTACTTTTCCAATCTCCTTTTTCTCGTGCTCCCTCCCTCTTTTCCTTCTCCTCCCTCTCACCTCCTTTCCTTATTCCTTCCTTCCAACCTTCTTCCTCGTTCTCTTACTCCTTCACTTCGTTAATTCTTCTTGCTCTCCCTGTTTTATTCCGGCTCCCCCCCCCCCCCCCCTTCCTTCTCTCCTTTTCTCCCTCCTCCTCATTCCCGCTATCATT
>CM031606.1:61958745-61978745 GCA_018398815.1 Conus ventricosus | reverse complement strand
CTGCTTTGCTGTTTTGAGGTGGTTACGCGCAACTGTTACTATTTTTAGAAAGTGGTCCTAGTAGTTCCACTTGTTGGCAACCTTCCACGTTGAGACACGTGTCACCCTCACCTCAAGTCACCCAAGTTCTTAATTAAGGTCTTAATCAAGTCACCCCAAGAAGTGGTCCTAGTAGTTCCACTTCTTGTTTGTTTGTTTGTTGGTGTTTGTGTGTGTTTTGTCCTACCCCACGCATTCACACCCCCACCCACACCTACCCTGCCCACCCCCACCCCACGCATGCACACACTCAAGTCACTTCTAAGTTCTTAACTCAAGTCACCCCAAGTTACTTCTAAGTTTTTAACTCAAGTCACCCCAAGTCACTTCTAAGTTCTTACTCAAGTCATCCTCAAGTCACCCCAAGTCACTTCTAAGTTCTTACTCAAGTCACCCCAAGTCACTTCTAAGTTCTTACTCAAGTTGTCCTCAAGTCATCCTCAAGTTCTTACTCAAGTCACTTCTAAGTTCTTACTCAAGTCATCCTCAAGTCACCCCAAGTCACTTATTCAAGTTATCTTATAATTATCAAAAAAATACAATCTATGTTTTTATCTTAAATAGTAGATGTCTAATATAGTACACACACGCCTCAAAAAACGCGTCATCGTTGAGGATGTCTTGCTCAGCGTTTTCTGCATAGATCTTAAGGAAGGTTCTTACATCCGAAGCAACCGCATTGATTACAATTCTGGTCTATGGAAATGTCTTTTATAGACTCCATGTCTTTATTTATTGACACCATCATTTTATAATACGCCATGATCTATTTTTATAAAAAAATTTAAAATTAAGTTCTTAAAATATTATTCCATTATAAATGGATCAAAATGAAGCTTTCTTATTGGCGGTTTTGGCGTGCGGGTGTCTTTTTCTGCATTTAGTGGCTCAGATTTTTTTGATTGCTTTTGTTTCTGTTGCCATTGTGTATATATTTTATATCCGCAATAACTGCCCCCAACAGCAACAATGGCGCCAAAAATGGCAACAGTTTTAATTTCAATATTCCATGAAGACTTTGGGGCCCTTGTATCACATGGAGTTTTTATAGCGGGCATTGAATTAACTTGTTCTGGCGTTGGCGGCGTTATGTTTTCATGATGAGTCATATTCTGTAACATTAATTTTTTTTGTCTGTTCCACTCTGCTAATTTTTTTCCTGCTTCAACACGCCCAGGATTTTTAATGGCCTCACCTGATTCAGCGTTTTCTGCTGATTTTCTGGCTTGGTTACTTTCTCCACCTGATTCAGTGTTTTCTGGTTCTGCTGATTTTCCAGATCGTTCATTTTGAAGGGAAATAAAATCTATATGATTAAAGTTATTAATCCCATGATTAATGGCGATAACAATGTTCCAAATCTTTAGTATAAATCACACCCTAGAGACTCTAATGACTTTGTTAAAACTGGATCTTGCGTTATAATCATACGTAAGATCTTGTTCAGAATCAATGGGAGCAAATCTACTGACTAGTTTAGTGTACAAACTAAGAACCGTTTGCCCACACTTTTTACCATTCTCGACCCCAGCTGCGCTTCATACCTGTTATGATACTTTAAAATGTCTTGTGGCGACATCTGTTGAATCTGTTCTATGCTGAATTCAGTTCCGAGGAACTGTTTTGTTTTCCCACACGCTGCCAAAGAATACAACCTCTCCTTTTGGGGCATAACAGCTTGGCCATCAACTTGGTCATTCATAAGTTCGGGAAGGTTTAGGCCGCCTTGTAGCTGTAGTAGATCATCACTGTTCATGTTTTTTAATAATTATAATTATTTATTTTATAAAAATGAGCACGAAAAAACTGTTGCTAACCTTGTATACCATTCTGCTGTTATTGGTGGTCTAAGTGTAGGATACTCAATGCTTGGTAAAAGCCTGTTAAGAATTAAACCAGCAGATCTTGGCAAACTAGACTTTGAGGATTCAGCAAAGCTAATTGCTATCATTGCAGCTTCGGTTGCTACGAAAGATTTTCTAGTCAAGCAAGGAATAATTCCAGACAATATAAATATGTAAGAAAAAAAATACATTTATAAAAAATGGCTTCACTCGCAATAATGATAGGCGGCGCTGTGGTGAATGCGCTTGCTTTTAGCGGAAGTAATTTCGCATTTAGTAAACTGCGGGATGACGGCGAGAGAAAAAGACATAACAAAGCTATGGAGGAACTAGCAGCTGCACAAGACGCCTATGAAAAGCAGAGACTTGAGCAGTTAGATTTTATTAATGACACACTGAAAGAACAGGGCATGCAGCTTACACATTTAAAAATGTTGACCAAGCAATAAAAGAATATTATCTAGTAACAGGCAAACCAATCGAGACATTGCCCCCACCAAAATTCAGTGACTTTTATCATCCATCAGAAAAACAAAAGATGCAAGAAATTGCGTTTATTGCCGTTGGTATGACCGTTGTGTATTTTGTTGCGCATAATATTGGCTGAATAAAAAATGAACAAAATCTATTATTCGCCCAAAGGATATTGGAAGGGCATCACAGCAATTAAAAAGCTAAGCCAAGCAGCGGGAGTCAGTGAACAAACAGCAAAGGAATGGTTATCTAAACAAGCGATTTGGCAAATTTATTTACCTGCGCCTAGGCGAATACAGAGACCACACTTTGTAAACACAATACCGAAACGACACCCATCAAATGGATCTTATATATTTACCCTTGATGGATTAGACCGAAAAAGGATTTAAGTACGCACTCACAGTCATTTGACTTTGTTCAAGGTACAAAGTGCAGAACCATTAAATCAAGAGTGCTTCTGCTGTTGCCTGTTGCTATACAACTGATATACCAACGAGGGCCACTACTTATCTAGCATGGTTCATGTTGATGATGGAAAAGAATTTTAAAGGCCAAGTGAATCAATATATGTTGGAAACATAGAGTTACCATTAAAAGAGGCATTCCAGGTGTTCACTGATCACAGGGCTTTAGTCGAAAACTTTAACAAAACAGTATCCGAAAGACCTTTTTCGCCTACCAGTTTCACTGAGAGCTGATTGACATTCTCCCGCTCCCCGCCACTCAGTATGGGTCAGAAGACTGCCCTACAGTTTTGCGCGCACATGAATAATGAAGAATTGATAGGACTAAACCAGTAAAGCAATCAAAGTAAAACAATAAAAGTTGTTGAAGGAGTGAGTCTTTTCATCAGGCCAAACTAATTACGTTTGTGCATTGAAAGTAAGGTTCCTTTATTTACGGGGGAAGCAGAAGGGGGGCACTCGCATCAGGGCAAACGATCAGTTTGGAGTGTTGACCATATGAACTAATAAGATTGTAAAGATGAATCCGGCCGTGTATTATTTTACGAGAAACTGACACAACAAAACAACCAGCTCCTCAAAGATCTTTTGTGAAAGAAGAAACTGCAGATAGTTCCGCTGACACAGTTCCGCTTTAAATTAATTTCGGTTCTCCAGTGCCCAATTGCATATGAAAACTCTGGATTAACAAACACACGTTTTGTGTTTGTTCTATTAACTACTTCTTCTTTGTTACAACAGTTGTGTTTGATCTCCATGTTAATTAGATCGCAGTTTTACGTTGTCATGATGGAAAAGTCTTATTGCCAAACATTGCTTCTTTGTAGTTGTCATGTGATATGTTTGACTGCAAACAACGCTGGGGATATTCCTTTTGCTTTCTTAATGATTTTATCCTGGCTTCGAAATTCTGTACATTTTACCATTAACCCCTCATACTTCTTATCACCTTTCCAGTATAAGTCATCCTTCATCTTCCTAAATACCTTATTGTTAGTAATTGAATGCAAAGGCGAATCTTAGGATAATTCAGATGTGTCGCGACCACCCCGCATCGCCCTTTAGCCAATTCCATTTCCATGACTTTATAGTTGTCTTCCTGTTGGGCTTAATCTATAACAAAAACTATCTGTATCTGTGTAAACGTACTCTGGACTCTGGATACGAAGGTTTAAGTAGTCTTAAATGAACTCTAACATCAAAAGCTTTGATATTTCTAAAACAGTAAACCCAATAATAATAACATGTTTGTCTTATTGACTTTCTTTTTTTTCATCATTATGCAAAAAGCTGTTCATGAAATTTCTAATGTCTGTTAATTAGTTTAGAAGCCGCTTATTGATTCGTCTCTCTTGGTGACCAATCTGACTTCTTTGCGCTTGGGCGGATTCTCCATAGTCTTTCCAAACAGCTGTTTTCATCAGCTTAAAAAAGTCTTTTTTCTGAAGCATCCTGTGGATTTGGTTCTGAGATCAGTGTTCTTCATGAATGTATTGGTTTCTTGAACTGTTCTTGATCAAAGCAATTTGCGATGAACAGCGGTTAACTTCAAACCGTGTCTTAAATAAAATTGTTAGAAGTCTGTATTGACAGACATATTTTTTTTTGCCTCGAAGATAGGCACAAGTTTAGGCCGGTTCCTTTGATCCACTTTGTTTCTGCTGCTATATGGATAGTCATTATGCAGGTCATGGAGTTCATGAGGATATTCTAAATCTAACTTATCGAATGATACCACGCTGCTGATCGGGCGTTAAAACTGCCCATCCACTTTAATCGCCTTTGGAATATATTATTTCGTACCAGTGTACATTTCAAGTTGGCGTAGTGGAAGTGATTGTGCCTTAGCCCAACCATACAGATTGTTTGCATTAAATACTTGGGATAGTTTTAGACTTTTTACTCGGATCATACGTCGTCCAAGTTGGTTGTTTGGCTTTACAGTAATAATGATGCGACGCATACTATTCCTCCACGCAATCGTTTTCAATCATATGAATCATTGGTAAATCCGACAATAATCAATCTGATCTCCCGTAAACTTTAAGAAAGGGTCCCACACTCCATCCGGGAGGCAGAAATGTTAATGCGCGGGATCCAGGCTATAATGTTTCATGCGGTCTTTCTATAAATTTTCAAAAACGTCGCAACAAACAAAACATCTGCCATAAGTAGGTGTCATGGATAGTCTCCCATCGTTTTACACTCTATCTTTTGCCAATACCCGCTTCTTGAGCTTGATGGTTATCAGACATACTTTATTGTCCTTTCCTCTAAGACTAGAAAGAACGCGCCTTTAGGTGGAAGTGGCATCTTCGTCAAACCTTGCCCAACTGTTCATGTACTTCATATGGGTAATCACCCTTTCTAACAAGTGTTGAAGTCAAAAATTATTTTTCGTTATTGGGCAGGACTTTAAGGGACATAGCCCAGTGCCTCTAATGCGCCCATCATTGTGTTATTGCATAGAGTCGTAGAAAGACATTATTATTTAGATTAAAGCACATGTTGTACTTTTTCTGATGACTGTGCATTGCATGCTACCTGAAGCGCTGGGTACGGCTTGCATTATAAGGTGAGAGTCATAACTCGCATGTTGTGAAGATTCAGGCAGCTTCCATGTCTTTGATCAAACGTTAGGTTGATGATTGCGTTTGTTATGCGCAGCTCCTCTGTACTTTCCACTAATGTGATCATGGTCTCTTACTGTGGGGTTTACACTCTTGGGCGTTAGCTCTAAACCACAAATCCAACAATGTGTGGCTGAGTCATACTGTTGTTGGTCTTCAGGCGTCATTATGATTTCAGATAAGTTTAGATTATTAGAACAGGCGTTACGCACTTGCTGCATGCGTTTTAAGAATGTTTCTGCAGCATCTGGTCCTCTATATAATTCTGGCTCTGAATAAACGCCATCCGACCTAACAATAATGAAGGCAAATGAACAAATCTGATGATTACTCATTAAGACTGTTTTTCGTAGTTTTTGTGGTGCTGGCCCTTCATAAGGAACAATAAGCGACTCGAAGTCTGCGTAAACTACGTATGGACTTGTTTGCAGCCGTTTCCAGTTCTTAAAACTAACTTTAGATCCTGGCGGGGGCGTAGTTAGTTCTGTCTTACAGTCTACAGAACTTTTACAATGTTTTATATGTTCACTCGCGGCTTGCACAGATGGAATTCTTGTTAAACATTTTCTGCAGAATTCTTGTATGTTAGTGTTTTTTGAAGTATGCGCTAATAATCTGCTCATTGTGCGTATCAATGTGTAATGGGGCAGCCCTGCTGGCGAAAACATTAGGAGTAAGTCCACATGACTTTTGGCTGGTTCGCCTATTGTTGGACTGTTCTTGGACACTTTAATTGGCGCCAAATTTGTTTCCTCATCCATGTGTATACATTAACAGTTATTGGGTTGTTTTGTTCTTCAAACTGATCAATTTGGTCTACACTAACAGGAAAGGATATTCCATTGAAGTTAAGATCTTTGGCGTATTGCCGATAGTTAGTCACTCTTTCTGCGTGTTCGCGGACATGATGCAGCTTGCAAGATCACACCACATGAAACATTTGTTGCTGAATTTTTTATGTTAAAACTGCTGTCTTTTAAAACCATCTACCGAGGTAGCCGGAATGTAAGCCTGCCTTACAATGGCGCATACTTAGCCTGTTTTATCTAATCTCTATAAGACTTCGCCCTTGACCAACAAGAGCCTCTCATTTTAGCTTCTTCAGCGGCAGCGTCCATCTGTGCATCAGTTCGTTTGCCACATAACCGGGTGTTAAAGTCATTATGAGAAAAGAATAGTCTGCTGTTTAGTTGAGACCCCAGACTTTAGATTTTTTTTCATTTATTGTTACAAGTCATTAAAACAGCTTTAACATACTTTAACGGTGGGGTCTATTGTTAGTTTGCCTGGAACTTGAGAAATTGCATGAAACAACACTTGCCTGTACGTTTGTTGGGTCAATGACTTCTATATCAATATCATCAGGGCTCTTGTTAAAAACGCTCTATCTAGAGGCTTTCCTTGCAAAAACAATTCGTCTTGGTCCCTTCTTATATCTTAGCATGCTGCTTTTTTCTTTTCTATGCCAAAATATTTATTTATATTATTAAAAATACTTAATCAGAGAACAATATCGGACGGTCTTTTTGCGCTTGGACTCCTAACACTAAATAAGTATATACACCCTTTGGCGTTGTTAATGTGAGCTGTTTTAGTAACAGAGTTTAATGTTCGTTTACTTTTTCTTAAGCATTCCTTTTTTATCTGCTCGGAGTCTGGCTGTTGAGAAAAACTTGCCTCGCCTTTCTTTGAAGATCCAAACTTTTGTCTTTTGTAGTCATCAAATCGGCCTGCTGTAATCGATTAAATTCTTCACCCGCGATGTTTTGAGTCAACAATGCCAGCTTTATTTATTGTCAGTTTAACGAACTAAGGTTTAGCCGGTATTAGTTGAAACCTTTGCTTGTGTGCTTTTGGAGTTTAGGTTTTTATTTTTTTTTGCTAGCAGCACTTACAGTTTTGAAACAAGCCGAGAAGTAAGACAAACCGCCTAGAGGTAATAAAGAATAATTAAAAAAAAAAATTCTGCGGGTGCGCCTATGCCCTCGGTTGCTAAGAGACCCTACACACCGTTCCTGCTGATTGTGAACTTATAGTGAAGATCCAGTTTTAACATCAGGTAACAGGCATTAAAGGCAGCGAATACCTTCGTTTGGGTTTTGCTGTATTTTGAAAAAGGTCCTGCTCTAGTTTTGTTGCATTTGTGTAATGTTTGTTAATATGAAGGCTTTTTCTTCAGGGGCTTCTTTTAACAGCAGAATTGCCTGCTATCTCTTCTCTGGCATCCTTCCGGTGCTGTAGGCAACATTTGGAATAAACCTTAACAGACATGCTTTTTATAAATTGAAAAATAATTTAGTATAATACCTCTTCTAATCTGTTATTTTCAATATTCAGCTGCGCTTCTTTTATTAAAAAACAAATGCTACATTAGTGGTTTATCGGCTTCTTCTTCTTTATCTATTTGAATGTTGATTACGTCTCTCACTCCTCTCCCGCTTCCATACCAACTCATTATCTCCTCTGTTGTCCTTAGGTTCCAATCCAATAAACCGTATGTTGTTGCTTAATTAATCATCAAGCATTACATTGTGAAGAGTTAAATCTTTAGTCACTAGGTCTGCTGTTGGATTATTCCCTCCCACCCCCAAACAATTTTCCTTATTTCGTCAAAATGATGATAAGGTCTAAGCCGCTTGCGTAGTTTTGGTTTAGGACTACGTCAATGTAAATTGCACTTTCGTTATTTTAGGATTAAAAACTTTTCACTGGGCTCTTTTGCAACGGTTCTTATCTTCACACAGCAATATTTTCCTTTAAGCGATATTGCTGTGGTGATAAAACTAAAATTCCATATAGTGTCTGCCTGCTTCTGGGATATGTGAATGATGAATCACTCTGTCGTAAATATAATGCTAATCTTGACTTATATTGGTCCTAATCAGCTTTGCTAATTTAGGGTTGCTGCTAACAACGTCAAAATCTCTATCGAGATGTCAGAATGCTGGTACTTTGTTCGGGGTTGATGATTTAATAAAACCCGTTTGTATTCATAAAAGTTAGTTCATATGACAATTCTGTCTTAATGCTCCTGGAAAGTATGGTGCACATGCGCTTTTATCAACTCAAAATCTTAGGGGTTGAAAAGCGATTTCCATACGCAAAATTTACAGCTGCATCTTTTTACCGTCTTTAGTATCTGCGGCGCCTATTCTATGTTTTAGCGCTTCTTCATTTTCGATTCCTTGGAAACGCAAGATCAGCCCTTTCATTCCCGGTTAGCCATACGCGATCAGAATAGGTTTAAAAATATGTTCTTGCATTGTGTAATGTAAATATTTCTTGCCCCTCAAGTTTTATAGAAAATTTCTTAACAATTGCCGCCAAGATTCTGTACAACTGTCCTGTTTGGGTCTGTTGTTTGATGCGAGTACTATTTTTGAATGTAAGCGCGCAGGCCTGGCACAATCACTTCATCCTCGCTCTAGGTCTTGAAATCTGACAGTAAGAAATTTGATCCGCATCAATAGTAGATGGATTATTTGGAAACTGTAATATTCCGCTTATCTCCCTTCACGCCACCGCGGTTCCTTTCATTTAATTCTATACGGGTCAAGAATCGAGCCATGTGCTTGTGCCATTTTTTTTAACAAAATTAAAAGTTAAGTATTTTTAAAACATTGCAGGAATTGAAGCTGAAGAAGATTTTATGATGTTTTTTGATCCTGGAGACGACATGAGTGAAATGGATCCTTTGACACGGCATCGCTCAGCGCTCTCAATTGCGGCGTGAATTAACAGAAAGTGCGGTCGGAGCATTTTACAAAAGTTTAGGTCAAGAACCTCACGAATTTTATAGACCCAAATGATTTTGAATTAGGAAGTTGGTCATATTTGTTTGTAAAGGGCGATCAAGGAGAATTCTGTTCGGTTACAACTAAACCAGACCCCATTCAAAGTTTTAGCCTGAGTCAATTATACAAAAGACTCAGTGTGAAAGATCAAATTCGCCTTGGCTTTGCTAGACCAATTAGATGGGGAGGCAGTTTCCTAAAATTCAAAACCACACTATCTAGAACTCCCGACAGAATTAACACCAAATGCAAAACAAGGAAACTTAAGAATTAAATTATCCAATCAGCAGGCGAATTAATAATACAATAGATGCAGAAACTGTGTTTCAGATGAAACCGCATTAAAGACATTACACGACTCTCGCTACCCATGGAGAAATAGCGGCCCTTTATCATGCTTGAGAATGGATCAGAGGCGAATTACTAACAATTTAAGCAAAACTAGGTGAAACTTGATGAGCATATAAAAGAGAGAAAAAGATAAAACTCGTTGATGGGCTGATGACGCCAACTTAGGAGACCTGATATTAAAGAAAGAATAAGACAAAGACTAAAAGATCTTGAACCAAGAAGATCAAGCAAGACTAGATGTGCTAACTACTAACCGGACAATTACGATATCAAGTGAATAGTATAAAGAGAAACTATCGAAAAAATTTTATATGAAGACGCAACGCTAGCAGATACGAAATTCGAACAATGTTTAGAGAAGCAAGGAGTCACATTAGTAAGCGTTATTACGGCCATAGGATTTGCAATAAGTACACTGGTGTTGGCTTTTACAGGGCGGCGGTTGGATGGTCAATGTCCAGTGCTCCGCCGCATCGCCTCCCGCCTGATTAAATAATGCGGTAAAAAAAACAAACTTGATCTCTTGCGAGTTTATTAAAAAAAATTAGCCAGTAATGCCGTAGACGCTTTACGGTATATATTGGGGAGTATTGTCAGCTGGCTTTTGTCTACTGCAAGCATAAGTAGTTGGTTTCTTGGACGAGCACTTATGGACTTTAGTTCTTTATTAGTCTGGTGTTTAATTTTTTAGTAAGATAAAGACCAAGTAATCCTTGGCTGTTAATCCAAGAACAAGCGCTGTTTTTCATATTCATGGTCATCGCGAACAGAGTCCGCAAGCTTGCTGGTCTTTATGACTTTGGGGGTTTGGACTTTGGGGATTAGTTTGACTTAAATCTTGGACCCCCCCCCCCCCCCCCCCCCCCCCCCCCACCCCCCCCCCCCCCGCCCCCCCCCCCCCCCCCCCTGCCCTCCCCCCCCCCCCCCCCCCCCCCACCCATTTTAATGTTTGTAATATTACTGGTCCTCAGACTTTATGTCGTTTGTTCCCTACCTTCTGTTCATTGCTCCTGCTATAAGAATTTCATTATTATAGTTTATTATTATTCCTACTGGAGTTGAGGTCAGAATGCAGCATGTCGAAACCAGTGCCAACAGCAAAGTCTAATTCGATTTGCGTATTGTAAAACTTTGTGGTACCTTTGAATACTTGAAGGTAATATCAACTGTAGAATTATCTGGCGTCCTCTAAATTTGCTAAGTATTGTTTTTGTGCGTTCAAAGCCAGTAGAAGGATCAGTTATGCTCGCTCGATCTTGCCTAGTGCTTGCGACCCTAGCAAACACCAAACGGCTAAAGTACGAATAGAGTCGTTTATTGTTCTATTCCGCCCTAGTTAGGCCCTTAAGGAAGTGTCTAAGATAATGTTTGTCCATGCACTGTTTTTTGCTCTTGCTTGTAGGGAGACCCGGGCTCAACAGTTTTGCAAAAAAAAAGATTTTGAAAAGTGAGGATGCAGTCATTAGTTATTATTTCTGTTGGCGTGCCCCGAATAAATAAAGGTCATCGCCTAGGCCTTGGATTATGATCCAACTTTTGTTCTATAGCCTGTCTGCTGTTTCATATTGATTTCGTTACAAGATCCTTTTTACAAGCCTTCATGTCTATTATGTTGCTGTGTGTTTAAACGGTTTGTCATGTGGTAATGGAGCTCTGCAATTCAGTCATACGACGTCTTTAAGGTTGTAATTAGAAAATGAAATCTGTACACTGACCTTCACCAAAGGATCATGGTGATGTAATTGATCAGCCTACGTAACCTCACACACCACAGGTTGATTGCGCAAAAACACAGCCAATTTTTTTACTGGTTCTGATAATAACGCCATCGGCATGACTAAACCACGCTTTTCTTGATGTGGTCGTTTCAAATAGGGGGTTTAGATAGACTCGTAAATGTGTACTCACCTTCTTTATGAAAAAGAGGCAGTCTGGGTCACTGCAATGTCAAGAGTATCATGTTGCTATATTTGTTAGATTGTAGAGCGGCCCTATCAGAATATTTTGCATCAGTAGATTTGAATGCACTCATTTTTTTTTCGTTCAAAAAATGTTTGTAACAATAACAACCTCAAGACCGTCCTTCGTTTTTAGAACATGCTATTGATAACGAATGCGTGAGCCAAATTGGTCGCGCTCATGAAATATTCTACAAAGTCTTATGGTTTAAATATAACTGAATTCCAAGAAAAATAATGCAAGTTCCTAAAAGTTAATAAAGAAGGAAGGTAGTTAGCCGGTTAACCATACCAATGGTTTTACGGGTTTTGTTCGCTAAAGATGTAAATGAGTAATTTGATCATTACTCTCAAACTTTACAATTGCAAATCTAAAAAAATTTAAAATTCAAACCTGAAGAGAAGTAGCTCATTACCTTTTGATGTATGTGCTAGCTAAAATGTTAGGCTTTGCAGATGACAATCATAGATTTAGAGTTGTGCCAGACAAAACTTACTTATGAGGAGAAAAAACCCGGGCTCGATCTTGCATTACATTCATTACTTCTATGATTATTTTGGGACGAACTAAGCACTGATGAAAACTTATTTGGAGGAAGGCCCTAACTGTTTTAAGAGCTCTTTCCGTAAGGGAAAGCTGCATATTGCGATTAGGAATAGTATACAATTCCCTAAATTTACAGTTTAAAAGATTAGTTTGTGGGAAGGGTCGATCATTTATTTATAAAATTCAAAGACAAAAAACAGGGAAAGTCGTGAATGTGATAACCTGCACTTGTTTTGGAAATAAAATTTTACGTTACTAAAATAATAATGTCGCAGTGGTGCGCCAGAAGAACCAGGGTTAATTAGCGCCTGTGAGGTGTATTCTTTAGAATTAAAAGACCTTGCAGACGTTGCAGGACTTTGACAGAACGGTGAGATGGCACTTTGTATGGGTTTGAGTACACTAAAGATGGTGATTATAAACGCAAAGAGGATGGCGACAACAAAAAGTTAATATTCCTTAACCTAGAACAACTGCGCAAATCTTAAAAAGAGGCAAATAATGTGGCCAGTATGATATAAAATAGTTCCGAAAAAACCTGACCTCTATGGACTTAGAAACATATTTAGAATGGAAATAAAATTTGAATTCATAAGCCCCCATTATACATATTTTAGCGTCAATAAAGTTTCAGAAAGCATCATCTATGGCCTTTCCATGTAAAGTCTTTATGCCGGACGACAAATAGTCGCGAAGAAATTGAATTAACGCCGTATGGGAAAAAGCAGTACATCCTCCACAGAAGAGAATCAGTTTTAAAAGATGCGTCTACAAATTACAGTTCATTCCGCAATGAAATTAGATGATGCGTTCACAATGATATTTGAAATTTCTGTCTTAAAAGATGAGGCGAGGAATGGGGCTGTGGGTGTCAGTGACGTCCTTTTAAAAGGAATTCTAATTAGCTGGCAATACTTAGACGTTGAAAAACTTAAAGTTACCATCGTCGTTCTTAACAATGGTGAGGATATTAAGGTCATAACAACAAGCAACAAAATCAATATTAGTCTAAATAGAAACAATCTTACAGAACTGAATTGGATTATATTACACATTTAGACCTTATAGGATTTTATTATACTGAACAAGTTTTAACGGAGAGCATGATAAAAACAATAATGGATTAGATTAAGTTCTGTTATAAAACTATGGGCAGTTAAACTTTATGACAAAAACCCTCATTGTTCATTAATTTGCGGACAAACTGGTTGTGGAAAAAACAATATTTATCCTCGACTGTTACAAACAGTTTATCGTTATAATTTTGATCATATTGTGATTTTCTGCCCAACACTTAAATGGAACAAAAGCATATCATGATAGAAGGTTTATATGGACAGATGATGACATATTTTTAGTTAATCCTAGCAATAAACTGAGTGGTGTTTAGAACAGTTTTTATAAACTGTTTGAAGGAACGCAGACACTATTTATTATAGATGACTGTTCGGCAGAAAAAGACATAGTTAAAAAGAGAAACACTTTATCAAAACTTGCTTTCAGTGGAGACATGCTGGGATAAGTGTGTGGATTTATGTCAGAAATATAACTCGGTTTTAAAAGACTTTAGAGAACAGTTAAAAACTGTAGTTTTATTTCACATGAAAGACAGAGACTCATTTGAAGAATGTTTGCGCGAAAATGATGTTATTGAAAATGACCAGGAAAAACATAGGATTAAACAAAAACTGAAATCTGAAAAGTTTAGTAAATTAGTATTAAAAACGGATAACCCTGCACAGTATGTTTGTTTGTAGATAATCGTTTATTTTTTGGTTATTGAAGTCTTACTTGTCAGAGAACAGGAAAGGCGGCTTTTAGGCCACTTTCGCCAAAAACTTGGTGGAGGAGCAAGTGGGGTTAGAACAGACATTTATCTGTTCTCTCCTTTACCACTACATCGTCACATTACAGCTTACACAGAAGCCTGAACGCTCTCTCGCAAATCACACATTAAGACACAGACACATCAAAATGCGCTCACGTACACACGCTCACAAACACAAAGGCGCAATGAAATACGAGAGAGAGATGTGAGAGAGAGAGAGTGAGAGAGAGAGAGTGAGAGAGAGAGAGAGAGAGAGAGAGAGAGGGAGAGAGAGGGAGAAACACAGGCAGGCGGGAGGAGAGGAGAGGAGGAGAGGAGGGGGAGGTAGAGAATGAGCGGCGTGGTTGCAATACACTGAGGCAGCACAGAACTTGGGACAGCAACAAACAAAAAAAAAATGTATATATACTACGCACAAAAAGTGAAGGATCGGTATGTGAAAAACAGGTGCGTAATAAACTCAGTTCGCTACAGTTATTTATTTCTTAGTCCAGCCAAATTGTCATGAATTCTTGTTCAGCTGTAAGTGGGCGATGTTGTGTTGGTGCGAAAATTGCACGGGATTCTCTACTACTGAGCTGGCCCGCAAACGGAAAAGGGGAAACTTGCGAAAAATGACCTTGTTTTGGACCGTTCTGCTTTAACACATTGCACTTGCCAGATGAAGATACCATTATGCACGTGCAAGCACTGCTGTTTATGTGTGAGATGCTGTCGCTCGCTTGGCTTTATAAGAAGACATTCCACCAGTAGTAGGCCTGATCTGACAATGCCTCCACGACAAATTAAGCGAGTTGGATAGGGGACGAGCTGTTGCATGGTTCAAGATGGTGTTCCCAAGCGAGAAGTGGCCAGGCGACTTCATGTGTCCATCTCGGTCATTGTCCGACTGATTCAACGCTTCACAGCCACTGGGATTGTCCATGAAAGACGCAGATCTGGTCGACGAGAAGACAACCCACGTGACGATCGTCTCATTGAACGACAAGCCTGCAGACAAGAACAGCCTCTTCCAGCATCATTCAAGGCAGTTCAGGGTGGCTACTAACATCAACATCAGCCAGCAGACCATACGGAACCCCTACATGGGTTTAATCTCCGTTCTCGTCGCCCAGCAGTACGGCCACGCTTAACTCCAGCCCATAGGGCAGCACGCCGCGCCTTCTGCGCACGTCTCGTGAGGTGGACACGTCAGCAATGGTCCAGGTCTGTTCAGTGATGAATCACGCTTCACCTTCACACAACGACGGCCGACTGAGGGTCTGGAGGCGCCCAGGGCAACGCTTTATTGACGCCATGTCCAAGAAAAGTGGCCTTTGGTGGAGGTTCTGTAATGGTCTGGGGGGCCTTCAGCCTTCACCACAGAACACCCTTGTATCATGTACAGGGTAACCTGACTGGCATCCGATACCGGGATGAGATCCTTCGACCGCTGGCTGTGCCTACACTGCAGCAGATGGGAACGAGGGCTGTCTACCAGGATGACAACGCTCGCCCCCCAGGGCAAGGGTGGTCAACGACTTCCTGCAGCAGTCTGGAGTCATCAGAATGGAGTGGCCAGCATGCAGTCCGATCTCAACCCGATTGAGAACCTCTGGGATGAGCTGGATCGCAAAGTGAGGAGCCACCCCCCCCCCCCCCCCCCCCCCCCCCCCAGGGATGCCCAACACCTCTACCAGATGCTGCAGGCTGAGTGGCGGCGCTTCCACAGAGGATCTTCACCAACCTGGTCAACTCGATGAGGACTCGCTGCGTCGAGTGCCAGAACAGCCATGGTGGTTATACGCATTACTGAGCTTTTGGGAGCATCAGTATGCCCTGTCTTGTGATTTCAATCTCATTTTTCAAAGTTTTAGTTTTATCTTCAGCCGCGCCACTCTTCCACCATTCTTTCTTTCCCTGACCCGTGCGCGGCTGAAGATAAAACTAAAACTTTGAAAATGAGATGCAGTAATATCTTCATGGCTAGAGTCTATGGACTATCTAAATGTGATTTCAATGACTTTGGGAAATCAAATTTGATACGTACCCACTTTAATCAAATGTACACACCAAACGAGGCAATTGTGTATCGTTATCACTAAAGAATGGAATTAAATGTTGGCCAAACTTCAACGCATTGACTTTCATATTTTGACAGTTATGAATGTTTGTGAAAGTGATCCTTAACTTTTTGTGTGTAGCTTATATATAACCAAAAGCGACACACACGCATGAAGTACAATTCTACTGACCCGCTATCCAAGTCGCATCGCTTAATAGCATAATTAACATAACACATCGGGACAACACTAAACTTCTGAACTCAGCAATAGCTCGCCTCTTGAATGTTTTTATTTGAAAAAAAAATGAACAAACACTTTTATCCATAGTTTCGTTCTGTGATCGGTAATGCATGCAGAATTGACACGGTTTTGCATACAACTTTAAGGGAACTTCTGGCTTAGACCGTCAATAACTTCGGGGCGTAGAAGAACAGATACAACTATGTATTTCATTATTCTTTGACTGTCGGTATATCAAGCGGACAAGCTGCTGTCAGAGTCTACGTTATTACCTTTGACAATATATTGTTATATCCGGTACACCATACCTGAAGTTCATGTGATTTTCATTATTCCTGTCAACATCAAGCAAAAGATATGCTTCACGACTTCTGGAGAAAAAAAACAGAGAGAGAGAGAGGAGAGAGAGGAGAGAGATGAGAGAGAGAGAGAGAGAGGGAGAGTCACTCTGTCTGTGTGTGTGAGAAGTGTGTGCGTGCGCGCGCGCGTATGTGTTTTGCACGGTGCCTAGCATCCCATTGTGTCAAACGCAAAGGAGCTTTTCGTCGTCACAGCAGGACTGCAACTGACCCCACCTCTGATAACACATGCCGGCCTGTTCAACCCCACCCAGAAAGTTGCGCCTCTGCCAACGTCCATTGACTAGTTGGTGGGCTTGTCTCTCAGCAGGACCTCACAAAACTCTCTGAACTTCTCGTTTTAATCACGCGTGGTTCAAAGATGGAAGTAGACCAAGGATGGACCTATTAAATTTTGATGCGAATCCGTACAGCGGATCCGAATGACATGACCGATCTGGGATCAGTTCAGAGAGATTATGACAAAGTTTTCGTTGAACGTGAACAATGTGAGGATGATCTGTCACGAACTGATAACCTTCTATGAAGGAGTATGTTTTCATGAAAATACTCAGATGTTTCTAGCGACATGAATGTTGATATATTGTATTCTCTATATCCTCGTGCAAAAATGCACAAAGGAAGTAACATTTACAGTCATCATTACAATTACTTCCCCTGATGGGAAAAACGCATTTTCTTTTCACTCAAAGGGCATATCCATGATTCCGGTCGACCTTCGCTGAGATCTACACTCACCCGTATGCCCCTTTTCGTTAATTAAGTCACGAGTTATCGCTCATCGTTTATATACTGAGAGGCAAAGAAAACGCAATTCCATTGTCAACTGACAATTTTATTGAAATGAAACAAACACACATCAAAGCAAATACGTGTGACAAAAGTGCGACCACTGTACATTAGTTTGCCCATAACAGGTGCACATTCGCCTGAGTGAAGCCCATTTAGGCGCGACAGAAGGAATACACTGTCAATATCTGGTGTGTCCCCCTTGAGCACGAACACAAGCTTGCAAACGTCGGGGCATTGAAGCGCACAAACGACGGATGATACGGATCGGTATCACGTTCCAGTGATGCTGCAATGCTTGGGTGAGCTCAGCAACGGTAGTTGGGGGATTCTGCTGACCTTGCACACGTCGTCCAAGTTCGTCCCACAAATGTTCAATGGGATTCATGTCTGGGGACACGGAGGGCCACTGCATGACATCCACATTGCTGTCCCGAAGGAAATTTCGTGTGAGAACGGCTGTGTGGGGTCGAGCATTGTCCTGCTGAAACACTAGTCTGTTGCCACCATGCTGTCTCCAGAGAGGAAGAACTGGCTCAAGAACAGTGTCAATATAACGCCTTGCCGTCAAGTTGCCTGGCACAAACACAAGCTCTCCGATCGAAATTGAGCATTTATGGCACCCCAGACCATTACCCCTCCACCCCCATAACGATCTCGCTCAATGACACAGGGTTGCGCAAAACGTTCACCCTGACGTCGATACACACGATCACGGCCATCCGGGAAAGAGACATTGAACCGGGATTCATCCGAAAAAAAAACATTCCCCCAAACCCTGTTCCCCAGAAAGCCACCTGCGGCAGCCCATCGCTGGCGGTAGTCGATGGCGATGGTTAAGATCTGACCTTGGTATGGTCGACGTGCCCGTAGCCCTGCTGCTGCCAGACGCCGACGCACGGTACGGCTGCTGATTGGTCTTTCTCTAGTCCCAATAGTGTTGCGGGCTGTTTGTGCAGCTGGCTGGAAACGATTCCGGAGGTGCTGCGTGACAATGTAGCGGTCCTGTCGTGCCGTCGTCACACGTTGGACGCCTGGGCGTGGACGGTCGTTTACACTTCCAGTGTTTTGGTGCCGAGTTGCAAGACGGGTTATGGTTGATGGGTGTACATTGAAATGTTGTGCGGCCCTGATGTGAGCAGTGCCTGCCCTCAGCATGCCAATGGCTTGATTTCTCTGGTCTGTAGTTAACCGCGGCATGGTGCGTACGAGTGTCAGTAAAACGCCAATGTGTGTTTTTATAGGGGACAGTCATGGGCTGTTTGCATGCAATCACAGTATGCCTGTGTTGCACGTGTTTTGCAGTTATCAGTAAAAGATGTGTTGGAGTGGTTTACTCATGACGTCATGAACCCAACTGTGCCTGTCAATACAGATCGTCGCAATACAACATACGCGTGCTAGGTTGCATGCCTCGTGCATAATTCACATTATTTTGGCTGAGGTGACATTTTTCGGGGACGAAATGGGGATTGCGTTTTCATTGCCTCTCAGTATAGCTCCAAACAGCCCTGATGTGGCCCTTCACCCGTATGCCCCTTTTCGTGAATTAAGTCACGAGTTATCGCTGATCGTTTATAGCTCCAAGTTTGACCTTTGCACCAGGCGCACTGCAGAAACAGACTGTGTAGCAGGCGCGTTCTTATTACACGGAGGCAAAACAAACAGGCCAACAAACGTAGAGCTAATGACCAAGTACAGCATGTTTCTATTTATTGCGTACTGAGGTGCGGGCACAAAGAGCCGCACGTAATTAAGAATGGTTTCCCTTCTGGCCTCCTGCCCTCGGTTACAACATTGATCTCGTTTCCGTCGAACGACGAAGCTAATACTGAAATAACGCCCCCCCCCCCCCCCTCTCTCTCTCTCTCTCTCTCTCTCTCTCTCTCTCTCTCTCTCTCATTCTCTCTAAATTTGGAGAGAGGGGTGAGGCGGCAGGGTGGCGAGCTCACGCCCACAAGGCAAATTTCAATTAGAGAATTAAGAGATGGTCTGGGACGTGTGGGAAGAGGCCCTGCACTGACACCGCTCCTAATATTTATTTTTATTTCTAAATACTAATCGTCATGTATAGACTTGTCACTTTGTGGCATGCTTTCATTAAATGTATTCTCAAAGTCAATCGTTAATTGTTGCTGCCATGTCAATTATTCTTATTCACACTACATTTAACGACATCAATGCAAGGTATTCAACTAAAAACAATAAATCGATAACAAGTGCGAAAGGAATAATCATCTAAACAAAAAAAGCCAAGAGCCTTGTTTCAGGAGGGAGACGGGGGCGGGGAGGGGGGTGGGGTTACAATCATTGAATAACACAGAGATGCAAATCACCAGTCATTTCTTGCTGTCCTCATTCCAGTCCAAACCCTGATTACATCTGTGACCATCCTCCGTGAAGCGAGTTTGATGTTCACAAGTGCACCCTTCCTCAAAGGATTTAACTCCCTTTTTGACTGCTGGCGACCTTTTCAAATGACACCACCAACATCAAGTCTAGACTCTGTTCTTGCGAAACTGTCCCGATACGTCTTCATAGAAAGTTTCCACAGAAATGATAGAACGTGTACTTTTCGCAGAACTGCTATACAAATCAGTGGCTGCAAAATAGAACTCAAAACACCTGAAACGAA
>CM031606.1:61938745-61948745 GCA_018398815.1 Conus ventricosus | reverse complement strand
GCGCCCGGTCAGTTCTCAAGGACATGAACGCGCAAGGTTAGGGGGTTTTTTTGGTCTTTTTTTTTTTTTTTTTAAACTTTTAAAGTACTATAGCCCAACTAGCCACACAGCGCATTTTCAGGGCTGTTACTGCGTAAGGAAGAAGCTCTGTCCTGAGCAAAGAAAATAATACGATGCACATGTTCACAAGTTATAGGTATACAACGTACAATGAATTCAATGTCATCGGTAATGTAGATACACCTTTTTTATGTTGAGGAGGCAAGGCAATACCCTTGGTTTTGTAAACCCAGTATGAAAATACGTACATGAAAAATGAACAAAAAAAAAGTGAAAAACAAAATCAAAACAAGAAACATGTGAACACAACTAAAAATTGCATGAAAACCCGTAAAGGCAAAGAGGCATTGTGAATTGTTTGGCCATTATCCATCGAGGATAGTGTGTACATTCTCAGCACTATCTAGTCAACATATCCCAATCCAAAAGCTGGCATGAGACTCGTAACATGACTTCATGGGATAAAACGGCTTTTGCGTTCCCACGCCCGCTTTTGTCCGTCTACTCGCGCGCGCGCGCGTGCGCGCGTGTGTGCGTGATTGTGTGCGCACGCATGCATGACCGCCTTTATATGCTCGCATAAGTGCTTGTGTGTACCAACGTTTGCCCCAGTTTGTGAACGGACGAGATGTATTCGCAATTACCAGTGAATCTGTAAAGGCTAACCTTTCACAATACCAATCCCCTGTCCACCATTTCCACTGAAAATTTCTCGTAACATCCACAAAGGTTTGTAAAGCACAACATGAATTAATAAACACAAGAGGCAGAGAAACGCAACTGAAATCTCGTTTAAGCGGAGTAATAATAACTGCATTATTACAAAGATGCTATTTTCCCAACCCCAACTTGCGGCAAACCAAATTAAAAAAAAAAGAAAATGAGAGAGAGAGAGAGAGAGAGAGAGGAGAGAGAGGAGAGAGAGAGAGAGAGCACTTAAAAGTGTATTTGGCTATGCTAAACGGACATTCCAGAAATTATAACGCTAATCGGTTTTGTTGTAGATTGACATTTTCATTTAGCTGTTGAGTAAGTTCCAGATTCCCGTTGATCGTCAGAATCACATCTATTGTGAATTTGTTTTCCATTGTCATTTTCTGACATACGCATCCACAAATATAGCTCTCCTCCTCCTCTCTCTCTCTCTCTCTCTCTCTCTCTCCCCCCCCCCCTCCCCCCCCCCCCCCCACCCCCCCCCCCCCCCCCCCCCCCCACCCCCTTCTCTCTGCTCTCTCTTTCTTTCTCGCTCGGCTCCGTACTCTTCTCTGTGTGTGTGTGTGCCTCAAACACACACAAACACACACACGCGCGCGCGCGCACACACACACACAGACAGGCGCGCGCGCACGCACGCACACACACACGCACACACACACCACACACACACACACACACACACACACACACACACACGAACCACACACACACACACACACACACACACACACGCACACACACACGAACACACACGAACATCAACACAGTGTCCGTTAGTGCATCGCCTCAGCGTCCCCAGCCAGAGCGCGTGCAGTCAATATTCCGTGATCAGCACCAAACGAAGCCTCCTTTCACCAGGTCCGCCGCCAACGGCTCGCCGCAGAGAGATTAATGGGGGAACAAAAGCCAGTTGTGAGGTGTTTTCAGTGGGTACCCCTCCGGGGCCCGAACTGACGCCACACACAAAAGCGCAGTGGTAAATATACATGAGGGGACCGCTCGTCCGACCGTGACTGCTTCGATGACGAGCCATAATGGAGTCCGTTATCCGAGCCGGGCACGGAGAGGCCCTCTTATACAGTTGCTGAGTTGCTGAGCTTGGCGAGAGAGATGGAGAGTCAATGGTGCTTCGTTTGGGGGGGGGGGGGGGGGGGGGGGGGGGGTGGTCAGGGTCAGTCAGTTTTCAATCACAGCCGCAGCACGCGCGCATGCATGCAATATTATGCAATCAGGGGGAAGAGAGGGCGCGGGCAGCGCAAGCGGGGGTGGTTATGGCCGAGATGGGGTTTTTTTGTTTGTTTTTGTTTTTGTTTTTTACATTTGTTCTTTTGTTTATCGTGCCATATGCCTTTGAATAAAACAAAACATAATACCAAAAAAGAAAGAAAAAGGAAAAAAAGCTTTGACATTCTCATTACTCTAATTGTTGGGCACCTCCTGGGAAAGAAAAATTCATTCTCTTGAAACAATTAATGTGGTGCGACACAGATTTTTTCCGTCAACAACACAAATAGTTCTGGACGTCGGCAGACGTGTGGCATTGCCCTAATTCCCCGACCAGTCAGTCCACTCACACCAATTGTCCCCATATTCGCTCAAGCGCAATAGTCTGATATCAAAACTGGTTCACTGGCTGGCGTGTGATGATTAATAGAGTAAAACATTGCGACCTCTCTTTCTACAGGGCTTTACTATTTTTGGTGCCTGGGGGGATTATTGAATGTTATGATCAGAAACGATTTTCTTTCTGACAAGTACTCCTTAAAGACAATATTTGTCTTATTCATATCGGAGATCAAGTGGATTTTTAACAGAAAGAAACAGACGTGGAAACCTATAGAGTCCAATGTTCGTCTTTGTTTTTATCGCGTTTATATGGTTTTTAAAAAAAAAGACCCCGATGCCTTACAACTCCATAGAAATGGTAATGCAAGCGTCCAATTCCGTACCGTTGATAACACATCACTTCTAACAGATAGGCCTGTGTTTATAGGGAAGGGGGCACATGAAGAAACTCTCATCCACCTTGTATGCTGTACCGTGTACGCTTTGAAGTTCCTCACACGAGAAATCAGCAAGACGGACAGGTCTCAGCGTTGTTTCGCCCTATGAAGAGACCGTCAGGCTTGCTGCTCATTCTGGTCACCTGCTGATGAGCAGCACTCCCATTGAAACAGAGAGGAAAGTCCTAAGATCCTGCCTGCAAGAACAGTCTACCCCAAAAGCACGAATGAACACTCGATGCAGGAGAAAGGAAATCTTGAGATAAAAACGGTCGACTAAAATGTGTCTAGAAATCATAAAGATGAAAACTCCCAATGAATTAAAAAGAAAATCCACAAGAACTGGATTACGTGTAAGAATTCCCTAGTCTGAAACATTGTACTTCGCAAACATGAATAATTTAAAGTTCGATGCAGAATCTGTACGATTGAACACACACACACACACACACACACACACACACACACACACACACACACACACGCCGCCACCGCGCGCACACACACACACACACACACACACACACACACACACACACACACACACACACACACACACGGTAAACTTGCTTGGGATTGTTATGACGAGCAGCAGGATTCACCAGCTGGGGACCGGGAGGAGGGATAAAGTATGGAGGCAGGAGGAGAAGTATTTTTGCTGTTATCATTGTGCCTTCAAACTGGTCTGCCATTCACTGATTCCATTGTTCGAAGATCCACAGTGATCCGTCCAAATGAAAAAGAAGAAAGATAAGAACACCTGCACTAAAACAGCTACTTCTCTCTCGCACCAGCCTTTCTTGTTGTGACATTTTTTGAGCGAATTTCTCAGTCGCTACCTCAAAACATCGCCTTCTTTATCCTCACACTACTTTGAACCCAACCACGTAACAGACATCAGGGTGCTACACACTACCACATACTGCAATTAGTCTCGTCTTGACAAAACATTCTTAAGTTTACACTTCACTGACCTGTCCTCGACTTTCAGCACCATTCAGCCCTTCTGTATAGACACGTCTCAAATTAAACGGTAATCCCAGACTAACACTTTGGGTTACAGGGTTTTGAACGCATGGTTCCGGGTCTGTACAAATCTGTAATGTCAACAGGTCGTTTTTGTTCAGCCGGCATTCCTCAGGGTACTGCTTCTTCACCACTTTTATTTGTTCTCTTAGGTCGGTATACTGATCATGAACAAGACGTATTATTGATACTCAAACGAATCTGTCATTGAACATCATTCAAAATTTGACTAAACGCTGCTGGATGGGGTTGGGAGATTAGGCATTTGGTCCAAGGACAGATTTTTGTGTTCAACAGAATTATACTCGATACATTGTGATCGAGGGCGGTGGTGACGGAAATGAAGAATGCATTATGCGCACAATTATTTTCATAAAATTCTGGAAAATTGGATACTTATATCCATACCCAACGTATGGGATTAATGAACAAAAACCGATTTTTACGACGACTCTCTCTCTCTCTCTCTCTACTCTCTCTCTCTCTCTCTATATATATATATATATATATATTTATACTAACTATGGTATATTGTCATCAGAGGACAATGGTGTACGGTATGAAAAAGAGTGATAATTTAGAGCCACAAATTTGCAAGTCTTGTTAATTTGATGTGAGGCATTTCACTTGAGTCGATACATCAGATTTGCAAATTCCATACATAATCAAATTTTTGTTTGTTTGAGTGTACAAATAGATATCTGCTTTTCATGGTTGGCTTCCAAAAGAAGTGGTTGCCACAGCCGTGTTGGGAATTTAACCGCCCATTACTGAAATACATGGTGTAAAGTACGAGAAAAGTATGAAAGAAAATTTAAAAGACAATACTCGTTATTAACTAACAATAATGAGGCTGATGTCGTGCTTAAATTGAATGGGAAACTAGTTATACGCGATCACTTCTTTTTAGAAACTATTTATTGGAGATTAGAAAATGAACGACTGCGTCGGCCATTCGAAAAAGTAAAAATAGCAAAGAAAAGGGACTGAATTGTTATGACTATGAAATGTGGAGGAAAGTCTAGCGTGGGAAAAAAAAAACAACCTCTTCAGGAATACGTCAATCTGAAAGGCAAGTTACACAGTGGAGTGAAGGGAATATAATAAAATTGAAATTGGAAATGGAAAGGAGAAAAGAACAGGACATTTCCTTCATTCTGAAACCGGTTTTGCTGTAGAACAACGCCACGCGTTCAATCTGAAAATTAAGTCATTATTATGCAGAAAACTGAAACGTTAAAGGAAGTCGAAACTTTCTGACAGAAATGTATATGACTCCATACGACTCCGGTGAAAGCACTATAAGAGATGTTCACTTTTGTGTTTGATAAGTATCTTCAATTTCAAGTTGAGATGAGACGCGTTAAACTGGAGAATGGCAGTACAGAAGGAACAGCTCTGGCTGCATTGAAAAGAACGAAGCAATTTTTTTTTTTTAATCCGGTTAACCGACGGCTTTTAGAGCAATTTTGTACATCGTTTTGGAAAAAACAACAACACCGACACCTCCATTGTCTGGTCAGGTAAATGCCACTATAGAAATAAAGAACGAGTGTCTCTTAAAAGCGATGAATAATCTATGATTCCCTAAAGATAAGGAAGGAAAAAAAAGTTAAAAAATAGAGGCCTACTTCACTACAAAACGTCGTTTATGAATCTTTATGTCTTTGTGCAGCCGGCTGAATAGGAACGATGTTTCCACCGTTAGTTAACTAAGACACAACAGGATTTAGGACGGGAAAACACTTTGAAGAAAACATACACTTTCTGTGTGTTATTTCGTAGTTGGTACGAAGCCTAGTACCTTAAACTGATGACAGAATGCATTTGACGATATTCCACGTTCTTGAATGATGACTTTTTTCACGTTTGGGCTAGGAATTAGGTGGTAACTACTTTTGAAAACGAAATGTACATCTCTGGAAGGTTTACATGGAAATTTTACAGAAAATGTAGAAGTTGAATCTAGGATAAACCGTACACTCTCCTGTAGTGTTAGGAATATGACAGAAATCTTTAAAATTTTGATAGAAAGGAAATACAAAAGGTATAAAGTAGTAGATAAGGAATCGAAAAACACTTAGTTTGCAGACCATACAAGTTTCCCCCTAGACGGATTGAAACTTGTATACAAACACTCTGGTAGACACTAGGTGAATAACTTGGAATATTACAACTTATAACGCAATTATGAAAAATAAACGCTGTTCAGATATATTCCCAAAAGATGCAGAGGCTTTCCCAGAAACAAGAAAATTGCTGGGGAACTTATTATGTGACAGGCAGCATCTCGCTGTTATTTACAGATGTGTCTTGTTGGTGTTATTTACAGATGTCTTCTTGGTGTTATTTACAGATGTCTTGTTGGTGTTATTTACAGATGTGTCTTGTTGGTGTTATTTACAGATGTGTCTTGTTGGTGGCTGGCTCTGAACGAACAGCAACAAACCGAGGTTGATCTGTGACGCCCGTAACAAAATTGAACTGATACCTGACGGCACTCTGTCTTGCATCAAACTGGTTGCCGGTGAGCCTTCAGGTTTGGTAGTAGTGATAATACACTTAAGACACGAAGTGTATCTTGGAATGAGACTGGATCGTCCTGTTTCAATGCAGAATACGATGGAAGAGTCTGTCGTTTTTTTTCTTCTTGGTCTTGGACGCGTTGCATCCATGGGCTCGTCTCTGTCCCATCAAGCTTGTTGCGCGTCACTCGTCCCTTCATAAAGGTCTATGATAGCTCACTGCAACTCTGTTCCCATCGATCTTCCAGCAGAATAAATCAACCGTTTGAACAGAATTCGGAACAGTGCCGTAAGACTACGACTGTAAAAGGAGAGGAGAGAGAGAGAGAGAGAGAAGAGAGAGAGAGAAACAGACAGACAGACAGACAGACTGAAAGAGACTGTAGCACCACTAGTAAAGGGGAAATTCACCGACCACCTGTAAGCTTTTTAGCGCTGAGGCAAAATCGAAGTTTTCGCCTTCGGCCATTTCGATGGGTCGATTCCATCGTATTTGTCCGCCTCGTTCAGTTCACATCCTTTACCCCGTTCATTTTGTTGTTCCGACAAAAAGCTGCGGAGACTTCCAGACGAAAAATAAAGATCAAAAGAAAACCCAGTTTTTGTACTCCCAGTTCTTATAGAACAGGAAGTACTTTACAATGGGAACGAAGAAATGCTGTCTGTGTGTCTGTCTGTCTGTGGTCAAAATGTGTTCCACTCGCTCCAGACAAAACTTCTGGGTCGATCTTTCTGCAAATTTGTAGGTATGTTCACTATGGGTCACTGATGATGCCCGATGTTTTATTTTACCAGAATAGCCGTTAATAACGGCCCAAAACGGTTTTTCTTCTTTACGGAATATATCTTTATGACGCATGTTTAATTGTGACGTCAAATACATTATGACGCATATTTTGATTGTGACGTCAAATACATTATGATGCATTTTGATTGTGACGTTTTTCAGGAAAATAAACTGGGAGTACGTTTATATTATATATGGTTTGCACCTTGCAAGTTTTTTTGGTTAACTCTCTCTCTCTCTCTCTCTCTCTCTCTCTCTCTCTCTCTCTCTCTCTCTCCACCACATGTCTGGCACACGCTGCCATCTTATTCTCTGAAATGATTCAGGACTTTGTGTACCCGGACTGTAAAAACAGCCTTGCGATACATCCCTTTCGACAAGGTTTCCTTTGATCTTTGTTGTAGAGTGACTGTGCCGAGCGGGATGACAGAGAATGCGGGAGCGGAAGGAGGAGGTAGAGGGGAGCAGAAAGGGGTGGGGGGGGGGGGGGGGGGGGGGGGGGGGGAGGGAAAGGAGGATACGTGCGTTGCAGAGGGGCTGAGAAGTGGAATGGCGGGGGTAGGTGGTGGGGGAAGAGGAGTAAAGAAGTGGTTTGCGGTTGTGTGTGTGTGTGTGTGTGTGTGTGTGTGTGTGTGTATAACTCACTCTCTCTCTGTGTGTGTGTGTGTGTGTGTGTGTGTGTGTGTGTGTGTGTGTGTGTGTGTGTGGTGTGTAACTCTGTGTGTGTGTGTGTGTGTGTGTGTGTGTGTGTGTGTGTGTGTGTGTAACTCTGTGTGTGTGTGTGTGTGTGTGTGTGTGTGTGTGTGTGTGTGTGCGTGTGTGCGTGTGTGTGTGTGTGTGTGCGTGTGTGCGTGTGTGTGTGTGTGTGTGTGTATGTGTGTGTGTGTGTATTATCAGTACAACACTATGTTAATCTGACAGTAAATGGTTTCAGTCAGTCAGTCAGTGTGTGTGTGTGTGTGTGTGTGTGTGTGTGTGTGTGTGTGTGTGTGTGTGTGTGTGTGTGTGTGTGTGTGTGCGTGCGTGTGTGTGTGTGTGCGCGCGCGGTTTTGTGTGTGTGTTTGTGTGTTTGTGTGTTTGTGTGTTTGTGTTTGTGTGTGTGTGTGTGTGTGCGTGTGTGAAAATGGTAAGTGGACAGTACACTGTGAAGCTAGCGCAAGATATTGTGCTTATATCTTTATTATTTGTATCATTATCGTCATCAACATCGTCATCATTATCATTATTATTACTGTTACTATCATCATTTTTATCATTATCATCATCATCATCATCATCATCACAAACTAACTTTGAGGATGCTCAGAAGGTATATAATAAACACACACTGACTGACTGAAACCAATTTATTGCCGTATGTATATTGAACAACTCGGAATAGAAAACGATAAGGCTACGTGTAGTTATCATGGAATTTTGACATGGTCCAACGTTTTTTTTTAAAGAAAGTAGCTTGATAAAATGAAAAGAAGTTTTGGGCTTGATCTAGAACTAGTTATTCTTGGAATCGTGGCTGAATTCCAACTGAATTGACTTGATCTTAGTTTTGGGGTACATACTACTTGTTTGCATGTAAGCTAGAAGAAAATGGCGTCTATATCAGAATAGTTCAAAATCATTGTAAGGCTGAGTATCCTGCAGAAAAAGAAGGAAATCAACTCCGCGCGCCAAAAACTGATTTCACCAAAACGGCATGATCCAGAGAATCTGATTAGGTTGTCCTATCTGGAATACCTATAAACTTATAAACAGAAGAAAAGGTACACAGATAAGTGTTACGGTTTATATATGGATCCCGACTTCATACAGAACAGTGTACATGGACTACAAATATTTGTTTTTCTGTCTGTTGTAAGTGTGTCGTTTCGCGTGGTGTACGGATGTGTATGTGGGGGGTGGGGGTGGGGGTGGGAGGGGGGATGGAGAAACTGCGGGGGGTATTCTTTGTTTCCCGTTTGTTATTGTTGTTTGCTGTTTTTGTTGTTTTGTTGTTGTTGTTGTTGCTTTTATTTTCTTTCCTTGTTCCCTGATGACTTCTAAATATCGGAAAACTGCGAAATATTGTCATAGAACACGCCTTTGTTAAGAAGTAGTGAGGTAAATAAAAACAAGAAAAAAAAAGGTACAGTCACACAGAAACAAACGAAGTTAATCTGACAGCGAAAGGGTTTCGGTTAGAAAAAAAAAAAGCGCAGCACCAAGAGCTGACATTTTTTTTTTTTATGCTGACATAGTCCCAACATGTCCTCCATTATCAATATCCCCCTTCTAAACATAACCAGATATTAATCTTTGTTGTAGTGTAGTGTAGTGTAGTGTAGCGTAGCGTAGCGTGTGTGTGTGTGTGTGTGTGTGTGTGTGTGTGTGCGCGCGCGAGAGAGAGAGAGAGAGAGAGAGGATGAGAGAGGAGAGAGAGAGAGAGAGAGAGAGAGAGAGAGAGAGAGAGAGTGCGTGTCCGTACGTGTGTGTGTGTGTGTGTGTGTGTGTGTGTGTGTGTGTGTGTGTGTGTGTGTGTGTGTGTGCGCGTATGTGCGAGAGCGAGAGCGAGAGAGAGAGAGAGTGTGTGTGTGTGTGTGGGTGTGCTGATTTGTGTGCGCGCGTATATGAATCTGCCTCTCCTGTTGATTATGAGTGTCACGTACATGTGGATGCGTTAAAGTGTGCGTGTTTCTGTGTCTGCGTATTTGCATGCATGCCAGCATATGTCCTTGCATGCATGATAGTGCGTGCGCGCGCGTTCGAGAGGTGTGTGTGTGTGTGCGTGTGTATGTGTGTTGTGTGTGTGTGTGTGTGCGGCGTGTGCGCGTGTGTGTGTGTGTGTGTGTGTGTGTGTGCGTGTGTGTGTGTTGTGCGTGTGCGTGTGTGTGCGCGGGGTGCGTGCG
>CM031606.1:61923745-61933745 GCA_018398815.1 Conus ventricosus | reverse complement strand
CCCCCATCACCCACGCCCACTCACCCCCCCCCCCTCCCCCCCCCCCCCCCCCTCACAAGCATGCATACAATGCCAACCTTAGAAAAGCACAAGCACACACGTGAACGCCCCCCCCCCCCCCCCCCCCCACCCCCCTCCCCCCCCCCTCCCCGGACACGATTTGAAAAAAAAGAACAGTTACGCATGAACATAAAGCAGTAATATCATGAGTTCGATTACATTCTGTCTTTCGATCTATTAGGAGAAGAGAACAATTCATGTGGAACATGTTGCAAGCTTTAACGGTTTTTCTGTTCGCTACTTCACAGCATGATATGTTGTTTTTATCCGTAACATAATTTGGCACAAAAAAAAAAGTCCCTCGCAAGTACACGAGGCTTGCTTCTTTAAAAAAAAAAAAAATTGATTCCGAGTTCTTTGATTACAATATCATGTGTGTGTGTGGACTGATTTCATGGAAATTGTGTTCTTAGCACAGATGGAGCAAAACCATTCATTATTCGATACGTCATGTATTGCAGTTTAATGGACGTGTATTCAATACTAAATAGTCGAGGAAAAAGAGACAAGAAGATTTCCGAAGTGTAATTTCGAAATTGCGTTCCTAATTAAAGATGTCGATGAATTTGTATTGCATAAGATTATAACGTACTGAAGCATAATCGATGGATGCTGAAATAACGCGTGGTGCAAGTTCCTGCTGGAAGATCTAGGGTGGCGTTTTTTGTTTGTGCGTTTTTTTCAATTTTTGTGGCCGGAACAACTTTGGGGAAATCTGTTTGCGTAACCTGTCAATATGGGGTGACCAGGAAAGATTATTTTTCGATGGTATCACCTAGAACTTTGTTTCTACTTCATCAATTATGATTATAATTCACCTAGATCTTCCAGCAGGAACTTGCCCTTTTCTGGGTCGTAAAGTTGTATCATGGTTTAAGTTTTCTAGTCGTTCTAGTGATTCAGCTCAGTCTATTTAATGAATTGATTAACATTATTCTGCGGTGATGTAGATAAATGGTTCAAGTTAGAATGGTTTGAATTCATAGACTTGTCGTCGGCGAAAAGTTTACATGGATCCTCGGAAATAAATACGGGAAAATCAGTGATAAAAATCAAGAAAAAAATAAAATAAAATAAAAAGAAGGGGGCCGAGCACAGATTCTTTGGGGACACCAAATATGAACGTTTCAAAATTCAAATTATTTATTTCCCAGGAAAACCTAATGTTGACGATTCGAAAGAAAGGATCTAATATGAGAAAGCGTGTGCCAGAAAGTCTATATAGAACACGTTTCCGTAGCAACGAATTATGATCAATAACGTAGAAAGCTTTTCGCAAAATCGACGAACACCACATTTGTGAATTTATATTCCTTTATTTTCATGAGCCACTTCTCTATGGTATTAGCCGAGACCCGTTCCCTCACATATAATCAAACAAATGTCCCGTACGTCCTGTGAGCGCAGTCTGGAGGACGGTAAGTAAATAATTAATTAGTTATGCAGTATGCCATAAGCAGTTCTCTCTCAATCCTTATTGATTGGAATGAAGCAAATTGTCTGTGGAGCTTCTGACATACGACATTTGGATACATGTTCTTCCAAAGATTTCGAAAGCATGGATGATAAAGTAATAGGTCTGCTATTCGATGGATTATTCGATTACGCCCATGTGTATAGATTGGAGAAAAAAAAATTTGGTGTAGGCCTACTCAAAAAGAACAGGAAAATAACTTCTGTCAATACACAGACTGCATAAATACTGCTGAACAATTAAGTAGTGGGAGAAAACAAGTGCAGGTTAACAATTCTTCAGTCGTTATAGTAATGACTTGGCAAAGATTTGAACTTATAAATAAGAAAAAAGAAAATGAAGAAATTGGGGAGAATATATTATAAATATGAGAAGCCCTTCACTAGCTGCCTGAGGGAACCATCGTAATCCCTCTCGAAGGCATATTTATTTGTATTGCCTGCTCCTAGGCCTTTCGTCCGCTGGATCGGACTCATCAGGGAGACACGGCTGATTGTGTCCGTGCTCTTGGTGTCAAATAGAGACACCACAGTGCATAATTCTGTGGTGTTCTCACCACCAAGGGTTCAAAACTGCATAAATACGTTAAAGAAGATGTAATAACAGGTAAGCAAAGAGAGAGAGAGAGAGAGAGAGAGAGAGGAGAGAGAGAGAGAGAGAGAGAGAGAAGAGAGAGCAGGAAAATAACTTCTGTCAATACACAGATTGCATAAATACGTGGAAGAAGATGTAATAACAGCTAAGCAAAGTTTGAGAGAGAGAGAGAGAGAGAGAGAGAGAAGAGAGAGAGAGAGAGAGAGAGAGAGAGAGAGAAAGAGAGAGAGAGAACCGACTGATGACTTTTTCCTCCAGACCTTAACTATTCATGATAAAGTAAGTGAACTATGCACACGCTAGCGTGTGTGTGTGTGTGTGTGTGTGTGTGTGTGTGTGTGTGTGTGTGTGTGTGTGTGGTGCACGCGCGCGCGCGCGCGTGTTTGTGTTTGTGCGTGTATGTGTGTGTGAGAATGCGCGCGCGCGCGCGCGCGCGTGTGTGTGTGTGGTGTGTGTGTGTGTGTGTGTGTGTGTGTGTTTGCGCAGCTCCAAACCATTCTTAATTAGTGCATGTCATTTCACTGTTATGAACCACAATAGGCGCTGAGAGACAACTGGAGACATTTTGAGCATTTTTGCGGAAATGCGTTCCTAAAACTATAAATGTTCATGTGGTGCTTTTCATTTGCTTTCTAACATTCGCTGAATTAATGAAAATCGACGTTATTAGGCGAAGTAAAATGTGCACAAGGGGAATGCAACAATTTCAAAGCCGGTTTTTTTTTTTCTCAAAATAATTATCAACTAGAAACTAAAACGCAGAGCAAACAAACAAACAAACAAACAAACAAACGTTAGTAAGTCTTTCAGTCTTTTGGAAGAGCTGGCAAAGTGAAAAGAAATTTGGATGAAATGAATATACAGACAGATAGATGGGTGAATGGATGGATGGATGGATGGATGGATGGATAAATAGATAGATAGATAGATGGATGGATAGATGGGTGGATTCGAGGGATGGACAGACAGACAGACAGACAGATAGACAGATAGACAGATAGATAGACGATAGATAGATGGATGGATAGATGGATGGGTGGATTCGAGGGATGGACAGATAGATAGATAGATAGACAGACAGATAGAAAAATAGATAGATAGATAGATAGATAGATAGATAGATGGATAGATGGATGGGTGGATTCGACGGATGGACAGATAGATAGATATCGCACGAGAACGCCAGTGTTTGGTCAATATTCTTAAGTGTGAAACAAAGCAATATTTACGAGCAAGAATCGGGTATTTCTTTCACTTAATCTTTTTCTATGCGTTGTTTGAAGCTAAGACATGGTGAAATCGAAGAAAAACAAAAGTAGAAAAAAAAGATGTAATGAATTACATTAAGATGAACTTACAAGCTGTCTATTACAGCACAGAAGACCACCAAGAACACATCTAGGTTGATAAAATAGATTTTCAAATGATTTGAAAAATAAGTTGCTGTCCTCGCTTGATTCGAAAACGCATTGAGATAGTCTTTCAAAAGGGGATGCAAAATGTACGGCATATTCTGTCTGTCTGTCTGTCCGTCTAGCTGTCTGTCTACCTGTCTGTCTTCTGTCTGTCGGTCTGTATATATATATTGCAGTCTGGCTTTGTTGATGTGATAAAAATCCACAATTTTTATCTGATTTTCAAATCTGGCGTATAAACTAGACAGCGCGTCACTAGTAAACCAATTTGTAACAAAACGTCGCGCTGGACTCTGTTCTAATGCGACACTACAACGACGCGAACAGATGTCTGGATTCGAAGGGTGTGCAAGACGCTTCACCATCGACACTCGTATAGACAAAAACAAACCAACAAACAAAAACACACAAACAAACGAACAAAACCAGCGTGAGTTTCGGCAACCGGAATAGTCCAGGTGTGAGATCGTCAGTGTGGAGGTCTAAAGGTCCATGGTTTGATCTTGGGTTCAGAAATTATTTTCTCTTCGAGAAATTCGAAGCGGATCTATGACAAAGAGAAAAATGAGGGGGGGGGGGGCAGTTGGGGGAAGTGGGGAGAAGGGACGAGGAGTGAAACAAGGACGGGGGAAAGTGTAGAAGAGGGAAAAGGAGGATGAAGGTGTAAGCGTGGGACGAGGGAAGGCTAGAAGGGGGGGGGGGGGGGGGGGGGTCGGATAGTGAGAGAAGGGGGAGAGGGGAAGACGAGGCATACAAGGGCTGAGGGATGGAGGGGGAGGGGTGGGAGGTGGGGAAAGGAGAGCTGTAGTTGGACGGTGTAAGTGCGGCTGTAATAAACCAACCGCTTACAGTGCCAGTACCTGACTTGTGCTTTTACACGAGTTAAAGAGACTGGGAGATGCACATGCTTGTTGATAGAGCGTCGTATCATCAGCAGTACGAGGCGAGGCCTAAAGTGAATAAATGACCTTGAATCTTGACTCTCTCTCTCTCTCTCTCTCTCTCTCTCCTGTTCTACAGCTTGAGGGCGACGCACACAACAATGGCGGCCATCAATTAAACATGATCCGGAGTGAATTACATAAACGGTGAGAAAGGTCTCGAATCGGACAGTGGGTGGGATAAGCAAAGTGAAGATGATGATGTGTGAAATGGTGTATGAAACTTTAAACTACACCAATTCCAAAGCAGAACGAAACGAACGTCGAAACCGAGTAGACGCACGAAAGTGAATCTCAGATCACCCGATAATTGAGGATATATGAATGAATTTGATAGGCCTATTTGCGTACCCAATCTGGAGTCCTTGGTCAGAAACTCAGCGTTGACATAATGTTAAAACATAAAAACCAGGCAGGCCATAGACACTCTTACGTGTGAAAAAAAATCACAATCTGAAAAATCTTAAACTGTGTAAATAAAGAACAACAACGAAGAGCATGCTGTTCGTGGAAAATTCAAATGTAAATAAACGCTTCATGGGGAGAGAGAGAGAGAGAGAGAGAGAGAGAACAGACAGACAGATAGAGCGGGATGGTGGGAGGGAGAGAAAAAGAGACAAAGGAGAGTGAGAGAGAAGAGGGGGGGGGGGGGGGGGGGCTGGGCAGACAGAAGGATAGAAAAGACATGACAGTGTTCTAAACTCACGTTCCTGACGACAGATTCCTCTGAAATAATACACACCCAAACGCTCTCCAGTAGTTCCAGCAAACCAGTAACAAGCCGCTCCAAAAGGGCCCACACCTCAGTCACCTCTAAACACACACAACGGACCAGAGAGAGCCCTTGAAGGAGTTGCCGCTGGTCAATCGACGTCCTGCCGATTCTAAAGTTTAACACGGAGTGAACTCCAATTGACGAGGGCAGTGGACACTTCCCTGTCTTTGTCACGCTCGCGCAATGCCTTTGGTGGCACGTGACTCCCGTGAGAATGCTGTCAGCGCGCCGCTAAGGTGCCGCTGGCAAGAAATACCCTCGTCTATTTTTTCTCTGGAAGTTTTTTGTTTTTCTATTTATTCATTTGTTTGTTTGTTTATCTATCTATCTATCTATCTATCTATCTATCTATCTATCTATCTATCTATCTATCTATCTATCTATCTATCTATCTATCTATCTATCTATTATTTATTTATTTATTATCTTATCTAGTGTATCTTTCTAGGATGCAGCATTTTGTGTGATTTTGTGAGGTGTAATTTAGTGCGGCGTAATGCGATGTGGTGTGGTATGTTACGATGTCATCTAGTGCAATGTAATGTGGTGCTGTGTGATGTGGTGTAACGTAATGGGGATGGAGGTGGCGATGTTGGCGTGGTACGTGTGGTGTGGTGTGGTGTGGTGTGGTGTGTGTGATGTGATGTGATGTGTTGTGTGGTGTGTGTGTGGGGGGGGGGGGGGGAGTTGGGTGTTATCTGAGTACAGGCGCGCGCATACGCGCATTTGCTGATTCTATCTCCAATTGATGATGCACACAAAGCCACCCTGATTAAGCCGTCAGCCTGACCAGCCCTGTTGGCCCAATACGTAACGTGAATAACGAACAGCCGGTCGTCGTAATGCCATCGATCCAACAGCCATCACATCTACTACAACTGCCATGCTTTGTACACTCCCTGAGGCCAGCATTCCCTTCCAACTCCCAGCATGCGCCTCTTCCCACTCGCGATGTGCCTCTCATCTCCACTGCCTGTCGGTGTCATTCTGCCTGTACCTCTTTGGTCTCTCTGCTCCCTACGCCGTCTCTCTGCTCCCAACGCCGTCTCTCTGCTCCCAACGCCGTCTCTCTGCTCCCAACGCCGTCTCTCTGCTCCCAACGCCGTCTCTCTGCTCCCAACGCCGTCTCTGCTCGCTCCCAACGCCGTCTCTCTGCTCCCAACGCCGTCTCTCTGCTCCCTACGCCGTCTCTCTGCTCCCTACGCGTCTCTCTGCTCCCTACGCCGTCTCCTCCGTTCTGTATGCTTCTGCTGCACTCCAAATGCTTCACGCTGCACTCTCCATACCTCGCCCTCTACGTCCCGACACTCTGAATGCTTCACGCTACACTCTCCATACCTCGCCCTCCACGTCCCGACACTCTAAATGCTTCACGCTACACTCTCCATACTTCGCCCTCCACGTCCCAACACTCTAAATGCTTCACGCTACACTCTCCATACCTCGCCCTCCACGTCCCGACACTCTGAATGCTTCACGCTACACTCTCCATACCTCGCCCTCCACGTCCCGACACTCTAAATGCTTCACGCTACACTCTGCATACCTCGCCCTCTACGTCCAACACTCTAAATGCTTCACGCTACACTCTCCATACCTCGCCCTCCACGTCCCAACACTCCAAATGCTTCACCTCCACTGGTCGCTGGTTGTAACACTTCAAATTATGGCGCGAGTGCAAAGCAGCTGACATTACTTTCAAGCGAGGGTCGGAGCACAGCGCTTACTGTTCGAGTAAAACGACGTCTGTTACCACGTGATTCCTGCTCCATGGTGGTTCATTCTTCAATACGAAGTTTACCATTCATGACAGGGGGCCAGAGAATGGGTCGTATGCATGCTGGTCCTCTTCATAGGTTGAAAATGAGACGTCTGCCAACTCGCTAGTCTCAAGCATGTAACATAACATGCTATTGGTCTCATTGTTTCGATATCTGTTCTTGTCTTTCAATTTTGCATCCCAGAACCTTTGGAGAAAAAAAAATGTTCACATCAATGTCTTTTCGTGCAGTAATCGTTTACACTCCCCTTCTGAAAGTGGATTTAGTTATAATTGAGATTTGAGAAAACATTCTCTGAATGAGAAAGTTTTCGTCGTTCAGTCCGTTATGGTCAAGTTTGGTACTTATTCGAATTTTCGCCGTTTAATCGCGGAAATTTTTCTATTGTAATGCACTCACTGTATTGAAACTTGGTGGATTTTGTTATGGGTACCCCCCCCCCCCCCCCCCCCAATTTCCAGTGAAATGTATTATATGAAAAGTGACTGGTAGTTACAAACAAGAACGATAAGTTAGTTACAAACAAGAACGATAAATACGTTGGAAGTAGGCTAGATAATCATGGTAGCTATCAATTCCCCAGGTGTCGGTGAAGCCCCCTGTCCGACCTGGAGCTGACTGCCAACTGGGTGTGGGGTGCAGCCCGTGCCCTGCCGCTGTCTCCATCCAGAGGGATGTGGAGAGGTTGACCGTGTGGTCAGTACACGACGTGTGTTTTTTCTGTTGTGTGGGAGTCCCTGGAAGACTCCACGAACTGCTTTCCGCGAGTGGCTTCTGAACTGTGTGAAGACCGTGTGACTCGGGCCGGACGTGGCCAAGTGCATAGACTGTCTGTGATGACACTGCGGTGGGTGCCAGCCTGGCCTGCGCAAGAAAAAATGCTTGATGTGTTAGTATAATACTAAGTGTTCTTGCGCGCCCTCGATGACAGTGGCGAGAGTTTATTGATCGTCTGCTTTTGTTTATTATGTATTATGTACTTGTTTTGATTTGAAGGTTCAGGCAGTAAAAAGAAAGGAAGAAACTTAACTTGTTGCCTGGCTAGCTATGTTCGTGTGGTGTGGGTGTGTGTTGGGAAAAACACGTACACGCATCCAAACTTCTTCAGGTGAGAGTCAGACAGCAAAACACGCACCGCACACATCCGTAACACGGCCGTAGTCTGCGTTGACCACAGATTCAAGGGACTCGTGCAGCGGTCCAACGACTTCCGTCCTGCTCCCTCTCTGAGGCGGCCTCACCCGGTACAGGACTATCGCCACCCGAGCGAGAAGAAGGCCTTCTGGTGGCCCTGAAGACAGGCCTTTTAGTAGTGGGAGAGTTAAGGTTCACTGACGCCGATCGTCGGCCGATCGACACCCAATGTGAACTAAAGTTCACAAGGAACCACAGCTCAGAGATCGACAGACGACGGCCCCCACATGGAACTCACCCATTATTACCAGTGACAACAGCTGCCATGGAGTACACAATCTTCAGTCTGCGAGTACTTCCTGTCCTTAAGGGCCGCTGACCAATAGGACGTGCATATCACCCATCATGGTACGGCATCACTCAAATTTGGTGATTTCATGGGTGTTGTCAAACTCACAAAACGTTTAGCTTAGCGCCCGCAGATGGTTAATTTTACTGAACGTAAGCACGATTATCGGTCCGGAATCAGACTGTATGTATCCTGTATGTATCCGTCGTAGTTCAGGTTGCAACATGCAATGCCTAATATTGTAGTAGTTCAGGTTGCAACATGCAATGCCTAATATTGTAGTAGTTCAGGTTGCAACATGCAATGCCTATTAATATTGATATGTAGTTCAGGCTGCAACATGCAATGCCTAATATTGTAGTAGTTCAGGTTGCAACATGCAATGCCTAATATTGTAGTAGTTCAGGTTGCAACATGTAATGTCTTATATTGTAGTAGTTCAGGCTGCAACATGCAATGCCTAATATTGTAGTAGTTCAGGTTGCAACATGTGATGTCTTATATTGTAGTAGTTCAGGCTGCAACATGTAATGTCTTATATTGTAGTAGTTCAGGTTGCACACATGTAATGTCTTATACTGTACTTTACGGCCATTTTCCCGACAGACGAACAGCCGAAAATTTGTTCTAACAGGGTTACTGCAATGTTCAGAAAAAACGATGTACCCAACGGGCTTGGCCGTCTGTTGAGGCATGGCATTTGTCCTGTTGTTGGAACGACCCTAACGACAACGCTGATCGAGTGATCTGCCTTACCGTTTGCAGACATTCTCTCAGTACTACTATGACTTCTAATATTAGGAACATTATATATGCTTAATGAACAGAATACCTTTGGCGTTTACAATAAACAAGAGCACACCAGTGAAATAAATTGGAACATGTAATACACCAACACGCACCCCGCAGGCACCAGCTCGCTCCTCATCCACACATATCGCCACCCAGCTTGGTCCTCTCATGCCCTCTCTCCACCCATCACCCGTCTATCAAAAAGAACTACTAATTAACACACACACACACCGACGGATGACATCAGACGAAGAGGGAAGAAAGCAAGAAATGGAAGATGACAAAGGAGGAGGATCGACGCGGACGCCCACAACAATAGACGAAACAAGAAAGAAGAAGAAGAAGACGACAAAGAAGATGGATAAAAACCAGCTGTGGCAATCAGCCCGCACCAGCAGCAGCCCACACCAACAGGACTCCTCACACCAGCGATGCTGGACACGTCATCACACCGAAAGCCAAATGCATGAAGATAAACAGAAGTACAACACAAACTTACAACAGCCCAACACCAACATCAACATTTCACGCACGCGCGCGCACACACAACACACCACACACACACACACACACACACACACACACACACACACACACACACACACACACACCCTACCTTTTGCCTTTGTTCGTGAAATGTCTGATTTCCCTTTAGAAAAAAAAATAGCATCCAAATACACAGAAT
>CM031606.1:61911245-61918745 GCA_018398815.1 Conus ventricosus | reverse complement strand
TTGGGAGTAGTTTATTCGCATATCTGTTTGTCTTTGTTATTTGCTTTTTTCTTACTATTACTTTTTCTTCATTCTTCTTGAATTTTTTCGTTGCGTTCATGTGTGTGTGTGTGTGTGTGTGTGTGTGTGTGTGTGTGTGTGTGTGTGTGTGTGTGTGTGCGCGCGCGCCAAACACACACACACACACACACACGCCGCACACACACACACACACACACACACACACACACACACATTGATATACTGTTTATGTATGTATGTGTTTGTCCCTTCCGTTTGGGATCGCAAATGCAATAGCATCCTGCCTTTGCTTTCGCTACAAATATAGCTTAAAATATTTGAATACACCATAAGCACTGTTGCTGCTCAAATTCTGATGTTTACTGCAAATTTGTATATACTTGGAAATAAAGGTTTATCTATACCACCCACCCACCCACCACCCTGAACCCAACGAGTACACAGGCACCCAGTGATGATAACGTGGTTACCCTGCAACCACAGCCAAATGAGAAGCAGGCGTAGTACAGGGACGGTGGGATTGAGGGATAGCCCACTAAGTCGGGACGCTTCATTGGGTTTTTTGTCAACTTGCGGACACAGCTGCTTTCACGGCTGTTCGGGAGGCTTACTTCCGCTCACGACATGTGCGGTGTGGAATGTGTTTGAGCCGTGACCGTCGAGCGTGTGGAATCAAGACAGCTGTAAATGAAGAATACAAAACACATTCTTTTCAGCCGAGACTTTCTGGTGACAAGTGAAATATGCTGTCCGTCCGGAACTTTTTGTTTATTTGTTTGTTGTTTGTTTGTTTTTTTTTTGTTTTTTTTTTTTGGGGGGGGGGGGAGGGCAGAGCGGGGAGGGGGGGGGGGTGATCGTTAGCAATTGTAAGTAGGAGTACGACAGAAAGAGTTACCAGTTGCTGAAAAAAGCTAAAGTACACATAAGCGCATAAGCACGGTGCAAAGTAAAAATTTTCTTGTTTGATTAAACACGTAATGAAAAAAGAAAGAAGAAGAAATAAGAAGAAAGAGAGTTAGAAAAGAAAGAAATAGGGTAATTTTGACAAGCAAGTTTCATTCAGAAGTCAATATGATTAGTTGTACGACCAGCTGAATGTGTGGGTGTTTTCCCCCTCGTCGTTATGGTGGTTGACCTTACTATACAGCAGCAGTGTTCCGATTGGTCAAAGTGACGAGTGCATTCCGACCAGCCAATGATGTTCCTTTACAACGACTGAGGTTTCTTTAGCGGACAGTACACCTTCCGTATCAGTGCATCCGTTCATTTATCAGTTCTTCAGTTGTTTAGTATTTCATGGAGGAAAGGTCCGTGGCCTGGGTGAGTCATGCAACCAACAATGATACTGCAAGATCCTTCCGGTGTATTGAGATTAAGCACGAGCAGTTTTCGATTTCACGGAAATAAGTCGGTATTTTGAGAGCCGGAAATAACTTTTTCCAATACCACCAGCTCACGGCTGTCCTGATTATATTATACGCGTAGTGGAACCTGAGCAGCTCTCCTGCTATGGTCGCTATCCCATTAGGGTGAAGTGACATCTTTGGTTTTTACAGCTAAGGATTGTGAATTCACATTTTGCGGTAGTGGACTTTTAGAACGATTCACGGGAAACAAACGATACGTACATCTTTGTTGGACCTCCCACCTTACCAGCACTCCTTTCAGCCCCAGTCTTCCTGTGGTCACACGCCACCATTGGTATTTTGCATCAGATACTTCTTAGACTCCATGTAAACGCTTCCAGGCGCAGCATGAATTTGAGCCAGAATTTGATATAAAAACGATAAGAGATCAATGAACGACACCCACCACCACCACACCACAATCATTTCATTTGCTTTTATGGATCTCTACCGATGGCACGATTCAAGAACTAGAAATACATGAGGTACCTCTTCCCTGACGTCACATTCCAGGCCTAGCGCCTTTATGCACTCACCTGAGACCCTGTGCTTGCGCCAAGTGGTCTCTTTGAAGGAGTTCCATTCATTTTATTTCAACATGTCTGCTTGGAATCACCTGAAGAATCAACGTTCAGGCACAACAAAATTTCTCAAAATCATTTAATGGTGTCCATCTCTAAATATTCGACTGCTTGGGACCTTGGAGCCGTATTTTTTGGTGTGCAGCCGTGACAAACGTGACAAAACTGTCGGCAGCAAGATCCACATTCTCAACTCCAGCGCGGAATGTTCTCACAGCGGCTGAACTGGCAGTTTCCCCGATTATTGCCTGTTGCGCCCAAAAAGTTTGAAAGCAAAATGGTGCATGCCTCCGTGAGTACGCATACTTCTTACCATTCAGAGAGAATATTGGACACCGTTATTGGGAGTGTGCAAACCTTTGTGCTCCTCTCCGGAATGATCCACCCAACAGACTGCAGGAGGGATCAATAAACGGTGTGCCGATTATGCGTGCTCTAGACATCCGGAAAGCAAAGTACACAGAATACCGGCAACCCAACTCACGCACACAGGACATCGGCAAACCTAATCAACCATATCGGATATCGGCAAACCAGATCAATCATATAGGATATTGGTAAACCAGATCAATCATACAGGTTATTGGTAAACCAGATCAATCATACAGGACATTGGCAAACCAAAATCAAACTCACAGGACATGGACAAATCAAATCATGCACACACGACAGAAACCAACCAAATCAATTAAAGATGACATCAGTAAACCAAATCACTCGCACGGGATATTGACCGACCGAGTCGATCACACGTCAGTGGTTAACGGATGAAGAAGAGACGCAGAAAATAGAACTGAAAAGAAAAGAAGAGAATAACCTATGGAACAGGGAAAGGTTTTCTGTGCTTGGTAAAACCAATACATTATTTCCACGGCAGCTGTAGCTTTTAAGTTGAAAATTCGTGTTTTCTTTAAACTGTCCTTTGTTATCGATGTTCATGTGCCAGCTAATCTGTCGGTATTCATTTTTGTTCGAAAGGGGGTGAAGGAATGTGGGTGGGAGAAGCAGGGATGTGGCGTGAGGGAGGAGAAGGCCAGGCTGGTCTAGTAAGTGCCAACGTTTTGGTCGTGGCATGCATTTTGTCCATGGCTGTTTGGTTTTGGTTATCTGTAGCGAAGTTTGATGTGTTGTCTTGTGGTTTGTAAACGCCCGGGTCATGTAATTGAATGGGTGTAGGATATTTTTTCTTCTTCTTTCCCTTCTTCTCTTCTTTTCTTCTTCTTCTTCTCCTTCTGCTTCTTTCTTCTTCTTCTTCTTCTTCTGCTTCTGCTTCTTCTTCTTCTTCTGCTTCTTCTTCTTCTGTTTCTTCTTCTTCTTCTTCTCTTCTTCTTCTTCTTCTTCTTCTTCTTCTTCTCCTCCTCCTCCCCTCCTCCTCCTCGTCAACATATTCTTCGTTATTGTCATCTTCATTATCAGCAAAATTCTGCTTTTCTTTTTGATTTTATTGTCTTTGAGTGCATATGCATTTTGGGTTCCGCCGACAGTAAGGTAAATCAAACACTCTATTAATTCCAACTTTGGTGTGTTTGTGTGTTGTGTGTGTGTGTGTGTGTGTGTGTGGTGTGTGTGTGTGTGGTGTGTGTGGTGGGTGCATCATGTTGTTCAAAGCCAACCCGACTACATCATGTTGTTTCAAAGCCGACCCGACAACAGAGTCACGTCAGCCCTGCAGCCCGGCGCACGCTCTGACTTTGAACGAACATTATTTTCCTTAACGTACTTCAAAAAGTAAATGAATAAGAAAATCTGGCTTTGACTCGTTTTTTTGATTGTTTTTCATCATCAGGAATGTATTCACATTTAATGGCTTCTTCTTCTATTGGTTACGTTGCAGTCACTTTACAAACTGGGTGAGACTGGACAAAAAAGGAGAGAGAGAGAGAGAGAGAGAGAGAGAGAAAAGAGAGAGAGAGAGAGAAGAGAGAGAGAGAGAGAGGGAGAAGAGAGAGAGAGGGAGAGAGAGGGAGAGATAAGTCCCAGCGCCATCAGAAAACTGTTCAAGTGCCACGAGACTCATCAAGAAGGTCCAGAAAGACAGACAGACAGACTTGAAAGAAAGAAAGAAAGAAAAAGAAAGAGAGAGACAGACAGAGACGGACAAAGAGGAGCATTGGGGAGAGGAGAGAGATGAGAGAGAGAGAGAGAGAGAGAGAGAGAGAGAGAGAGAGAGAGAGAGAGAGAGAGAGAGAGAACGATGATTCATTCAAGAATAGACCTCAGTTCCATTTGAAGGGAGTGAATGACCAAATATCGCATAAAAGCAGTTTTATCCTCATGCATGTAATATTCCATACCATATGCATCCTCATGTCAAATTACCCCCCCCCCCCCTTTGAAAAACCTGAACAGGTATAAAGTAAAAATCACCTGTGATGTTTTCCTTTATATGGGAAGTGAATCTAAATAAAAAAAAGTGATGATTATCAATAATACTTGAAAGAATAAATGTATGTCATAGATCTGCCAACACAGTGCATGAAAATATAACATACTGTTTACTTTTTCTCGCAAAACAACAACAAATCTCTCTCTGTATGGACATTGTAAATTTGGCAATATAACATACAGCAGTATCTGAAACACCCGCATTGTGATAATACAGATACAACACATCTGTTTACATTCACTGACAGTCAAGTTTTTACTTCCACTAAGTGACAATATCTAAATCATTTGCATGAGGAAAGCCTTTCATCAATTTCAATATGGCAGCCAAAATTCCGTCGTCTATGATCTATTACATTCGTAGTTTAAAACTTATAGCTACCAATACGCTGTACGAAACAAACGGATGGAACACCATAGTTACAATAATATCATGAAAGTATGATGCCGTGTCAATATCCCTCTCACACGCAGGTCAAACACCGTGCGTCTTGGCAGATAGAATGTTTTTGTATGCAGCAATGTAAGGCAGTGCCTGCTGCATTTTAACAAATGAATTTGAATACACGGAAAGAAAAGAGAAAGAAACAGAGAAAAGGCAAGGAAGAAAAAGTGTTAAAAGTTTCCAAAAAAAAAGTGTAGACGTGGGAAATCTACCAAGTTTGCCATCTACTAAATCATTTGGAGTAGGTCTATATAATTATCGACTTGTCCAAACCGTTTTTGAGCAAACACGTGTGAATTCTCCATGCCAGATCCTTTCGTAAAGCCCTACAAATCACAGTGACTGTTCTTGGACATTTACAACTTTTTAAGAAACATCTCCTCAGATTCGCTTTTTAAACGTATGCAATAAACTTTAAAGCGTTGTAATAGCTCACTTCCCGTAGCCTACACGATCGTGACTCTCTCTTTCTCTCTCTCTCTCTCTCCTCTCTCTCTCTCTCCTCTCTTTTCTCTCTCTCCTCTCTCTCTCTCTGTCTGTCTGTCTGTCTGTCTGTCTGTCTCATGAAAGTTGAAAGAAAAATACATTGCTGTGGTATCCATTTTGTGACAGTACATCGCACGGATTTGTTAAATGGGATGTACAACTTAACAGCAATAAACCCTCTCTCTCTCTCTCTCTCTCTCTCTCTCCTCTCTCTCTCTCTCTCTCTTTTTTCTCTCTCTCCTCTCACACACACACACACACACACACACACACACACACACACACACACACACTCACATACACACACACACACACACACACACACACACACACACACACACACACACACACACACACACACAGAATGTGACAATGAGAGAGACAGAGAAACAGACAGACATGTGTACAGACTGACTGACAGACTAACACACCGACAGAGAGAGAGAGAGAGAGAGAGAGAGAGGGAGAGAGAGAGAGAGAGAGAGAGAGAGAGAGGAGAGAGAGAGAGAGAGAGAGACAGATTGACTGACACACCGACACACCGACACACAGACAGACAGACAGACAGGCAGACAGACAGACATCGTTTCCAACTCACATTCCCGTCGACAGATTCCTCCGAAATATCCACTTTCCCCTAATGTTCGGCAGACCAACGATAATTCGTTTGGAAAACATCCGACATTAAAGGCTTGTGAAGACGAGCAAAAACCTGTAAATACCACGTGGACCGTAGATAGCTCGTGAAAGAGTTGTTGGTGGTCAATGGGAAGCACTCCCAAAGCACCGATCTTCCGGCGCCAGAGATCCCCATTGAGGGGAGCCGATTGACTGTGGGCAATGGATACTTACCTGTCCCCAAAACGATGCCACACTGGCACGTGACTCCAGAGAGACGGGGATTAGTGCGCCACTCAGGTGCCGCCGGCAAGAGGTACCCCTGTCTATTCTATGTGCTGGAGGGTTTTGTCTCATGCCCTTGTCAGGGACGAGGTGTTTTGTGTAGTGTGTTGTGGCGTGATGTTTTTCAACGTTATGTGTTTTGGTTGGAATGTGGAGTAATGTGGCGTAGTCTGATGTCGTGTAATGCGTTGTGACGTAATGTGTGATGTGGTGTAATGTGATGTCACGTGCGTAGTTATGCGTCGTGTAATATGTTGTAATATATCATGATGTAGTGTGATATGGTGATGTGCGGTGAAGTCTTGTGTCTTGAGGTGGATTGGGATGTAATATTGTGTAGTGTAGCAAAGTGTCATGAAGGGCAGTCCGGTGTCGTGTAGTGTGTTCTGATGTAATATGATGTAGTGGTGGAGGTGGCGGTGGTGGTGGTGGTGGTGTATGCGTGCGTGTGTGTATGTGTGTGTGTGAGTATGGGTGCGCGCACACGTGCGTGCGTATGTGTGCGCATGAATGTATGCATGCATGTATTTTTGTATGTATGTATGTATGTATGTATGTATGTATATGTGTGTATGTGTATGTGTGTGCGTGTGTGTGTGAATGTGTGTGTTGTGTGTGTGTGTGTGTGGTGTGTGTGTGTGTGTGTGCGTGTGTGTGGTGTGTGTGTGTGTGTGTGTGTGTGGTGTGTGTGTGTGTTGTGTGTGTGTGTGTGTGTGTGTCCACGTTCGCATTCTATTGTGATCTGTCTAAATTCTTGTCTCTTGTTTCCTTCTGTCCAACGGTTGTTCCTATCATACCCATGGAAGTGTACAGATTTCAGCTAGAGCCGTCTAAATGGCACCATGTGGACCACTGGCGCTGTAACTGACAGACCAAATCTGAGTAAGGTTGTAAATGGAATGACTGAATTGAGTGGCGTCAAAGTGATGCCACTGAAACAACATTCGGGATTTAAAACCAGGAGAGAAACCAGTGTCTTATTATCACAGATATGCTTGTAATGAGGCACAGATGTTTTGTGTATAACAAATACTGTAAACAGAACACGGTTATAAATTTTCAGTCGATCATGCAGCCGTTTTTGGAGTCGTTACGGATCTGGATATGCTTGTCAGGTCTGTCCGTTAAGAACCTGCCAGCATCCTTCCCTTATTTTCTTTTATGCAAGCACATTGCTCCACGTACGCTCGCCCGTCTGGTATATTCATGAGAGATTTTCGTGTTTGTGTAAAATGAGAATATGTGTATATATTTCGCGCTCCAAATTTACCCT
>CM031606.1:61881245-61898745 GCA_018398815.1 Conus ventricosus | reverse complement strand
GCTTTGCAATGTTGATGATCAGTAGCAGGGTGGATGGACGTGAGGACAGCTGGGGCGAGATGAGGAGTGGAAAGGGAAATGGTGGGTGGGGGATGTGTGTGTGGGGGGGGGGGGGGGGGGGGGGGGGGGGAAGAAATGAAAGGGAAATAACCGAGGGTGACCTACAGGAAATCGATGAGCTCCGACACAGATGCTGACTGCATTCACATCCTGTGATTAGTCCTGTGATCTTTGACACTGACATTGTGGCTAAGTTTCTTTCCCTACTGTTGTGTTGTGATGGCTATGTTGCTTGTGATTAATCTTCTGTTCTTGTGTTTTATTGTCTGTTCCTCATCTGTTTCCCCTTTACTTTCCTTTTCTTTCGTCCTTTCGTTTTCACTTTCTTTCTTTTCTTGTGTTTTTTTTTTCTTTCTCAAGAGTTTCCCTACCTGGTTGTTGTTTATTGTTTACTGTTCTCTGCTTCATTTCATTTCAATTTTTTTTCTCATTTTTTTTCTTTCTCTTTTTGCTTGTCCAGCGCGCGATTGTCGCATTTATCAATCTTAGAGTTTTCATTACAAAATAATGAACAAAGTCACTTTTCAAACGTCATTGACACAAACACAAGGTCAGAATAAAGGAGAGTGTTGATTCGGGAGGGGAAAGGGGAGGAAGGGGTACACCAAAAAGACACAAAAGGACTGGCACCACAATCGCTGATGGACTCAAGCCCCACATCTGATTTGTTTTTTAGTTTGAATCATTCCATCTCTGCCCACTCTTTCCTTCCTCCCGACCTCTCCTCCATCCCTTTCTCCCTCTACAAACCCCCCTTTCCCCCAAAGTTCCCGTCCCACCATCTGTACATTCACACCCCATCAACATACATAACATACCTCTAACATTACATGTAGATATAACATGATACACCCCAAACAACATCTCCACCATCCAGGTATGCATACACATAGACACATGCACCTGTGGCCAATCCAATGCACCTGTTACCTACACACACACTTCACTCCCGTGGTCCCTTCCCCTTCACCACCCCCCCCCCCCCCCCCCCCTCATACACACACTCAATGCCCTCTTCCAAGCATAAGACTTCTCCTCTAGCAATCTCTTCCATTTCTCTATCTCCATTTCTGTTTGCCTTTCCCCTCTATCTGTCTCTCTTTTTCCTTTTCCCCATTACACACACACACACACACACACACACACACACACCCACACACACACACACACACACCAAACCACCACGCACACACGCACGCACACACACACACACACACAAACAAACACACACACACACACACACACACACACACACACACACACACACACACACACAAACACACACACGCACACACGCACGCACACACACACACACACACACACACACACACACACACACACACACACACACACAAACACACACACGCACACACGCACGCACACACGCACGCACGCATGCAAACTCGCACGCTTGTGCGCGCACGCCCAAACACACACGCACACCTTTAAACACCTATTTGTCCGTTTACGTATATGTTTTTATACGTCATTGCCAATACGTATTTATTTCTCTTTCATTTAATGTCATCAGTCCTGAAGACAGTCTATGACCCAAACTTTGACGCTTTTTGGTCTGCGTTTTTGTTGTTGCTGTTGTCATTTTGTTTCTTTGTTTGCTTGCTTTTTTTTTTATCGGTGGGGGGGGGGGGGGGGGGGGGGGGTGGGGGGGGGGGGGGGGGGAGGGGGAGGGGTTGGTTTATTTGCTTTTGTTCCCTTTATTTATTCTAAATTTTCTGAGCATCCTCAAGATGGTTTGCATTGTTGACAAAAAAAAACAAACAAAAAACCCACAGTTTTCATGGACTAATTTTTGTTTGTTTTGTTTTTTGACACGATTTGAACTCGCGTTCGTTGACACAAAAACACAACTTTCATGGACTTTTAAAAATTATTGTTTTTTGACATGATTTGAGATCGCATTTTTTTTGCGAGGAAACAAGAAACTACATCAACAGTGCAAATGTTTTCTTGATGCCCACTTTCAGATAAACTTTCATTCCAGTGTCTTTTGGCTGTGCGTGTGCTGTAAATGTTTCCATAGTGCCATCGAAAGTATGGCATCACTTTCGCGTGTTGACAAACGTTCCACACTCAACAGACATTGAGATTGATGAATTGATTCCCTTGTCTTTCAATCGCAGTTGTCTGCTGGACTGGTTATTCTCCCCTTTTCCGAATACAACGTAGAACAGATAAACTAACGGTTCAATCTGGAAAGGTAGCCTGTGCCAAAATCTCTTGCAAAAATGCCGTATGAAATAGCCGATTATACACAGAGCGTGCGATGATTTCTCCTTTTTGTGCGTGAAATCTTCATGCATGGTACGGATGGTGTAGTGCTGTGTGTATTACTGTCCGACTCTTACTTTCAAAGGTTTGGACGCGTGTAACGATTATTCCCCACACACCCACACCACACGAACATGGACAGCCAGGCAACACATCAGTAAAGTTTCTTCTCTTTCATGCTGTCTGAACCATCAAAATACACACAAACGCATAATTCTATATTTCAAAAATCAATACACGCCACCACCATTAAGTGTGTGCGACGACACATGGAACTTTAACCGTCGCTCTCTAAACTGACATTTGATTTTTTTCCGGTGCAGACTTCGCTGGCACCTTCAGCACTATCCTAACAGACAATTCACATACTTGGCTGCGTCCAGCCCAAGTCACAGTCTTCACACGGTAAGCAGAACCTTTCACGATACAGTTCGTGGAGTCCTACAGGGTACACCCACACAGCGGGGAAAAAAAAAAAAAAAAAAAAACCGTCGATCTACCGAGCTGGCGGTCAGGCTCTCCACGTCGTCGTAACGGAGAATCCTGAGACCCTTTATTAAACAAGTGCTTTACCGACCTGGCGGTCAGCCTCTCCACGTCGGCTTGACGGAGACAGCGGTCCGGCTGGGGTACGGGCTGTACCCCCACACCCGGTGGCAATCAGCTCCAGGCCGGACTCCTGGGCCTCACCGACACCTGGGGAACTGTATAACTCCATTGGTTACCTAGCCTACTACCTACATATTTATCGCCCTTGTTTTGTCACTAGCAGTCACTCTTCACGTAATACATTTTACTGGAATTTGGGAAAAATACCCATAACATAGTTTGGAAAGAGAGGGGGTTAGTTACCGCCAAGGACACAGACAAACTGAGTACAGGACTAGACAACTAACCCGCCTCTCTTTCCTAATTTTGCTTCATTTTCCGCCCTCAGTCACCCCGTTCTGAAACCCATAACATAGCCTACACAGTTTCAATACAATGGGTGCATTACAATAGAAAAATTCCTCGATTAACACCATGAGTGATTACACTGAAGAAAAAGATTTCCCCACGTAACCCTTTTCAAAGGACCAACAATACAATTATTACCGATAAAGGAACGATTTCCATTTGTTCCTTTATATCAAGAAAAAGAATGTTTTTACTCTTCCACATCAACATCACTTGACGTGTCCACAACAAAGATCAAAACATAAATTTTCATTCCTCAGTTCCACAGCTCACCAACACTCACATCATTATAATACCTTAGGGAAAAGTTAAACAACGTTTTTCTTTTTAAATAATACATTAATGTAACTTGATCACTTTTCCCCGATCATATATAAATATACATCGTCTCTCTTCCATCCACTCACTCATTCTTCTCATCCATCTCTCGACTCACACATTCACTAACCACAACTTCCTAAAATCGTCGTATGTGTTGTCAAGTGTCGTCAGTCACAAGTTCAATCAAAGGAACAATTAAATATTTTAGGCCTTCACTAAGAACTGGAAAATTCACGACCACCTATGGGAAAAACAAGCTCCATTAGTGCAAACCCTAACTTCCATTTAACTAATCAAACATACTTTATTACCGCAAAACTAAGTTGCGAGTCTCTCTTCAGCACAGTGGAGATGTTTCCAGGCCGGCAAATCCGCAGAAACTGAAAGGAAATCCTCGCTCACCTGACTGACAACAAACCGGGGGTGAGTAGCTGTCAGGTCAACAGGTCAACAGGTGAACAGGCAAACTTGTGCCACTTTAGAATTGTCCCCACAATTTGGGACCGGACAAAAATGGTCCGTCACAATGCATATCTTTTTCCAAGCACTGGATAACGCCAGATCGGGTGTGTGTTTTGTGTGTGGTGTGTGTGTGGTGTGTGTGTGTGTGTGCGTGCGTGCGTGCGTGCGTGCGTGCGTGCGTGCGTGCGTGGGTGCGTGCGTGCGTGCGTGCGTGCGTGTGTGTGTGTGTGTGTGTGTGTGTATAAGACAGGGTACCATCAAAACGGTGGTGTCGGTTTGGTATTTAGGCATAATTAGGCATATAATGATAATTAACCTTTTTTCTGCAGTCAAAATTCTTTGTTGGGAATGGATATCCCCCCTTTTCTAAAAAATAGTGTGTTCAATGGCGATTTAAGAAACTATCACAAACAGGGTAAATGAATTCATAAATAAAATTAAGCAAGGCACTCTGAGGAGTGAAGATCTCCGCTAGCGTGGAAAGGAAGCTGGAATTTGAATTTGATATTGGAATTTGGCTTTGCCCTCGAAGTCAGTACATGACAAAAATCATCTTCCGCCAGGGAACTAATTGTTCGGGCAGGCTGAGAGAATTTCCTCACATATGTAGATCCCCCCCCCCCCCCCCCCCCCCCCGACAAAACTTGCAAAGACACTAAACGCCAGCGCTTGTTTCAGCGGAACGTTTTCATATTCCATGAAAACGAACATCTCAGGCAGTTAACAATCAATGACAAATAGCTTCACATTGTTCACGTTCAGCGTTCAACAGAACAAGCAAAGTTCAAACTGTTCACGTTCACGTTTATTTCACCATAGAGTTTCACTGTGACACGAAAACGTTGAACTGCGTACGTAACTATCAGTTCACTGGAGTGTCTCCATTGTATTTATGTTACGTGAAAAGTTTGTAACAACCCTGTCAATGGCGTGAGCGCCTCCTGTATATACGCCATTGGGTTGGTACTTGTTGGCACGGATTCACGGATTTACTCCCCTTGTATATATTTTAACCTTGTAGAACGGAGATCCGCTGTTTCATCCAGATCCGTAGATCCGTACCATTGATCCACATCAAAATTCCATGGGTTAGTGTCCGCGCTATGTTCCATCTTTTTGACAAGTTTGGTTAAAACAGGTTAATTAGTTTCTGCGTGGTGCTGAGTAATTAATTACCCTACCCCCAGCCTCTTACGGATGCAGGTGAAAATACAGCTTCCCCAGAGACGGTAATCACCACCGACTCGCGAGGGGCCATATCAGGGTTGAACTGGGTAAACAGATACATAAACAGATGTTTGACGAAAGAAAGTCATTGGCCATCACGGAGAAGTTTTACAAAACTAACAGTCCGGTTTGAAACGCTATCATACAGCAAATTTTGTCCATGCAGATGTTGCTTTTTTTTTTTTTTTGCATGTTCACACAAATGTTTTTGACGAAGGTTGTGATTCTTGTTTTTATTTTAAACACTTACATCAGCTTTTTTTTTTTTTTAATATAATATCTTTCGGCTTTTCTTTTCATGTCCTTTTGTTTCCAGACTGGTTTCCATTCTTCGTTCTTTCTTTCACCCTTTTTCTTTTATTCTATTTCCTTTTTTTTGTCGTCCATGCTGCTCACGCCATGAACGTGAAATGCATTCAGTCTGTCAGTCTTATGGCCTTTCTTTGCAACTCTGATACGATTCTCTGCGTTCGGACATGAAATGTTCAGCGCGTCTTCTTCTTCTTTCTTTCCTTCTCTCCCCACTTTTAGTTTCCTTGATCCGATTCACCTTAGCCATCGGCTTGGGTGTATAAAAAAAAAGACCGATACACAGATGATTCGGCTTCCTTTCTCCTTACAAACGGTGATTCAGATTCCTTTCTCCTTTTGAATCATTCTGTGCCTCTTTAATTACTTATTTTCCTTGTTTTCTTTTTCATGGCTCTTTTTTTCCTCCTCCTCCCCCTCCATTTTTTCTGCGTCACGGTATAAACATGAGATGCTCAGCCCAGCCCAAGGTCTCTCTCATCAAAGGGAAAATGTTTTCATCAATTCTCTTCCTCGTTCATTTGCGATGGTTGTAAACTGGAGCAGGACTAGGGTGGAGCACGTTTCGAAGGTTACAGACTTCACGGCACTGTCTATTAACGTTTTTTCCCGATCAGTTTGAAAAGGTGAAACGGTGTACCTGTGACACACTAAAGTAAGATGACGACGTAGGTGGGGTGTGGAAGGAAAGAGGGGGGGGGGGGGGGAGGTGGTAGGAGGGGGTGAGGGGGTGTATATGTAGAAGAGGAGTGGAAGACTGAAGGAGATAAAAAAGGGGGAAAAAATAGCAAGGAAGCGGCGTGAGAAGGAAGAGGTAAAGAGAAAAATGAGAAAGACTCCCTTCCCTGTATGTTCGGGCGCTTGGATGGTTCAGGAAACTTAGTGCGCAGCCACTTGTTACGAAATTCCGTTGGCATCAGACATTAAAAAAAAAAATCAACAAAAAAAATCTGCCATTCGCAAAGTGTTGTCGTTCTGGTGGTATTGTATCTTCCCCCTCCTCCCCCTCCCCTCTCCCTCCCCATACACACACACACACACACACACACACACACACACACACACACACACACACACACCACACACACACACACACTTGCGATATTTATGCTTGTATATGGCTAATGAGGATGTGGGAGCTTAAACTGGTCACCTGTTGTTGTTTTTTTTTCTCTCAGTCTTCTTCTTCAACCTTTCTTATTTGTCTGTCTATCTGTCCGTCTCTTTCTTTCCTTTTCTCATGTATGTTTGTATCTTCGTTTGTTTGTTTGCTTCTTTCCTTCCTTCCTTCCTTCCTTCCTTCCTTCCTTCCTTCCTTCTCGCTCTTTGTCTGTCTGACTCTTATTCCTGTTCTCCTTTCTGTGTTCCCCGTCGCATCCACCTTTTTCTCTTTGCCATGGAGATAGCCATAACAATGGATGACAGCTTGGTAACGAAAACAACAGAGTTGGTGTGAACTTTTTCCCCACTCATTTTTTTTACTCTGAGGAAAGTAAACATTCAAGTGTCGACGAAACTGAAAAGGAAAACAAACAATTTCAAGAGCCATATGACGCGTCTTATCAATGTACCTTTCCACTAGCCTATCAGACCTCGACAACATCAATGCCCATTTTTGTTATGATTGAAACAATGTTATCAGAGTCATAATGTCCATAAGCTATTCGTGACCCGCAAAGTTAAGGATGCGGTCTCCGTGAATGTCACAAAACATTGTCCAGACACGAAATTCGTCTGAAAATACGGACTACTTCTTGCTACTTCTAACTACGCATACAGTACTTACAATACGATGGTTTTGCACAAGCTACGAGATCTTTTTCAATAGATTAAAGTGATATGCTTATGATATGAGCAGTCAGTACAGTTGGAATGTAAATGCCTGCAAAAACATTTTATTAAGTGTTTTTTTTTTCAATATTTCATAATTTTCCAATAAAAGCGATTTCTGCAAAGCCGCCATATTATGATACTGTAATTAAAAAAAAATCAAATAACAACTTTTCGGGGAAATATTAGAATACTATTTAATTCGGAAAAGAAATAATCATTTATATTCCGACTGTACTAGGCTGGTGGTATGGGAAGCAAATCTTTAAGTTTGCATGACGTTCAATACCAGGTGACATTTTACTGATCATAAATAAATCACTAACCAAAGTTACCACACAATTTTCCCAGTGCACACACGCACACAACCCCCATCCCCGTTCTCTCTGTCTGTCTGTCTGTCTGTCTCTCTCTCTCTCTCTCTCTCTCTCTTGTACATACATACATACATACATACAGACGGACGCACACGAGCGGGGTAGCTAACAAACACACACACACACACACACACACACACACACACACACAACACACACACACACACACACACACACACACACACACACACGCACGCACACACGCACACACTCACACATATGTTACATTAAAAAAACATCTACAAAGGTTTACTTATCCTGTGAACCTTTCGGTTGCATGGAAGACGTATATAAATCAGTAATAATTTACAATAAAGGTAACACAAATATATAACAAGTGTAGCAATAGAAAAATAAAGGCTGCCTTTTGTTGTTGTTGTTGTTGTTGTAAAGACAATGACCCAAAGCAAAAGGATCGAGAGACTAAATGGCAACATGAACCGTATTAAATTAATCTTCTTTTTCGTAACACACACACACACACACACACACAACCACACACACTTTCTTTTTTTAATTTCTTCCTATCTCGGTATTAATTCGTCTTTGTCTCTCTATCCCTTCTTCCGGTCCAAACAGTCACACAACGTAACAGTACTGCCGCAACATGGCAAATGGCGTGCAAGGACACACATTTAAAAGGCCGGGCTAACCTGAAAGTTATGGGAACAGATGAGGAGTTGTGGGGGGTGGAATGGAAATGGGATGGGGATCACAACTGATAAATGACTTGAACTTTCTGCTGAGAAATCGACAACACGCCCGGAGTTCGCTGACAATTCATTGTTGACTTTATTACGGAAAAACTCGTCTGAAACGGTGTAATGCTTATGATGTGGAAAAAATTCACTTTGCCCTGTCAAAAGGGGCGGTTTTGTCTACATGGGGGATATCGGGAGGAAGGGGTTTTCTAAGGATATTTTGCAACATCACCAGAAAATGTTATGCTTACTGTTTCTTCTTTTCTTGCAGTCTCTTTGACTGCCTTTCCAAAAAAAAAAAAAAAAGAAAGAAAGAAAAACCTTCTTTACTGTCGCTCACATTTCCTCTTTTTTCTTTCTTTTCTTTTTTGTCTATGTGGGGTTTTTTTCCGGTTGCTGTTGTTATAATCTGGCCACTGTGCAGTGTGCATATAAAGACCTGGTCCAGACTGAACACGAGCTGTACATTCCACCTGTGTCTTTTCACAGCATGATGGTTGAGGTTTTTCCTTATTACTATCATTATTTCCTTTTTTTCTTTTTCTTTTCTCTCGTTTTCTTTCTTTTGCTTTCTTTCCTTAAAAAACAACAACAACAACAACAACAAAACTTCTGTGTAGACAATGACTGTGAGGTGACGATAGCCTTGATATGGTCCTTAGCGGTCGACTGGACTATTATAAGTAACATGAAATGAATTGAAATCAATCATTATGCCCCCCCCCCTCCTCCACGAATTGTTCTTTTATTCTATATCTGGTGGTGATGAATTAAAGAGAAATGAGTGTTACGTGCAGTACGGCCTGGACTTATTGGCCTTGAGGATGTTGACAAATTTACCTGTCATGGCAGTACGGCCTGGACTTATTGGCCTTGAGGATGTTGACAAATTTACCTGCCATGGCAGTACGGCCTGGACTTATTGGCCTTGAGGATGTTGACAAATTTACCTGTCATGGCAGTACGGCCTAGACTTATTGGCCTTGAGGATGTTTACAAATTTACCTGTCATGGTAGTACGGCCTGGACTTATTGGCCTTGAGGATGTTGACAAATTTACCTGTCATGGCAGTACGGCCTGGACTTATTGGCCTTGAGGATGTTGACAAATTTACGTGTCATGGCAGTACGGCCTGGACTTATTGGCCTTGAGGATGTTGACAAATTTACCTGTCATGGCAGTAAGGCCTGGACTTATTGGCCTTGAGGATGTTGACAAATTTACCTGTCATGGCAGTACGGCCTGGACTTATTGGCCTTGAGGATGTTGACAAATTTACCTGTCATGGCAGTACGGCCTGGACTTATTGGCCTTGAGGATGTTGACAAATTTACCTGTCATGGCAGTACGGCCTGGACTTATTGGCCTTGAGGATGTTGACAAATTTACCTGTCATGGCAGTACGGCCTGGACTTATTGGCCTTGAGAATGTTGACAAATTTACCTGTCATGGCAGTACGGCCTGGACTTATTGGCCTTGAGGATGTTGACAAATTTACCTGTCATGGCAGTACGGCCTGGACTTATTGGCCTTGAGGATGTTGACAAATTTACCTGTCATGGCAGTACGGCCTGGACTTATTGGCCTTGAGGATGTTGACAAATTTACCTGTCATGGTAGTACGGCCTTGACTTATTGGCCTTGAGGATGTTGACAAATTTACCTGTCATGGCAGTACGGCCTGGACTTATTGGCCTTGAGGATGTTGACAAATTTACCTGTCATGGTAGTACGGCCTTGACTTATTGGCCTTGAGGATGTTGACAAATTTACCTGTCATGGTAGTACGGCCTTGACTTATTGGCCTTGAGGATGTTGACAAATTTACCTGTCATGGCAGTACGGCCTGGACTTATTGGCCTTGAGGATGTTGACAAATTTACCTGTCATGGCAGTACGGCCTGGACTTATTGGCCTTGAGGATGTTGACAAATTTACCTGTCATGGCAGTACGGCCTGGACTTATTGGCCTTGAGGATGTTGACAAATTTACCTGTCATGGCAGTACGGCCTGGACTTATTGGCCTTGAGGATGTTGACAAATTTACCTGTCATGGCAGTACGGCCTGGACTTATTGGCCTTGAGGATGTTGACAAATTTACCTGTCATGGCAGTACGGCCTGGACTTATTGGCCTTGAGGATGTTGACAAATTTACCTGTCATGGCAGTACGGCCTGGACTTATTGGCCTTGAGGATGTTGACAAATTTACCTGTCATGGTAGTACGGCCTAGACTTATTGGCCTTGAGGATGTTGACAAATTTACCTGTCATGGCAGTACGGCCTTGACTTATTGGCCTTGAGGATGTTGACAAATTTACCTGTCATGGCAGTACGGCCTGGACTTATTGGCCTTGAGGATGTTGACAAATTTACCTGTCATGGCAGTACGGCCTAGACTTATTGGCCTTGAGGATGTTTACAAATTTACCTGTCATGGCAGTACGGCCTAGACTTATTGGCCTTGAGGATGTTGACAAATTTACCTGTCATGGCAGTACGGCCTAGACTTATTGGCCTTGAGGATGTTGACAAATTTACCTGTCATGGCAGTACGGCCTAGACTTATTGGCCTTGAGGATGTTGACAAATTTACCTGTCATGGCAGTACGGCCTAGACTTATTGGCCTTGAGGATGTTGACAAATTTACCTGTCATGGCAGTACGGCCTAGACTAATTGGCCTTGAGGATGTTGACAAATTTACCTGTCATGGCAGTACGGCCTAGACTTATTGCCTTGAGGATGTTGACAAATTTACCTGTCATGGCAGTACGGCCTAGACTTATTGGCCTTGAGGATGTTGACAAATTTACCTGTCATGGTAGTACGGCCTTGACTTATTGGCCTTGAGGATGTTGACAAATTTACCTGTCATGGCAGTACGGCCTAGACTTATTGGCCTTGAGGATGTTGACAAATTTACCTGTCATGGCAGAACGGCCTGGACTTATTGGCCTTGAGGATGTTGACAAATTTACCTGTCATGGCAGTACGGCCTAGACTTATTGGCCTTGAGGATGTTGACAAATTTACCTGTCATGGTAGTACGGCCTTGACTTATTGGCCTTGAGGATGTTGACAAATTTACCTGTCATGGCAGTACGGCCTAGACTTATTGGCCTTGAGGATGTTGACAAATTTACCTGTCATGGCAGAACGGCCTAGACTTATTGGCCTTGAGGATGTTGACAAATTTACCTGTCATGGCAGTACGGCCTAGACTTATTGGCTTTGAGGATGTTGACAAATTTACCTGTCATGGCAGTACGGCCTGGACTTATTGGCCTTGAGGATGTTGACAAATTTACCTGTCATGGTAGTACGGCCTAGACTTATTGGCCTTCAGGATGTTGACAAATTTACCTGTCATGGCAGTACGGCCTGGACTTATTGGCCTTGAGGATGTTGACAAATTTACCTGTCATGGCAGTACGGCCTGGACTTATTGGCCTTGAGGATGTTGACAAATTTACCTGTCATGGCAGTACGGCCTAGACTTATTGGCCTTGAGGATGTTGACAAATTTACCTGTCATGGCAGTACGGCCTGGACTTATTGGCCTTGAGGATGTTGACAAATTTACCTGTCATGGCAGTACGGCCTGGACTTATTGGCCTTGAGGATGTTGACAAATTTATCTGTCATGGCAGTACGGCCTGGACTTATTGGCCTTGAGGATGTTGACAAATTTACCTGTCATGGCAGTACGGCCTGGACTTATTGGCCTTGAGGATGTTGACAAATTTACCTGTCATGGCAGTACGGCCTGGACTTATTGGCCTTGAGGATGTTGACAAATTTACCTGTCATGGCAGTACGGCCTGGACTTATTGGCCTTGAGGATGTTGACAAATTTACCTGTCATGGCAGTACGGCCTGGACTTATTGGCCTTGAGGATGTTGACAAATTTACCTGTCATGGCAGTACGGCCTGGACTTATTGGCCTTGAGGATGTTGACAAATTTACCTGTCATGGCAGTACGGCCTTGACTTATTGGCCTTGAGGATGTTGACAAATTTACCTGTCATGGCAGTACGGCCTAGACTTATTGGCCTTGAGGATGTTGACAAATTTACCTGTCATGGCAGTACGGCCTAGACTTATTGGCCTTGAGGATGTTGACAAATTTACCTGTCATGGCAGTACGGCCTAGACTTATTGGCCTTGAGGATGTTGACAAATTTACCTGTCATGGCAGTACGGCCTAGACTTATTGGCCTTGAGGATGTTGACAAATTTACCTGTCATGGCAGTACGGCCTAGACTTATTGGCCTTGAGGATGTTGACAAATTTACCTGTCATGGTATTAGCTGTTATCAATATTTCATAAGTAGCGTGTGTTTTGACTGTTGCATTCGCTTGTTTGCTGTGGTGGTGTGGTGTGTGTGTGTGTGTGTGTAACGGGACATTTATTTCTTTTTGGTAAAGTCCTGCGAGTTGGGTAACTATCGGCTAAGCTAATCAAATAATAAAACGGAAATTGCGACTGAGAATTATCTCCCTTGTTATCTTTTGTCTGTTGTCACATGGTCCAGAGCGCTCGCGCAAGAGTCGGTCAGCTGTACACTGCATGTTGGGAGCTTTTCCATGTCACATTTGATTTGGGCCAGGGGTGGTATTAGCGGGGGTATCCAAACACGGCAGACACGCAACACTGGGTCTTTTGTGAAGAGGCGGACAGGCTGGTGATGACAGGCGTGGAGGGGACCTACTTTCGGTTGCGACTACTGAGCGTATCGATCGGCTTGTGAGTGGGTGACATACATGGAAACTAGGAATTGAAGAATAGAGCCCCCCCCCCCCCTCCCCCCGCCTACATACACACATAGGCACACACAGACACAGACACAGACACACACACACACACACACACATGCACACACACACACACACACACACACACACACACACACACACACACACACACACACGTGCGCGAACTGTTGGGGTGGCCTTGCTGGAACCATTAAGTTCTTAAACTAAAGTTGTTTAGTGTTTTACTAACGTAGGATAAAACGGTTATATGATATATATATATATATGGCGATCACCACCAGTCATAGACGATATGAAACCCTTTGAAGATCAAATGAAAAGAATGATAACCAATATTGAATTCAAAAAATCTAACAGCGGTTTCCAAACAACATTAAAAAACCAAATAAAACAGGTACAAAATGACAAAAAAATATTTGTGAAGGCTGATAAAACTAGCAATTACTACAAAATGGAAACAAAGGAATATTCTCAACTCCTTGACAAAAACATCCAGAAAAACTACAAAAAAGCCGACAAAAATACACATGACAGTATCCGCACTAAAGAAAAAGAACTTGCAGAGCGCATAGACCTAAGTGACAGGATAGAAGCGACAGCAACAAAAGAAGCTTTCATAACACTCAAAGACCACAAGCCCAACTTTCACATAATCCAACATGTAGACTATAAACCCATCCAAATCTGAATTAGGCAAAATAAGCAAGAAAATTCTGGAAAAAATAATAAAGGACATAAAATCAAACTCTGATTACAACCTCTGGAAGAAACACATACGAAGTTATTCAATGGTTCAAAACACTCAATAAACAAAGTAATACAGTATTCATCACATTTGACATAGTAGACTTTTACCCATCCATAGATGAGGAACTACTCACCAAAGCCCTGAAGTTTGCCAGTAACCACACAGACATAACAGGGTCAGAAATGGAAATCATTCTCCACACCAAGAAAACATTATTACACAGCAGAAATGAAACCTGGATCAGGAAAACCAACAGAAACTCAACATTCGACGTAACCATGGGTTCATATGATGGTGCAGAAACATGTGAACTGGTCGGACTATTCATGCTGTCCAACATCAAGAAAAAACTCGGAAAACAAGTCGGACTATACAGAGACGATGGCCTTGCTGCACTAACCAACAACCCAAGAACCATCGAAAACAAGAAGAAAGAACTATGCAAAATCTTCCAAAACCACAACTTAAAGATTACCATTGAAGCAAACAAAAAGGTAGTGAACTACTTAGACATAACACTGGATCTCAACAATCATATATACAAACCATACAAGAAACCCAACGATACACCTCTTTATGTACACACCAAAAGTAACCATCCACCATCTGTATTGAAGACCATACCCCATGGCATAAACAAGAGACTATCAAACCTGTCATGCAGTGAGAGAGTGTTCAACAATGCAGCAGTAGAATACCAGGAGGCACTACAAACAAGTGGATACAATTACAAATTACAATACAACCCAGACAACAACACAAATAAAAGCAAGAAAAATAGGAAAAGAAAAATCATATGGTATAACCCCCCATACGACGGGAAAGTCAAAACGAACATAGGGAAAGAATTCCTTAGAATCCTAACAACTTCATTTCCAAAAGAACACAAATTGTCCAAAATATTTAACAAAAACACTGTCAAACTATCGTACTCATGTATGCCCAACCTCAAAAACCTGATTGACGCATCTAACAAAATGAAAATCAACACAGCAAAGAAGGGTGAAGAAAGGAAATCTTGCAATTGCACCAGAAAGGAGCAGTGCCCACTGAACAACAAATGTCTTCACAGCAACATTGTATACCAGGCTACTGTGACATCAGAAAATGAAAAAGAAACATACATAGGGATCACTGAAAACCACTTCAAAACCAGATATGCAAACCACAAACAGTCATTTAATAAAGAAAAATATAAAAACCAAACAGAACTGAGCAAATATATCTGGAAACTTAAAGACGCAAAACAAGCTACAATTTATCCTGGAAAATCATAAAAAGAGCATCACCATACAGCAATGTTTCAAAAAGGTGCAGCCTATGTTTAACTGAAAAATGGTTAATACTATGCAAACCATACTTAGCAACTTTAAACACCAAAACAGAAATAGTAAACAACTGCAGGCATAAATGGAAATCGTTGTTAGTGAACACATCCAAAACAAAAACCTGAAAGCCCCCAAAAACACGTGCAGCCAACCCGCACGTGCAAACAACCGCAAACGGGAGCCCACACGCTATATAACATCGGCGGTGGCAAACCGAGGGCCATCCTGATGACAGCGCAACACGCTCGAAACAAATTTGTAGATAGTTTTAAGATTCCTCTTTTAACTTCTTTAACTAATGTTGCTCCCCAAGGGGTCGAGCACTTTTAAAGTCATTTTAGGCTTTTTAATCATATTCATCTATATATATATATAGATAGATAGATAGATAGATAGATAGATAGATAGAAGACAGACAGACAGACAGACAGACACACACACACACACAGAAGAGAGAGAGAGAGAGAGAGAGAGAGAGAGAGAGAGAGAGAGAGAGAGATGATTCGCTTCATTGAAGAGCGTAACTCTTACATACCTTACACATATAGCTGAACCGTACGACAAACCAACAGTTTCTTTTTTTCTTTTCTTTTTCAATAGAAACCTGTGTGTTCTTCGCTTTTACTTTTCTTGATTTCCTTCCAGGACTTAATCAACCGAACAACCGTCAACAACGACCGCTGATAAATTTCTAGACATAAACCCACATGTCTACTTTCACATAATTATAACAGATATGCACATACGCTGACAAATGGACCAATGAACGCTAGGGCAGCAGTCATGAACAGTGTTGTGATCAAGCTCAGAATGAAAAACAACAACAACAACAACAACAACAACATATAATTGATGCTTTGCCTCCTTGAAAATGCAGAGTGAATTATGAACAAATTGCCTTTTCAGTGGATATGAAGAACTCTAAAAAACAATGTAAAAAAAAAAGGAAAAAAAAAGCGCCCAGTTTTGCATTTCCAGAACACCAAGTTGCAGGGGAAGGGGGGGGGGGGGGGGGCGACAATTCTATCATGATGGATTAGTGTTTTTCCATGGGCCGATGTTGATAGATTCATCTCTCACTGTCGTGCCGTTTCGTTTAGCCGATGGATTCTTGAAGCAGGTTTTCGTGACCAATACCGTGATTGTAGTAATCTGTACCATGACGGTGGCGTTTCGGTAGAGTGGTTTTGCCGTGGATAGGGGAATTCCAGGTACACGCCAACCTACGGCTGCCCTGAACGTAGATACGCAGTGAAACTTGCGCGTACCCCCCCCCCCCCCTTCCCTCCCTAATCCCCCACTCTCCCACTATGGTCCCTGCTTTCTGCTAAGAAACTGACATGCCGTTACTGCAAGGTTTTTGTTTTTATTTGTTTGGTTTTCAAACCTTAATTGTGGATCTTACTATTTCCGCCAACCATAATATCCCACGCTCTTTCATAGTTTGCTTATTTGTGGTGGGGGGGGGGGGGGGGGGGGGGGGGGGGGGAAGGGGGAAGGGGGGAGAAGAAATGCATTGCAAGAAATTTCGTGCAAATATGAAAATTCAATGTGGTCGAAACACAAAGGCTTAGACTTTTGGCAAAGATCCGGGCTGCGGATTTTTGACTAACGGGTAGGTCCACGGAATCCTTCCGACGTCGGCAGAGGTCTGCGTTTACCCATAGCGCCCGTCTAGCTTAGGAAACGGTCATCTGCAGCACTGTGGTTCCGTGGATATGATCGTTGATGTCGCCCTGCCAGGTTTGTTGGTTTCCTCTTCCCAGCTCATAACAGTTATTTGGTCTCCTGGCAAAGTTGAGGGAAATGACTACAAACAGCTTTGGTGCGTCTCTGGTGGGGATCGGCTTTCTACGTCACAGTGTATACGTCACCGTGTCTCCACGTCTCTGTGTCTCTGTATCACCTTTTCCTTTCAAAGAGGGTTCTACACCACCCTGTCTATGTGCTAGGGTTAGGGTTTGGTTAGAGGTTTGGTTAGGGTTAGGGTCAGACATAATTACAGACACGGTGTCATACGGACACGCTGGTATACAGACCCAGTGATACAGAGACACGGTGACATATTGATACGATGACATTTAGACATGTGACATATAGACGCTG
>CM031606.1:61868745-61876245 GCA_018398815.1 Conus ventricosus | reverse complement strand
ATTGGGTCGATTCTAAAAAAAAAAAAAAAAAAGTTGCGTCATGACAGAGATGTCATCGCCAAGTGATGCAAAGTCTAAAAATCATCTCCACCTCCACCAATATACACAACAACACACACACACACACACACACACACACACACATTTTATCACCTTTCTCCTCCATTCTCTTCTCCACTCTCTCTCTCTCTCTCTCTCTCTCTTGGGCGATTATCATGGTACTGGTTGTACCGGAGGGAACAACTTAGTGGGTATCAAATGGAAGGGAACTCAGTACGTGTTTCTAATGATCAGTCATGCGTGTTCAGGCGTTATGGATGCTTTGTTTGTAGCTTACGAATCCAGAATTTTTCTCTTTAGATTTGTCTGAATGTCACTGTCTGTGTACTGTTTTTTCCATGGGCATACAACGCATGTCTTGAAGTGAGTGGTTGTGCATGTTGCAATGATGTGTGACGTGAGTGTTTGCATTGTTCTGCGCGCGCACGATTTGCAATGTAACAACCTTTTCCCGTTCAATTCTAACTACCCCAACACCTTCACCCCCACCCTTCCCTCAACCCTCCCAAACCCATTGCGATTTTAGGGACTCCGACACAGAACGAAAGTCGCACCAACCGGAACATCTCACGTCTTCCCCATATCACCACGCCACAGCCGGTTAGTCAGAAAAGTCGGACTGGAGGAGAGACGATAAGGCGCGGATAAAAGCGGCGGCAAAGGAGCCATCATTAACATTCAATGCCTGAGGCCGGACAAATTGTAGCCGATTTGTTCCGGCCTGGCCTGACACTGGGAGATAGGGTGGCACGGACGGCGGCATTTTAGTGAATCCCTGATGACTTTGTGATTCCCCTCTGGCATCGCTGGTGGCGATACACCTGGTATGCTAGACAGAGAGAGAGAGAGAGAGAGAGAGAGAGAGAGAGAGAGAGAGAGAAAGCGAGAGAGAGATAGAGAGAGAGACAGAGAGAGAGAGAGAGAGACACAGAGAGAGAGAGGGGGGGGGGGGAGGGGCAGGCCATACCAACAAAATGATTCTATTCCTCTGTGGCTGGCACTTAGATGTTTCTTGTGTCTGAATGGAACAGTTCTGGTGGATTTGAACGTGAATACTATAAATCCCTCGGACATAAGGGACAAACAAATTACAAGAGAAAACATGACGCGTTTCGACCTCTTTAGTCTTCTTCAGTGAAAAAATAAACAAACAACATTCAGGATGATGAACACGAAGAACGAGCAATTACTTATGTCGTCTAATTGGGCGCGAATGCGAATTTGGTGAACTTGATTCATGAAATAGGCCTATTCGTTATATTTCCATACTGAAAACGAAGTTGTGAATTATATATTTGATTTACACAAAATGGGAGGAAAATCATGAATTAAATGAACGAGTCTTTTTTGAAGTGTTAGATATAGCTTATAATTTTCTGTTCCTTAAATCTCTGTAGCGAAACTGATTTTCTTTCCTTTAGAATTAAAAAAAGAAATACCATTACTTCCACTCTTCACAACAATTACTATTGTTTATCATCATCATCATCATCAGCAGCAGCAGCAGCAGCAACAGCATTGCAATTTATGGCCAGAGGGAAACATTAGCCGGGGAAAATTTTAGATAGACATGTACGTGTAGACACTAATTCTGTAAGATGTTTGTGTTTTCTTGAAAATTGCGTTCAGTTGCAACTGTTACTTTACACATAGATGTGACATAATTATGTTAAATGATACTTTATGCATACATAACAAGGAATATTAACTTCCATACTATCAAGATAAGAAAGACCCTCTGATACAGTCTCTAATAAACAGGAGAGTAGACTCAAATTGACATATACAAGTACAGCATAGTTTATCCTTCATGATGAACGAAGCAAGAGAGCCACACTAAAGCAGCAAATGAAACAGTCTTGACAACAACAGTCACCAAAGCACCATAAACTTGTTTTTTTTTTTGTGACTGAACAAAACAAATTCTAATGGTAACAAATCCAATGGCAGCAGTAAACATGGGGATATCCGAAATTGAAGATCAAATACAATATAATGCCGTCTGACTGTAAAGTCAACAGCAGATAAAAACACAAATACCTGGGCCATGTCTAGGCTGAAAATAAAGGCGCACTTAAAATGAAAAGAAATCTTGTTCAAATTATGACTCGCTCCTTGTATACATCTACAAAAAAAAACCTACGCTTCACTGTCCTCCCCACGACCCCTCACCTTCCTTTTCCGTCACCTCCCCCCTTTCACCCGACGTGTATTATGTCCCTTTAATGCTCACTGAAGGGAAAGCACGCGTGTTGATTGGTACGGAGTTAATAATATACTTCGTTGAACGAAAGACAGCGCAGTACTAGCCGACAGCTCTCGACAGCATCACCCCGCTTGGGATTGATCACTTTGATAAGACATGACACACGTGGCACGTGAGTCGGATGGGCAATTCGTCTCTCTTTTCTTCTTGTGTTTTCGACTTATAGTTGTAGGGATTCTAATGGCGACTTATAGTTGTAGGGATTCTAATGTCGACTTATAGTTGTAGGGATTCTAATGGCGACTTATAGTTGTAGGGATTCTAATGGCGACTTATAGTTGTAGGGATTCTAATGGCGACTTATAGTTGTAGGGATTCTAATGTCGACTTATAGTTGTAGGGATTCTAATGGCGACTTATAGTTGTAGGGATTCTAATGGCGACTTATAGTTGTAGGGATTCTAATGTCGACTTATAGTTGTAGGGATTCTAATGTCGACTTATAGTTGTAGGGATTCTAATGGCGACTTATAGTTGTAGGGATTCTAATGTCGACTTATAGTTGTAGGGATTCTAATGTCGACTTATAGTTGTAGGGATTCTAATGTCGACTTATAGTTGTAGGGATTCTAATGTCGACTTATAGTTGTAGGGATTCTAATGGCGACTTATAGTTGTAGGGATTCTAATGTCGACTTATAGTTGTAGGGATTCTAATGTCGACTTATAGTTGTAGGGATTCTAATGGCGACTTATAGTTGTAGGGATTCTAATGTCGACTTATAGTTGTAGGGATTCTAATGTCGACTTATAGTTGTAGGGATTCTAATGTCGACTTATAGTTGTAGGGATTCTAATGGCGACTTATAGTTGTAGGGATTCTAATGGCGACTTATAGTTGTAGGGATTCTAATGTCGACTTATAGTTGTAGGGATTCTAATGGCGACTTATAGTTGTAGGGATTCTAATGGCGACTTATAGTTGTAGGGATTCTAATGGCGACTTATAGTTGTAGGGATTCTAATGTCGACTTATAGTTGTAGGGATTCTAATGGCGACTTATAGTTGTAGGGATTCTAATGTCGACTTATAGTTGTAGGGATTCTAATGGCGACTTATAGTTGTAGGGATTCTAATGTCGACTTATAGTTGTAGGGATTCTAATGGCGACTTATAGTTGTAGGGATTCTAATGGCGACTTATAGTTGTAGGGATTCTAATGTCGACTTATAGTTGTAGGGATTCTAATGTCGACTTATAGTTGTAGGTATTCTAATGTCGACTTATAGTTGTAGGGATTCTAATGTCGACTTATAGTTGTAGGGATTCTAATGTCGACTTATAGTTGTAGGGATTCTAATGTCGACTTATAGTTGTAGGGATTCTAATGGCGACTTATAGTTGTAGGGATTCTAATGTCGACTTATAGTTGTAGGGATTCTAATGGCGACTTATAGTTGTAGGGATTCTAATGGCGACTTATAGTTGTAGGGATTCTAATGTCGACTTATAGTTGTAGGGATTCTAATGTCGACTTATAGTTGTAGGGATTCTAATGGCGACTTATAGTTGTAGGGATTCTAATGTCGACTTATAGTTGTAGGGATTCTAATGTCGACTTATAGTTGTAGGGATTCTAATGGCGACTTATAGTTGTAGGGATTCTAATGTCGACTTATAGTTGTAGGGATTCTAATGTCGACTTATAGTTGTAGGGATTCTAATGGCGACTTATAGTTGTAGGGATTCTAATGGCGACTTATAGTTGTAGGGATTCTAATGGCGACTTATAGTTGTAGGGATTCTAATGGCGACTTATAGTTGTAGGGATTCTAATGTCGACTTATAGTTGTAGGGATTCTAATGTCGACTTATAGTTGTAGGGATTCTAATGGCGACTTATAGTTGTAGGGATTCTAATGTCGACTTATAGTTGTAGGGATTCTAATGTCGACTTATAGTTGTAGGGATTCTAATGGCGACTTATAGTTGTAGGGATTCTAATGGCGACTTATAGTTGTAGGGATTCTAATGTCGACTTATAGTTGTAGGGATTCTAATGTCGACTTATAGTTGTAGGGATTCTAATGTCGACTTATAGTTGTAGGGATTCTAATGTCGACTTATAGTTGTAGGGATTCTAATGTCGACTTATAGTTGTAGGGATTCTAATGTCGACTTATAGTTGTAGGGATTCTAATGTCGACTTATAGTTGTAGGGATTCTAATGTCGACTTATAGTTGTAGGGATTCTAATGTCGACTTATAGTTGTAGGGATTCTAATGTCGACTTATAGTTGTAGGGATTCTAATGGCGACTTATAGTTGTAGGGATTCTAATGTCGACTTATAGTTGTAGGGATTCTAATGTCGACTTATAGTTGTAGGGATTCTAATGTCGACTTATAGTTGTAGGGATTCTAATGTCGACTTATAGTTGTAGGGATTCTAATGTCGTTAGGGATTCTAATGTCGTTAGGGATTCTAATGTCGTTAGGGATTCTAATGTCGTTGAAAGACGGAAGGTTACAGCAAAATAACGAACAAGAACATGAAGAGAAAAGAAGAAGGGAGAGGAAGGGAAAAAGGACGAAGCATGCGGAGAAGAAATAAGAAAGAAGAGGAAAAGGAGACGAAGATAATGAATAAAGATAGAAGTGGAGGAGAAGAAGGAAAAGGACACATCATAAAGAGGGGGGGGGGGGGGGGGGGGGGGGGGGGGAAGATGAGAGACACACCAAAAAAAAAAAAAAAAAAAAAAAAAGAAGAAGAAGGAGAAGAAAGGAGAAGATGAAGAAGGAGAAAGTAACAGCGAAGAAGATGATGAAAAAAAAAAGGAGGAAAAGTCGACGAAGATGAAGAATTACATGAAGCAAAAGATGTAGAACAAGAAGTATCTGCAGAAGATGAAGTCAAAGAAGAACAGAAGAAGGAGATCGAAAAGCAGAAAGAAAAAAAAAAGGGGGTGAAATAGGACAGGAACTCAAAACCTCAAAACAGATAAGTACGAAGCAACTCAATCAATGAAAAAACGAATCAAACAAAATTAATCAATCAGCAACTCACCTATCCATTCTTTTCAATCAATGAATCATATGTCTGTGATTTTTTTTAAAATTGTAAACAGCGTTTACATATATTACCATAACTTTAAAAAAAATCATTATTCATTTATTGCTATCACCAATTATGATTATTGTGATTATTACGATTATTATTGTTATTGTTATGTTCATCATCATCATCATCATCATCATCATCATCATCATCATCATCATTATTATTATTATTAGTTATCAATTAATTGATTCAATAATTATCAAATTTGCCATTTTATCGCCTCTGCCTTCTCAGTGGCGCTACCCCAACTCCGCTTAGTCGGGATCCCCCGAACTAGCAGTCTGCCGGTACCCCCACAAAGCAGCTGACAATAGGCCACCCACCGGAGGAGACACTGCGTGGTGTCGTTCGTCGTTATCAAGCCGAATTCACCAGGGTGAACGAATGCCCTGAAGATAGCGCTTGGTCAGATCCTTAAGAGAGGAGTCGGGAGGTATCTCATCCTTTCAATTCTCGTGTGTGTTGATCTTGACAGGCGCTGGTGGTTTACGTAGGGCGGGCGGCGGTCTCGGAATGCTGTTCATGTTCATCCAGTGTTCCATCAAGACTGTGACGTAGCTTTCCTGCCTCGCTGTCTCTGGTCTGAGGAGAATGGTTCCCTTTAGGAATGGGAGCTTGCCCGGAATGTGAAAGTGGGTCTCTCTCTCTCTCCCTCTCTCTCTCTCTGTCTCTCTCTTTATCGCTCTCTCCCCCCCCCGCCCCCCCCCCCCCCCCCCCCCCCCCCCCCCACACACACACACCATGCGCGCGCGCGCGAGAGAGAGAGAGAGAGAGAGAGGAGAGAGAGAGAGAGAGAGAGAGAGAGAGAGAGAGAGAGAGAGAGAGAGGGGAGTTTTGGTAAAAGTGCACTGCGCGCCCGAGCACACATTCACTCTCTCTCTCTCTCTCTCTCTCTCTCTCTCTCTCTCTCTCTCTCTCTCTCTCTCTCTCTCTCTCTCACACACACACACACACACACACACACACACATACACACACACACACACACACACACACACACACACACACACACACATACACACACGCCCCCCCCCCCCCCCCCCCCCACACACACACACACACGTGCAGATAACAGATAAAGATATATCGTTAACAACCGTGCACTGTGGCCTCATGGAGCAACAGTATTGCATATTATTATGGACTAGTCCGCACGCAGTATACAGAGAGAGATAGAGCGAGCGAGCGAGCGAGAGAGAGAGAGAGAGAGAATGTTTTATATATCAAGGCTGTAGATCATCAGAAAGGGAGTGGGGTTATAAGCTTGTACTAGTATTTGTTTTTTTGTAACTGTGAACAAGTATTTTCATTTTATAATGGCGTTTGCATTATTAATTTGCGCTGACAAGGATGATTAGAATACTTCTAAAGGGGGAATTGCACTCTGAAATTTCATTGATCACGAAAACACGCACTAAGCTTCTAAAATTTTGGCGTGATGGACAGATAGGATTCATTTTATCATCAATATTAAGAGCAATGAACCAAATTGTCAGACATGTCAAATCTAAACCTGGTCATAATGCGTTTGAGATCGTTTGCAGTTTTCATGGACTGTAAACCAGAGAAGTAGTTAAAATGACAATACGTTCTAAATGATTCAAACCTGTAAACTTTTTGCACGGGGAAATACCAAGTCTGCAAACTTCAACGAACTAATCGCTTTTGAATTATCTGGATACCAGCATTCATGTATCCAACTCCTCAGTTCAACTGCACAAAACCATTTTCATACAGTTTCTTCCTCATAGTAGTCAATCGGATATACTTACGGCTTGTATCTGCTATAAACCGCTGACAGTGTTTAGAACGGCAATCTCTGGTCTTGCGTCTGCAATATTCTCAAACAAATTTTAATTTGTTAAAGCACCAGATTGAAATCTATAAATGATACCTGTCTGCTTTATCTTTTACCAAACCATTTGGTGTTGAAACAATAGACCGAGAACTGTTTAAAAATGAAAGTAAACAGTTTGGTTGGTTTTTTTTTCCATATTGTACGGTAGTAGCATCGAGACAATGTTTAGGCTGTATAATCGAGTTGAACTGACGATAACAAACTTTAAAAACTAAATTCGAGACATACTCCGTATCTAATGACGTTTAATCATTC
>CM031606.1:61856381-61866381 GCA_018398815.1 Conus ventricosus | reverse complement strand
CGTATATATTCGGAAAACTGCAGTAACAATGACAAATAACAAGAATGAAGAAAGGTCTAAATTGTGGAGACTTATCTGTTCAGTCAGCAGAGGGGCACGTGTTTATTATGATGCCTTTCTGTGTGACAACATAAACCCTGCTTTTTGCAATAAGTGGAATGAAAAACTTGAACAACTGGAATGGACTATCGTTTTTGAAAAGGTACACAAAATAAAAGAAATAAAACTTAAATGGTTTCAGATAAGAATTCTACACCGTATATTAAGGTACAAATATTGTGTTGTCAAAAATGACAGTTGAACTGAATGATCATTGTACATTCTGTGATAGAAAAAGGGAAAACATTGAGCATCTATTTTGGTCTTGTGAACATGCAGCACATTTTTGGCAACAACGTCATGCAAACATAAAAGAAAAATGTCAGCATGCGGATTCTTTAAATTTGTCTGTTGAACTGGTATTATTTGGGCATTCAAATATTTTCAGAAGCGATGAAACCTTTGACTTCATATTACATGTAGCAAAATATTTCATCTACAAGTGCAAATGTGAGGAAAAAATCCCTTCCAATTGTAATAAGCTTTCTACACTACTTAAAGACAAGATATAATTTTGAACAGCAAGTTGCAAAAAGCGTAGTAAAGTCCAGTCAAAATGTGCATGGAAATGACAATTATACCAATCTCTGATAGAAGTGTAACTTTTGGACTTGATGTGCATGTTGAGGGACTATAGTCTGTCTCCGTGTCACTTAATACGCATCTACGTTTGGATCCCCTGGTGGTTTTGCCGGTGTCTTATCCTCCCTCTCTCTCTCCCTCTCTCTCTCTCTCTCTCTCTCTCTCTCTCTCTCCTCTCTCTCTCTCTCTCTTCTGTTGTTTCTGTTTTGCTTTGATTTTGACTGTCTATTTGTATTTAAGCAATTTCTGAAAAACCTGCCTCACAAATAAGCTAACACATGGTACGGAAACTGTTCATGGTACCTGGTTGAAATGTAATGTTTGGCTGTTGAAACATAAATGGTGTGAATCGTATACTGATGTGAAGTGAAATGCTATTAAATTTGTGTAAAATGTTACGTTTTTGCCAAAAAATAAATTAGAAAAAAAATCAGTTTATACCCAGAAAATTTACATGTATAAAGTCCGTATTTAAATATTGTCGTTTGCTCTGTGTTGGTAAAAAACGTATTGCTAAACTTAGCGAAGTTTCTAAAACTTAGTAAGCTTGTGTAACATTATATTCAGTGCGTTAGTTGTAGGGAAAATTTCTGGATGTTTGATTTGTTTCATTTACATTTGTTTGATTTGTGTCAAATTCTCCATGCCCCAAAAGGGGTCACAGGATTAAAATCTTTGAATCTGTGTGTGTGTGTGTGTGTGTGTGTGTGTGTGTGTGTGTGTACATAGTGTGTGTGTGTACATACGTGGGGTGTGTGTGTGTGTGTGTGTATTTGCACCATTCCACATATACCCCCACTGAAGGAGGATCCTTAGATCCCACCTTAAAAGTCCCCCCCCCCCCCTCTCCCTCCTGGGGGCTCTGATCGGCCCTGTTAACTCATGCGAAACGATTTGCGTTCAGGTCTATCTTAAGGTTCAATTTGCTTCCTGATCAATCTCAGAATTGATTCAGTTTGTTATTGATGTTGTTGTTGTTGTTGTTGTTTTGGTAACATAAACTTTGTTCTAAGTTTAAACTTCAGTGCGTTAGATGTGACTTGAACTTAAATGTAATGAGAAACGGGTTTCAGTGAGCCACAACTGGTACATCTCCCATTCTCATTTTTATCCCCCGCTTCCTCTCTTTCTTCCTTTTTCTCCCCTCACAGTGGGGTGTTCCGGAGTCGCTCACGTTCTCGACCTTCCAGCAAATAAATAATAACTGCCTTTCCTTTTGATCACCTTAGCCACCTTCCCCCTCCCTCCGTTCTTACGACCCCGTTAATGGATCAGTCCAACGCTTTTCGGCATCAAAGTTCCTAACACCGCCTTCTGTTGCCTGAGACCCAAACCCGCAGCAGATGGATTTGTCACAGACTGCCTCCTCCTCGCTGAATGTTGACAGGAAGCCGAGAGAAAGGAAACAGATTCGTGTTTTGAACGACACCGTTCTTTGCTGCGTGCGTCAGCTGAAGGGCTGAAAGAATCCCCCACGAAGTTCTAACACATAGTCCAAGAGAAACCCGAATCCAGACTGTTCTTGTTTTCGCATTAGAATGTTGCAAAAAACATCAAGGCGTTTTGCTTTTAGGAGCGGGGGCGTACGAGATCTTTGCTGGGTGGGCTTCCAAAGCGAACGGCCATTTTGCGGCGAGGAGCAGGGCCCAGTCAAGGGGGAGAAATCGTACGTCATGACTCCAATTACCGTAGAGTTTTCTTCCCTTTGATTTGTCTCCGGGGAGCGCTTTTCATTCGGATTGCTCCACCAGAAGCTCTCTCTCTCCTCCTCTCTCTCTTCTCTCTCTCCCTCTCTCTCTCTCTCTCTCTCTCTGTCTCTCTCTCTGTCTCTCTCTCTCTCTCTCCCTCTGTCTGTCTCTCTCTCTGTCTCTCTCTCTGTCTCTCTCTCTGTCTCTGTCTCTCTCTCTCTGTCTCTCTCTCTCTCTGTCTCTCTCTGTCCTCTCTGTCTCTCTCTCTCTCTCTCTCTCTCTCTCTCTCTCTCTCTCTCTCTCTCTCTCTCTCTCTCTCTCTCTGTTGTGCTTGCGCGCACTCACTCCTCTCGCATCCACATTCCACATCCCATATTCCCACATCATTCCCACCATACCCGCATCTTAAATCCCCCCCTGCCCTCCCCCCCCCCCCCCCCCCCCCCCCGCCCACACACACGCGCGCATGCATGCACGCACGCATGCATGCACGCAGAGAGAGAGAGAGAGAGAGAGAGAGAGAGAGAGAGAAGAGAGAGAGAGAGAGAGAGAGAGAGAGAGAAAAGACGGACTGGGACAGAGAGGACGGGGAGGGGGGATAGATGGAGTGCTGGGGGCAGGCAAGCGGGGGACGGGTGGGGGTGGGGGTGGGGGAGGCGGAATGGGATAAAGCGGCAGGTTTACAGAGGTGTCTGAACCTTTCACAGTTCCTTCCCTCTTTCCCTGTCCAACCCTCCTCTTCCCTCCCCCGTCCCCTTGGCGCTTTTTCAAAAATTAAAATCCAAAAGCCTTTTAAAAACCCTCCCGGCCCAAAAAAGGGGGGAGAAGAAAGGGGATGGTGGGGGATGGTGTGGTGGGTTAAAGGGGGGAATAAAGTTAAAAAAAAAAAACAAAAAAAACCCAAAACAAAAAAAAAAAACAAAAAAACCAAAAAACCGGCTTGCCACATGTGGTTGTGTGTGTGTGTGTGGGTGTTGTTTGTGTGTGGGGTTGTGTGTGGTGGTGTGGGTGTGTGTGCGTGCGTGCGTGCGTGCATGCGTGCTGCGGGTTGCGGCGTGGTGAAAGCGGCGTGTATGAATGTGTTCGTTTTTTGAAGCCCGACAGACAGCAGCCCGGGAAAGAAAAAACACAATTCCCCGACAGAAAATACAAAAAAGAAGAGAGAGAGAGAGAGAGAGAGAGAGGAGAGAGAGAGAGAGAAAGGAGGGGGAGAGAAGAAAAAGGGCGACGACAGACAGAGAGAGAGAGAGAGAGAGAGAGGGAGAGACAGAGACGAGGAGAGTAAAACATACAAAGAGAACGACAGACAGACGGCAACAGGAAAACAATGACATTTTTTTCAGTGCAATTTTTTTAATTTTTTTTTGGTCTAGCCCAAAACAATGGAGTGGTTAGAATAAAGCAAAATAAAGAAAGATGAAGAAGTATAATTTCCCAAATATTGAGAGAACCAAACAACATACACGAAGAGAGAGAGAGAGAGAAAAGGAGAGAAAGAGGAGAAAAGGGGAGAGAAGAAAAGGGGAAGAAGAGTCTCGTTTTTACGTAATGAGTATAAATAGTGAATATCAAGTTTTTAATTGGCAATTCCAAAACTGGGGTGACGGAAAAAAAAACCCTTTGAATCATCGTTCCCCACCCTAACCTTTACGGTGACGTTCTTAACTAACAGGCCCGATCGTGGGGGTCCCCCAAAGACCCACCATTTTGTGGGGCTTTTCCAATGCTTACCCCCATTCAGGTCTTGTAAACCCACCTGATAAAGAGCGCTTCACAACTTTTCCCTCACCCGATGGCGGGGGTCATGTGTGACCCTTAAAATGTATAGGACCGGGGGAACCGCGATAATTACGTTTTAATTGATTTTGCCCCATACATGAAATTTCTAAACCCAAGGGTTTTTTTAAAATAAAAAAACTCCAAGATTTCGTGAGCATGTTCTTCCGTTCTAAAGTGATGTTTTTATTTAATTCTGGGTCAGGAAGACCCAGGAAGAAGGGTAAAGGAGGTTTTTGTTCTGGTGGTTTTTTGTGTAAAGCAGAAAAACCCTTTCCCCATTTTTTTCCCCTGCAGGTAAAGGTAAAAAGGGGTTTTGCTCTGGTGAGTTAGGAAAAAGCTAGAAAAAACTGATGTAGTACTCGTAAAACAACAAAAGGGATTTGTGTTTTTAAAAAAAACAGAATGCTATTTTTTTTGTTTTTATGTTTTTTAAATGGGGGGTTGAAATTATTTAAGTACATGTTTTTTCAATTTTACAAATAGTTTTTTTTCTGGGTTCTCTCTTTAAAACCGAATTCTTTTCGGACCCAGTTCACCCTGGTAAATATCAAAGGGGGTTATATTCAAAATTAAAGCGTCCTTTTTACCTTTAACTGCGTAGAGATATTCATTTTTTTTGCTCTTTGTTTTGAAAAGAGTTTGTTTGCTTTGGGATAACTTTTTTTTGCATAAGGATCATTGGTGGGGAAAATAATGATTTACAGCCAAAACAGCGAATGCGCTCATTTTTATGGCCTTTTTTTAATTGACATGGAACTATTTTAGGGGATTGTGAATTGCGTACGGGAGAGCGCGCGTTTTCTTGGATGGGGGGGTACCAGCAGAGCACGCCGGGGATCCCCCAAAATTTTGCCTTTCAGGGAAAATAAAAGTCCTTTTTAAAGGGGGACCAAGTCGGTCAGAGATTTTTTTCTTAAATCAGAGATCTTATTCTTTAAGTCGAGCCCGTAGTTTCTTTTTTTTTTCACTCCGAGTTTATTTTTAGATTTGATTTTTAAAAACAAATTTATTTGTTTTTTTTTTTCCAAATCAGAGTTTCCAGCCCCCTTAGTGTTTACGTTTTTTTTTACTTTTAAATTTAGTCAAGTTTTTAAAAAAAAGAAAAAAAAAAAATAAGGATTTTGACTTTAAGGTTTGATTGTTTTTTTTTGAATGACTGCAACACCAAAGGGCCCCACCCCAAGCAACCCAGCAGACACGCATATAAGAAATCAAGCAAGTGGGGAGTACATTTCCCCCAAAGGGGCCAATTGGGTGTTGTAGAGTAGGGTGGGAATTCGAACTCTGACCAACAAGGGGTTTGGGGGGCAAGCTGTCGCCGACGAGCCGTGACCAGACAAGGGGTTGGGGGGGCAAGTGCGCCAGACGGCTTTTTGCCAGACGACCGTGACCAACATGTTGCTGGGCGGGTCAGGGCGTGTGCCAGGGATCGCGGGACGACCGTCGGGTAAGGGCCATCTCACGCGCTGGCTGTTGCCCGGGGTTGGCTGTGGACGTAACACCCCAAGGGGGAGGTCGTGTCTTGACCGCCCTTCCCAAACCTCGGGGTGCATGCTGTACTTTGTTTTTTGTTCCCCTTCTCAGCCCTTTTTTAGACTGTACCGTTGGAGGACTGTAATTTTTTTCTTTTACATGGCTGCCGAGGCCTTTGAACAATGCGCAGCATTAAAGGGACTTACAAAAAAAGTATGAGAAGATTTTTAAAAGCAGTTGTCGTGAGACGGAAAGGGAACGAATGTTATTGGAATCCGCCCCACCTGCCTTCCCCAAATTCAAAGTATTCACAGGGCTTCCCCCCCGATCGGTACATAATGCTCTTTCAAAGATTGGCCCGAAGCTTAGAAACTCTGAGATCCCCTTGTATGACAAGATAAGTTATTTGCGGCGTATCTGAAAGGAGCACAGCGAGCAGGTAAAAGGGGGAAAAACTACACGAGTGAAAGACTTGTTTGGGGGATTAAAAAAACTTTTTGGGGGAGCTTAAGTCAGCTGAAGAACTAATTTGGAGGTATCCAGTCTAAATAGGCAGGGGCCCAAAAGCAAGGCAACTTCCTTTTTAACTACCTCCACCAAGAGAAGGATTGAAAAGGCACAGGTTCGAGCAAGAGGAACTTACCGAGGGTGTTTTTTATGCTTCAAAAAAGGGACTGGCCGACGCCATGTTTGTTTTTAGAACTCCGGAAAAAAGTTTGGTTTGCCGGTGAAGCCAAACCCCCTTTTGTAAACTCTCCCCGTTACGTTCGAAAAATAAAAGATCCGAAGGGGGCGACCCAAGGCGCGGTTTGGGACAACCTAGCGATCACACCAGAGCATAGGGCTAACTACTTTTTCCCCATCCCCAGATCTGCGTTCCAGATTCCCCGAAATAAACAGAAAAGCGGGAAGAAGGGTTACTGTACAAATGGGGAAGGGACATTTTTACAGAACCGTAAAAAAACCAGTCAACAGAAGACTTTTGTCCAGAGGGAACAGCAGCGTCCCAACAGGAGAATGAATGGAAAGACGACAAGGACCCCGGAATACCTTTAAACGAAAGGGACCCCCCCCGGAAGGGGCGTGGTTGGTCCGGGAATCACAGCCCCAGACCTGAAATAAAAAAGCGCCCACCATAACCTTTTTTAACAGCTGGGGAAGCGTTGAGCACGGACTTTTAGATTTACATCCTGTCAGATTGAATCAAAATGGGTTAAACATTTCACCCAGCAGGTTGTAGAGTTAAGGGGAACACTTCAGGAATTTCCCCCAAGTGGACATTTTTTCATTGTCCCCGTTCGTCAAATGGTTTCCACCTGATATGAGATGTTTCGGCTGAAATCGGTCAACTTTACCAAAGCTGGATTTAGAGTAATGTTGTGTTAAAAACTGTTAAACCCACAAAAACACGTCCATATTAGCCATATTTTTAGCTGAATTTCATTAAGGGGGTATCATTTTGGGGCGACCTTGAATTTCAAATTTGTCCATCCGTGAATCTTTGTTTATAAAGGGGTTGAGAAACCTGTTTGGGTTGTGGGTTTCCCCAAGTTACCTTATTCAGAAACCTTTCTAAACGCTTTTTGGGAATGTCCCATTACAACAAAGATATTTGGGTTAATATCATGGTGTGGTGATAAAGGGACTTACCTTGGCAAGTTCAGTTAAACATCGTTACACAAAATTTTGAGTGGCAAAAAAGACAGTTGAGACATTAGCCCTTGTGTTCCTGACACCGTGTGTCTGCCAGGTACCTTTTATCATAGGCACAAACACACTGCATGACCCCAAGATTATGTGGGGTCCACCCGTGCCTTGGCAAAAAACACACAGATTTGGGGTTAGGCATTTTTTTTGCATTTAAGGGGCCCCAGGGCCCGACAAAAGGTAGTTTTGGGGCCCTGTACTTTTGTTAAAAAGATGGTCGTCCCACCCTTTCAGTGTGGATGTTGGGGGGTGGGGCGAAAAGGGACTTTCTTTTTGTGATAAGAGCAGTATTGGGTTCAAAAACCAAACAAGGGACAAGTTACCGAGGGGGTTGCAAAACTCGTGGAAACTCCGTAAACATTTTACCCCGGCAGGGTACCCGGGAAAAATACAGTTTCAAAAATTAGCGAAAAAGAAAGCAAATATTGCTGACTGTTCAAAATTTCATCAGAATAAAATTTGTAAAGTTTGTTACATAATTTGAATGAACATTGAAAGGGACACTGACAATGACCCCAAAGGACAGGGTGAAAGTGCACATGCAATTTAACACACGAAGTGAAATGTATGACATGCTACTTTTCTTCCAGGGTTTCAATTTGGGGAAATGTTTTTTGGGGGTGGAGGAAAATTTTACAAACGATTTTTGTCCTTGCGATGTGTTCAATTTTCAGGGGTTTTGTAAGGGAAAACGATTTTGGCTACATTGAGCTTTCCCAGGGCCACCCTTTAGCAAAGGCCTAGACCCTTACCTCCCAGGACCTGGGAAAAGGTTGCCAGTCCGCTTGCTAGATCCAGATTTTTTCAAAACCTTCAACCATCCGTTTGCATCACCAATAGTTTGGGTTTTTGGGAAACGTGACGGTTCATTGCGCTGTGTGTTGATTATCGAAAATCAATGCTAGAACGTGGAAAACAGCATGCGTTTACCAAAAAAAAAGATCCTTTTTGACATCAGTGGGGCAAAGTCTTTTTTTCTTTTATCTGTCCAAAGCATATTTCCAATTCAACCACGGAACGAGCCAAAAAGATTTCTGCGTCACTACACCTTTCGGGGGTTTTGAATTTGGCGGCTAATTTTGGGTTAGTTAATGTCCCATGACTTTTCAGGACAAGAGCGTTGTTTTGCGGAATGAACTTGCGGATCCCCACATCTTCTTAGATGAAAACCGGGAAAAAGCCAAGACTCACCCCAATTGGGGGAGCGACAGTGAAGGTGTTTTGGGGAGGCTCAAATTTAAACTGAAGCTTGACCCAAGCAAGTGTGTTTTTGGGCAAGGGGGTAAAACTTTGGGGTTCTTATTTCGGAAGGGAAAATTTTCCTGATCCCGACAAGATCGCTGCGGTGCACGGGCCAAAACCCAAACCCCAGTGAGGGAACTGAAAAAGTCTGATTTGGGTTTTTCAGGATTTTAAACGGCGTTTATTCCAAACTTTTCCAGCCTAGTTTAAACCTTTGAAAGACCAACCTCGGTTATATACCGCAAAAAACAAAACGGGGGGAAAAAGAAGCCCCGGGACCCCCAGCTTGTGTCTGATACCCATATGGGGGTGGGGGAAAACAAGATGCTTTTTTAAGCCGCAAAGATGCATTGACAAGCGAGGTATTAGGGGTGGTGACAAACGGGAAAACCCTTTCTTCCCACAAAAGATGCAGTGGTTTTGGACTAGGGGCTGTGCTGTACCAGGAATTTATGGGGGAAAAAAAGGGCATTTCATACCCACGGGTTTGAAACGCTCTGACAGAACTATCCCGCACACAAGCGAGAATTTCTCGCGTTAAAGTGGGCAATGTCAAAAAGTTCCATGATTATTTTTAGGGTCAAAGTTACCGTCGTTTCAGTAACAATCCCTGTGTTATGTGCTGAAAAAAAAGCTAAGCTGATGCTGTGAGCATCGTTGGCTGCTACATTATCTTTGATGACTTTTGATTGGACAAGGGGGGTGCATCACATGTTGATGTGATGGGTTTTTCAAAGGGGGCCACAAACCCCCCGATGAAGAAAAGAATACAAGGAAACATTGGAAAAGTAGCTTTTTGTTGGAAGGCTCGGAGTTGATGGCAAATACCCGAAGTGGTCACACATGAGGGCAAATTGTATAATGATGCAAAAGGGGGTTTGGTTTCAGGCTATTGTTTCAAACAACTGTCCTGGTTCCAAACCGAGTGAGGGTTTGATTCGTCGTTTTTTTCCAGCATTGAGGTTAAGCGAAAGGGCCCCCCAAAGCCCTTCCTAGGCATCTTAGAACCAGAGGGGATTTCATGTCCCCTTTTCCCCCAGGGTTGGCAGAGATTTTCAACGCAAGACATTAAGCACAGCTGTGAGGCGTTTCGGAAAAAATGTTGCCTAACATTAAGGGCCAGAAACCAAAATTTTTGCCCGTGAAATGAAACGTCTGGTGTTAGAGCAAAGGGGTTTGACGGAAAATTGATATAGATGGGTCGGCGGAAACAGACGTCGTTCCCCCTAATTGCGCCAAGGGGGCCCGAAAGTTTTCATGGAGCTCTATCACACACTTTCGAGGGCTCGATCAACATTTCAGATGAGATTCTTTTGGCCCTTTTTTGGCCACAACCTTTAAAGGAGGTTAAGATGTAGCGTGCATTAGAAGTGGGGCCCAGCACAGAAAAACCCCTGTCCACCATTGTGACTTCTTACCCCCTTTTACTG
>CM031606.1:61846381-61851381 GCA_018398815.1 Conus ventricosus | reverse complement strand
CTTCTCGTTGTTATGCTTCTTTTTCTTTGTTTTAGCCCCCTTTGCCCCCTTTTCCCCACGATTTTTGATTTGTTTCAGAACTATTTGTAGGACTTCCAATTTTTGTGCTAGTTTGTCATGTGTGCTGAGGAAATATGTGAAAGCGTTTGATTGCATATGTGTTGTGTGTGTGTGTGTGTGGTGTTGGGGGGGTGGGGGTGTGTGTTGTGGTGTGTTGTGTGGTGTTTTTGAGTGAATGATGAGTAAGTGTGTGTGTGTGTGTGTGGTGTGTGTTGTGGGGGTGTGGTGGTGGTGGTTGTGTGTTTGTGTGTCGCGCGCGCGTTTTGCATGTGGAGTATATGAGTATGATGGCGTTTATATTCTTGTGTGTGCGGCGGGGGGGCTTGTTTTTTAAATGTGTGTGTGTGTGTCTGGGGTTGTGTTTGTGTGTGTGGTGTGTGTGTGTGTTGTTGTGTGGTGGCGGCGCGCGCGACCCGTTTGTGTACATATAAATTTGATGATGCTAAGCGCGTGCGCGCGCGCGCGCCGGGGGTTTTGTGTGTGTGTGCTCGTGCGCAGTGAGTGCGTAGTGCACGCCGCGCGAGTGTGGGGTGGGGTGTGTGTGTGTTGTGTGGTGTGTGTGTGGTGTGTGTGGTGTGTGTGTGGGCGTGCGTGCGGCTGGGGTGGTGGTGCGTGGTGTTGTGTGGTGGTGTTTTTGTGTGTGTGTGGGGTGTGTGAAAAGGAGAGAGAGAGAGAAGAAAAGGAGAGAGAGAGAGAGAAGAAGAAGGGAGAAAAAGATCGCGAGCGGGGTTTTGGCGTGCGTGCGTGTGGTGTCGTGCATGAGTGCGCGTGTGCTAGGGGGAAACGAGTGTGCGTGCGGCTTGCTTGCGTGCTTGTGTGTGTGTGTGTTTTGGGGTGTGTGTGTGTGTGTGTGTTGTGTGTGTTGTGTGTGGGGTTGGTGGGGTTTTGGTGTTTTGTGTGTGTGGTGGGTGGTATGGTTTTGTGTGTGTGTGTGTGTGTGTGTGTTGTGTTGTGTGTGTGTGTGTGTTGTGTGTGTGGTGTGTGTTTGGTGTGTGGCGCGCGCACGGTGCGTTGCGTGCTTGTTGTGTGGTGTTTTTGTGTGTTTTCCCTGGGCGTTTTTGGGTGGGGGGGTTTTGGGGGGGTTTTTTGGTGCGGGTGCGGGGGGCGGGGGGGTGGGTTGGGTTGTGTGCCCGCGCGACCGCGGGGGGGTCGGCGGATGGGGTAAGGGGCAGCAGGGGGGAAAGGGAAAGGAAGCCCCTGCGTGGAAAAAGGGGGGGAAAACCCCGGGCCCGGAGGGGGGGAGGGGGGAGGCGGGGGGGGCATGGGGCGTGGGAGGGGGGGGGGGGATTTCATGAACATGGGTATGGAGTAGACATTGCAAAATGGTCATCTTGTCTCTCATTACTTTGATGGCGGTGCCCCCTCTCCCCCTCTCTCTCTCTCTCTCTCCCTCTCTTCTCTCCCTCTCTCTCTTCTCTCCTCTCAAGTCTGTCTTAAATAGACAGATTAAAAGGGACAGACAAAGGACAGACGAAAATAGACAGACAGATAATAGACAAAGATAGAAGATACCCCAAAAAACACAAATAAGTTCCGCTGTAAGATGTGTACATATTAGTTCAAATTTTCAAGATGTTTGTAGTGAATTTTACCCCGAAAAATATATTGGGGGGACTTTTATTTAGATTTTTCCTGACCCGACAAGTGGCATTCGCCATTCGTTATAAATTTTATTGTTCGGATTTTTAGTATGTTTTGGTTCGACCTGGGGAGTATATCAGTTTTCCGCTGACCTTCAAAAAAGATTTGTCTTGGGATGGAAAAAAAAAAGGGGTTTTTATTTCAACACATCAAAATTAAATTTGTGCAAGACTGTTTGACAACTTGGGGGTGGGGTCATGATTGAAAAACCTCACTTTTGGGAAAATGTTATGCATCATTTGATACGCAACTAGTCGTTGTTTTTTTTCTTTGTTTTGCCCAGCCACGCCCCTTGAACCCTTTAGTGAAAAAAGCACATGGGTTTTTCTCTGACAAAACAGCGTGGGTTTTTCCTCTGGGACAATTACAAACAGTGGGCTTTTTCCCCTCTGACAATTACAAGCTGGGCTATTTTCCCCTCTGACAATTACAAGCAGTGGGCTTTTTTCCTCTGACATTACAGGCAGTGGGCTTTTTTCCCCTCTGACAATTACATGCAGTGGGCTTTTTTCCCTCTGACAATTACAAGCAGTGGGCTTTTTTCCCTCTGACAATTACAAGCAGTGGGCTTTTTTCCCTCTGACAATTACAAGCAGTGGGCTTTTTTCCCTCTGACAATTACAAGCAGTGGGCTTTTTTCCCTCTGACAAGTTACAAGCAGTGGGCTTTTTTTCCCTCTGACAGTTACAAGCAGTGGGCTTTTTCCCTCTGACAATTACAAGTGCTAGCAGGAGCAAACTTGGCGAAACAGAAACTGTCGACAAAACCTTTCCAACCATTCCCTGTGTGTTTTTGCGTCAAGGTTACAGCATGACCTACTCTATGTTGAACATAGCAAATGCTCAAGCAACTTTCTGTCGACCTCAGTCACACCGAGTCTCGTTGTTTGTCCATCAGCCGACCACGAAGGCCATATCACGAGTGCCAGCGAAGTAAAAGGGAACAACACACAAATCAAAGCGCCGAAACTAAAACTAAAACTAAAACTAGAGTTCTGTCCTGGAACCCAAAGACCGATCTAAAACAAGGAGCATCACTGAACATTCTTTCATCACATCAAACGAAGAACATCATTAAAAAAAAAGATAATAGAAAAGGAAAGAAAATCAGCCAGTCGGAAAATCCGAAGCAAAGTGTCCATGAAATGCTCAGTAACTGTTCGTGCCTTAGGGCGTAGACACCTCAACACACAATGAAGAAAAAAAAGAGATGGTTCACGCTACACGGTTTATCACACGTGGAGCAAACCTACCTCTCACCATGTATCTATGTCACCCAATCTGCATATCACCGTGTCTAAGAGTTACCAAGTATATATGACACTATGTCTACATGTTAGCTGTCACTCTGTAAGCACCCAGCTCCTCCCCAGTCCTAGCCAAACCTAACCCAATCAAACCTAACTCTAACTTTGACCCGAACCCTAACACACAGACACAAGAATACACACATGGTGATAGTAGACACCGCAACGGATAGAACCTTCATTCGCGGGACATAGCTACACGGTGCCACATAGACACAGTGCCACATAGACACGTGCCACATAGACACAGTGCCACATAGACATCCATAGCCACATAGCACAGGCCACATGACACAGTGCCACTAGACACAGTACCACATACACCGTGCCACACAGACACAGTGCCACATAGACACAGTGCCACATAGACCAGTGCCACATAGACATGCCACATGCCACAAGACACAGTGCCACATAGACACAGTGCCACATAGACACCGTGCCACATAGACACCGTGCCACATAGACAGTGCCACATAGCCACACAGACACAATACCACATATACACAGTGCCACAATATACACAGTACCACATAGACAGTGTCACATAGACACACTGCCACATAAACACAGTGTCACATAAACACAGTGACACATAGATAACTGACATTTAGATACAGTGACAGATGGAGATGACCGACACAGTGACACATAGATAACTGACATTTAGATACAGTGACAGATGGAAATGACCGGTAAGCTCCATCGAGCCTCCTCACGTGTTGAAAGGTACAATGATTAACAATAATAATAATAATAATGAATAATAATAATAATAATAATATAATAAATAATAATAAATATAATAATAATGAATACTTATATATCGCCTATTCTCGGCTAGAGACCAAACTCTAAGCGCTTTACAATCAACACTCGTTTACACAACGGGCTGCCTACCTGGGTAGTGCCGACTGAAGAGCTGCCAGCTGGCGCTTCATTCAGTCGTTTTCCGTGTCATCCAGTCAATATCGTTCAATATCGTTCACTCAATTTCCTTACTTCCTTCATTCTTTCCATTTCTTACGCAGGGTGCATGCTATGTGTAACGTGTCATCCATACTAACGGCCAAACTGACATACTCTTCCGAAAGTTGGTGATGGGATTTTACGTGTGTGCGCGATGTTATGCGTGCGTTCACACACGAAAACACGGAACCAGTGATGAAGACGTAAAATGCACCATACCCATTTCTTCTCTACAGATCCACAGCTAGACTAAAGCAATAATGCTTGAGTTCTGAGAACAGGACTGGAATGAGCTGATTGTGTTCCCTTTCTCTTGCTTGAGGTCGTGGATGGCAGTTTTGAATAGTAGTTTTGGTCGAACATGGACTGGACAGTTTCCAGAGTTCTTTGTCCATGCCACTCCGGACACACTGGCTGTCAGACTGTTGCACCAACACCAGCGTAACGACCTAATGTCCAACTGTGAACAATAATTGTTGGAGTCGTTTGTTGATGAGAGACATGGGCCGTTCGTGAAATTCTTAGAGCACAGGATGACTTACGCTGCAGATGCCGAGAAAGAGAGTCTGAGAAGTTCAACATGTTTTGTTTCAAACATTTTATTGCCTTCTTCGGCATAAGCATTTGTTATATCACATTATCAGTCATGATCCATTCACAATGATTTTAGATTAAAAAATGTAGTTGTACATGTATTAGTGAATATGATTCAGTTGAAAGTTTTTTTTCCATACATCAGAGGAAGACCAGTCAAGGCAAAAGGGGACAAGGATGAAATAATAACAACATAGAATATCCATAACTTTACATATATAGAATTGAAGAAAAAAGAAAAAAGCAAGCCCGGGCATCCACATACAACACACACACACACACACACACACACACACACACAACCACACACACACACACACACACACACACCAGAGTTCTTTATGTCACAGATTTACAAGTATAGGGGCAGAATGGGCAGCTAGAGGAAAGGAGTTGCAACAATCTTTTATACACTGAAATAGGTGGTAGA
>CM031606.1:61834612-61837632 GCA_018398815.1 Conus ventricosus | reverse complement strand
TGTAGTGCTAATAATTGTGAACTAATAAGATTGGTTCGGGTCTGGATCAGAGCGCTGATCCAGTGAACAACGGTCTGGCTGACCCTAGCAGAGTCCACGATCTCTAGAAGGCCCTTATAGTCGTTAATATGATCATCACAGACAAAAACAAAAGAGAGAGAGAGAGAGAAGAGGAGAGAGAGAGAGAGAGAGAGAGAGAGAGAGAGAGAGAGAAAACAGACCGACAGAGACAGAGAGAGACAGAGAAAGGGGGGTGGGAGACAGCAAGTGAGCAAGAGAGAGACAGAAAGAGAGGGTGGGGGTGGGGGGGGGGGGGGGGGGGAAGGTGAAACATGGGAAGACATATAACGCTGTCAACAGGATTACAAACAAAACCACCGGCTTTCATGCATCAGGATGAAGGGGGTTTCCTCAAAGCATGGAGGGTTGACACGAAAAGATTGACTGTTGTCTATCGATTCTGTTTTAAATACTACCATTTCTGGTGTGTCTGTCGTACAGACAGCTGTAGAACAGAGGAACAGACCAAGAGACTGATAGCTAAGCATAGGACACATATACAGACATGCAGGTAGTGAATAGCTGTAGATCATACACGTTTACAAGTAGATAGCTAATCCTCCACGAAGACATTTTTCAACCATATTTTGATTGCAGGCAATGGACCTGGCAAGGGAGGAAGTGTGTGTGTGTGTGTGTGTGGGGGGGGGGGGGGGGGGGGGGGGGGGGGGGAAGGGGGGCGGTGCGGTTGTCGCTGATGTTCGGATGATCTTTGATTTAGTCCTAAATCAGCTTTTGCAGTCCTCCCACGTTTCCAGGTCTGTCTTGTTTGTGTGTGTTCCCAGCGAACGTTAAAAACTTCATGGCTAACATGACATGGACTTTGACCGTCTTATGATGTCTCTCGCTGCCATGGCGACGAAACAACACGAGTATAAACACATGAATGCCACCTCCGCATGCTTCCTTGCTTAATTCCTTTCTTGTTTTCCATCAGTGACATAAAACAGCACTTTGGGCAACAGTTAATACCTCTGACATTCAGAGAAAATTATTCCGTTGAAACGACGTCATAATTTAATATCCGGGCCATTTTGGACACCGTTACATCGTCGGATTTGCAGAGAGAATGGCAAAAAGAGCGCGTCATATTCGTCATTTTTACATTTGCATCTGAAGAAATAAGGTTGCCTTTTTGCTCTTCTCTTTTCGCAGTGTCTGTCTGTCTGTCCGTCTGTCCGTCTGTCCGTCTGTCTGTCTCTCCTCCCCTTCTCCCCCCCCCTCTCTCTCTCTCTCTCTCTCTCTCTCTCTCTCTCTCCCCCCACCCACACACTTACACACACACACACACACACACACACACACACACACACACACACACACACACACACACACACACACACGCACAAAGAGATTCATCCCTTAAAAAAATCTGCAATGTTCAATATGTCGAGATAACATGCTTTGAGAATACATCAATGCTTAGAAAATTCCGAAGGTAATGTGAAGACGCCCATTTATTAATGTATTTCTTCATTAACAAATATCTCTCTCTCTCTCTCTCTCTCTCTCTCTCTCTCTCTCTCTCCTCTCTCTCTCTCTCTCTCTCTCTCTCTCTCTCTCTCTCTCTGCTACAGAAGGGACGGGCGTGTTATTTTGTGCTATACTGTGTCGCATTGTGTTGAGAGAGAGAGCGAGAGAGAGAGAGGGAAGAGAGAGAGAGAGAGAGAGAGGAGAGAGAGAGAGAGAGAGAGAGAGAGAGAGAGAGAGAGAGAGAGAGAGAGAGAGAGAGAGAGAGAGAGAGAGAGAGAGAGAGAGAGAGATTGATTTACTGTTATTCGCGTCAATACATTTCAATATGAAAAATGTGAAATATTTACCAGCTTCGTGGTTTGCTGAGCAACAAGATTTATTCCATCTGTTTCAAGAAGCTCAAGAAATTGTACCTGTATACACGGAAGAAAACTCTTGTAGACAGTTGTCTCTGGTCAGGCAAACTACCTTGACAGTCATGTAGCGAAATGCATGGAACGGAGAGTGCCTGTTAGATGCAATAACTATTGTGATAAACATTAAGTAGCAGGTTTAATGAAATGTAGATCTACCGTAGATCATTGAACAAAAAAACTTTACATACATGCTAAAGATAGATGCAAAACCAAAGGGTATCGTGTCAATCCTTTCGATTTTCGGCCTGCACTTAGTCACGTATAGTATGCACAGCTGCTCTACCAAAGCGAATCAGTTGGACATTGGACTTTCTTATTTTTCTGAGAAAAAAAAACTGGTAGTCAAAATTCCGCTCTTTGGAATATTGATATAGGTATATTTCAAGGTTCTGTTCTTGCACACATTCGTTTTGCTTGATGGATAGTTTGCTCTGAGAAATAAAATGCTTTCGAAAACTGATTCATACAGATTGTGTTCTGACAAAATGGGATGATCTGTATTTTTATATGGAAGCTTATGGACTTAAACCATTAAACGAAACAGGTGTAGTCCATCATTTAACAGCAGTTGTTGTCCAGAACGGAAGCTTCCTCAGAATACGACAATGTAACGCTCTAAAGTGCTTTCTTAACATCTAAACTGAAATATGACATGCACATGAAATTTTGCTTGGTTAAACGCTATGATCATTTCGGGGCTTTTTCAGTATAAATTACGTCCTCCATCTTCTCCATCTTCTTGAAACTCTGTACCAGCAGTCTCTTTACTGTCACTCTTTATTTTTCTGTGTTCGTCGTTTTGCTTTACAGTCGTCCACTGTCTTTCTGCTTTTCCGGCCCACTCTTTGTTTTTCTGTGTTCGTCTGTTTTGCTTTACAGTCGTCCACTGTCTTTCTGCTTTTCCGGCCCACTCTTTGTTTTTCTGTGTTCGTCTGTTTTGCTTTACAGTCGTTCCACTGTCTTTCTGCTTTTCCGGCCCACTCTTTGTTTTTCTGTGTTCGTCTGTTTTGCTTTACAGTCGTCCACTCTCTTTCTGCTTTTCCGGCCCACTCTTTGTTTTTCTTTGTTCGT
>CM031606.1:61814612-61829612 GCA_018398815.1 Conus ventricosus | reverse complement strand
TATACTTTTTGTAAGCCTGAAGTGTATAATGGAGATGGCGAAATGCCTCCGTGTGAGAATGACAAATATTTACTTGACGCCATTCAGATTCAGAGATCATGTTCCCTTTTTTCACAACGTCAGCAAGCAGAACCCGAGGACGGAAGGGAGGGGAGGTGGCTCCTATGCGGGGTTTTGTCCTGTTGCCAGGAAATCACATACCTCCACACACCCAACACGTTGGCAGGCGGTCATATTCACTCGTATGCACGCATGCGCGCAGACACACACACATACACACATGCGCGCGCGCGCGCGCACGCAAGCTCCCGCGCACTCTCTCTCTCTCTCTCTCTCTCTCTCTCTCTCTCTCTCTCTCTCTCTCTCTCTCTCTCTCCTCTCTCTCTCTCTCCTCTGTTTCCTTCTTTCCTTGATTTTGTTAACAAATATGATAAATTTGTTTGACAGAAACTTTCATTGACCATGCTTTTGATTTCAGTTTCCACTTTAAAAATTATGTTGCGTTTAGTGCTCGTGCTAAGAAACTGTCTGTGCATGGACGCGTCTCTGGAGGAGTTGTTGTTCCTGTTAAAAAAGACTTAGCAAACTTTATACAAAATATTGAAATTGACTGTGAGAATGTTGTCGTGATTCAAATTGATAAATGTGTGTTTGGTTTAGATAAAGATGTTGTATTTGTGGGGTGCTATGTTGTCCCTGAAGGAGGGCCCCTTATAGATAACTAATCTTGCAGATGGTATACTTATGCTTGAAGATAGTCTGCTGCAGTCTCTTTCTGATAGTAATGTTTATTATATTATGTGTGGCGATATGAACGCCAGAACGGTTGTGAGCAGACAAAGGAGGAAGAAATGTATAATTATGTGTTTAATGTGCAAAATGGTGATGACAACGAAAATGATGAAATTGTTTCTATGAAAAGATGTTCAAAGATAAAATTGTAAACAAGTTTGGTCGCTCCATGTTGGACCTTTGCTTTTTGTTTGATTTGTGTATTCTGAATGGTTCGTGTGACACAGATGCTGATGGAGAATTTACTTTTGTTGCTCCCCAGGGTTGTAGTGTAATTGATTATTTTCTAGTATCTAGCGAACTATGCTTATATTGTGCTTTAAAGGTGGGGGATGCTCTCTTTTCTTGGCATTTGCCAGTCCAGTTTACATGGAATTATTGTCCTGTTAAAAAAGATGTACCGTTAGTTGATAGGGTGAGTGAGGAGCGAGTGGTGTGGACAGAGGAAAATGTACAAACGTTTAAGAATGAATTGAATTCTAATGATTTTAAACAGTGTTTGGTTACAGCTATGAACAACATGATAGTTGATGTAAATAAGTGTGTGGATGGTTTTGTTAATGCTTTATATGGAGCTGCAGCATGTATGGTAAGGAAAGTAGGAGGGAAGAAAAAAACAAAGGAAGATTGGTTTGACGATGAATGTGAGAAAAAGAAGAGGGAAGTAAAGAGATTATTACAAATATTTAGAAGGGCTAGATCAAAAGAGTCAAAAGAAGAAAAGAGTAATTTATATACAAAAGAAAGAAAAGAATATATTGATTTAAGAAAAGAAAAGAAAATGAATTTGATGAAAACAGAATACTAAAGCTTAAACAATCAGTAAATGATCCCAAATTGTTTTGGAGTACAATACGATCAGTTAACAGGAAATCCACCATTTATAATGAAATAACTTCACAGCAATGGTTTGACCATTTCCGTAGTGTATTCAACTCTTTTGTAACGGTCAAAGTGACCAGCGGTAGAAGAAATAGAAGATGAACAAAATGATGAGCTTTTGTTTGATGACCCTATAACTACAGACGAAGTAAGAGCAAGTATTAGAAATTTGAAGACTGGTAAAAGCCCGGGACCAGATAGAATAATAAGTGAAATGATAAAACATGCAATGACTATGTGGTTGATTTCTGTGTTTCTTTATTTAACCATTTATTTAATCATGGATTGTTTCCCCTGTCGTGGTCAACGTCCATTATTGTACCCATTCATAAAAAAGCAGACCCAAATAACCCAGACAATTATAGAGGTGTAGCTCTCACAAGTATAATTAGTAAAGTATATACTCATGTTTTGAATAGAAGATTGACACAATGGGCTGAAAAGGAGAGGAAAATTGGGGAAGAGCAGGCGGGGTTCAGGTCAGGGTACAGTACAGTTGATCATATTTTCACATTATATGCTTTAGTCCAAAAGTGCTTAAAGAAAAATACTAAACTGTATGTTGCTTTTGTTGATTTTAAAAAGGCTTTTGATTCTGTTAATAGAAATGTGTTGTGGCAAGTTCTTAGAAAAAACAGGGGTTAAAGGAAAATTGTATTATGCTCTTCGTGGTGTATATCATTCAGTTTTAGCATGTGTTCGTGAGAAAGGATTGTACAGTGACTTATTCGATTGTCCGAGAGGAGTGAAGCAAGGTTGTATATTGAGCCCTCAAATGTTTGCATTTTTTATTAATGAGATAGCTTTAGAAATGTCACATAAAGGCAAACATGGTATACAGTTGATTGCAGGTGCTGTGGAACTGTTTATGCTTTTGTTTGCAGATGATGTAATCTTGTTCTCTAGCACTGTTGTTGGTTTGCAAAATCAAATAAATGTTTTAAAAAATGAAGCAGATAGACTTCAATTAAGTGTTAATCTAGAGAAAACAAACATTATTATCTTTCGTATGGGTGGTTATTTATCCCAGTATGAAAAGTGGTGGTATGGAGATGTAGAAGTAAAAGTAACCAATAGTTACAAATATTTGGGGATGCTATTTACAACTCGTTTAAGTCTAAATGCAGGGTGGCGTGAAATCGGCAGAAAGGGTAAGAAGGGGGTTGTAGAAATTCTAAGATGCATGAAAAGACTTAATAGCATTGACCCTTCTTTGTTCTGGAAGCTATTTGACTCACAAATAGCGCCTATGCTGACTTATGCTGCAGAAGTTTGGGGATTAGAAGAAACTTTGGAAATGGAGAAGGTGCATACTATGGCTATTAAAAGATTCATGAACATTCCACTGCATTCATCAAACACAATGGCTTATGGTGATTCTGGAAGATATCCTTTATTTTTTCAAACGTTTTCAAAATCTATTAAGTATTGGTTAAAATTGACACAACTTCCAACGTCAAGGATATGTAGACAAGCATATGATATGTTATATCTACAAATGGAAAGTGGACACTGCAACTGGGTTAGTAAAGTAAAACATGTGTTAACTATTAATGGGTTTGGTATTGTGTGGCTTAGCAAAGAGGTAGGGAACGAAAGGACATTTATGTCAGAATTTAAGGATCGCTTGATAGCCTGCTACAAACAGAATTGGCATTAAAAAATGGAAGAAAATGACAAGTATTCATGGTTTTATTCCTTTAAAAGTATTCTTCAGCCGGAAATGTTTTTGAAATCTGTCACTAATAAATGGCATAGAAGCATATTGGCCAGATTTAGAAGTCGGACCCTCGGTTTCAAAGCAAATAAGAAATGGTTTTGCAATGAAGTTTCTGTTGATGATGTTTGTGTGTTGTGCCCAGATAACAGTAAGGAAGATGAAGAGCACTTTTTATTTCAATGTAAGGCATATGAAGATAAAAGGAAAAAATCAAAACTGTTTAATTTGATGCCAGAAAGACCATATACTTTGATTGAACTACTATCGTCTGATGATGGAAATATTCTTCGTCTGTTTGCTAAATATATTGCTGAATGTTATGATATCAGAGGAAAAAAAAAAGTCTGTTGCTGTTTCCCTGTGAGACAGTGCTTTGGTTCTTCGTATGTCATAGCTGGTCTTTTAGGCCCATGTTTGGTGATCCTTTGTTTGACGTTAACTTTATTATTCCCAGATAGATCAATACCGGGAATCATGTTTGTAATGTACTATACATGTTTTGTTTCATAAATTCCTGACGCTGCATTAATGATAGCCCCCTTGACATGAAGACTGTATTTTGTCATTGTCAATAAAATGATTCTGAAGCGTCTGAAGCGTCTCTCTCTTCTCTCTCTCTCTCTCTCTCTCTCTCTCTCTCTCTCTCTCTCTCTCTCTCTCTCTCCTCCACACACACACACACACACACACACACACACACACACACACACACACACACACACACACGCGCGCGCGCGCGCGCGCGCGCGCGCATACACACACGCACATACACACCAGCATGCACGCACGGACGCACACAAACACAAACACCCCATACACACACACGCGCGCGCGCACGCACGCACGCACACACACTTGGGGCGAACTGAAGGCAAACGGGATAAAGAGGATATCCATTGAATATTTTGGAACCTATCCATTATTCAGTCAAAAGAACAAGACACCGCGAAAAATTATTCCCAACCTATCTTTCACCAACTTTTATCCAATGGCACGCGAATGCTGTGAACATCTGAATGATTTACATCGGAAGAAAGTGGAATACAGGGGGGGCAGAATGATATTGGGACTTGAATGCCCAAAAGGCAACACTTCAACTCGGGAGGAGACACCCCCATTATTTATTTACTGGTTTGGGTCACAGGGTTATCAGCTGATGGTTGTATGCCATGCTGTCGAGATGAAGGCCTGCGTTGTTTATAGGAGGGCGAGTTTGCGGTGTTCGTTTCTTTGTTTGTGTGTTTTGGATACTATCTGGCCACAGCCACCCAGCGTCCCACTGAGGCTGACTGCTATCTCGGGTTACCCGGTATACTTGTTGAAGCCGCGGCAGTGGTGAAGTTAGCAAAGGGTGTTCTGCTCTGTTGAGGTGGACTGCGCTGAACAATATCATATTGTGTTGCAAGGGCGGATAACCGGAGCTTCCCGCTCTATCCATCCTCACTCTGTCGGTTTTTTATTTTTATTTTTTATTTTTTTTTTACTAAAAATTAATTCAAAGAAGAAACAACATGAGAAAAGGTTTACGGAGCAGGCGTTACGCTGAGAAACGTCATGCGTCGTGTTCAGTCCGTCCTCCCATCCACCTCCGTCCGTCCTCCACCACGACCCAACTCTCTAAACAACACCCCCCTCTGTCACGACCGTCGTCCTTCTCTGCCCACCTTCTCCCTCCCCTTCCCCTTCCTCACACACGGCGCAAACCTTTTCCCCCGCCCACTTGTCATTATCAATTCATCCATTGTCTTTGTTGAATACGTTTTGATTAGAAACTCTGAACTGAAGTGTAATGACTATAACATAGATCAGAATGATCCGAAGGTGTCGAAATCAAATAAAAAGAGAATGTCAAAGGCAGCTGTTCCTGGCTCCAAAAAAAAAAGGAGAGAAGTCACAGAAAAATAAGTCCATCACCATCACCCCCACCCCGCCCGAAATTAATGCATAAACCCGACTTAAATATTTTCTGTAGAGACTCTCTACTACTTGGATTTTTAATTGCCTGAATCGTTCCTATCAGTGCCCAGTGAATTACATATCTTGCACTGATTACAAAATAAGAGTACTGCACAGGGTGTGATGAAACAGGGTGATCCATGTAAGGGAAGCAACCTGCGCTGCAAGAAGAGAATGCTCCGTGTCGGTGTTTGTCTTGTCTTTCAGACAATTACGACTTCTGCTGTTCAGCCCCTTCTGACCTTTTCTCCTAACTCTCATTGCTAACTGTGGTAAATAATGTATAAAAGCTTACGGTGTTTGCCCTACGGCTGTTTGAAGCACGCAGCAACAAGCAGACCACAGGGAAAAAGTTATTGCCTGCCTTATTTTTCAACACAGTCAGCCTTTGCTAGACATCGCCAAAAACAGCGGTCACTGTAATGGTTGACTCACTCCTGGCGGAACAACAGATTACAACTCCACAGAACAACAGAGTACAACTCCACAGAACAACAGAGTACAATTTAACGGAGCACTGTACTGGTTTCTTTTTTCTCTTTCCTTTGTCCTGGAAGTCTTAATTCATTTTAAAATAGAAGCTTGAGAGTTGATTTTTATGTGTGAATAAAATACCTTCTACGTTCAGCGTAACAACAAGAATATTTGCTGCAACGTTTCTAATGAAAGCAAGAATAATGCCTGCCACCTTTACATTAAAAACAAAAGCTGTTTTGCTTCAGGGCTGAGACGGCAGCCTAAATTGCAGTGTGTTGAAACAGAGGTCTTGTGTGTTGTTGTCAACAGCTAGAACACCGACCCAGTGTTTACCAATCATATAACATGACTGAGATAGCATCCACAATATTTTGTCAAGCAGATGTAGCATGGCTAAGAGAACATTTCCAGTTCGCTGTGAAGCAGTTATAGTGTGACTGAGATAGGGGGTTTTCAGTCGTTGTCAAGCAGTTGTGACGTGACAAAGACAATGTCCCCAGTCTTTTGTCAAGCAGTTGTAACGTGACAAAGATAAGGGTCACAGTCGTTGTCAAGCAGTTGTAACGGGGACAAAGATAACGGCCCCATTCGCTGTCCAGCACTTGTAACGTGACAAATATAACGGCCCCATCGCCTGTCCAGCACTTGTAACGTGACAAATATAAGGGGCCCCAGTCGCTGTCCAGCACTTGTAACGTGACAAATATAACGGCCCCAGTCGCTGTCCAGCACTTCTACGTGACAAAAAATAACGGCCACAGTGATTGTTAAGCAGTTGTAACATGACAAAGATAACGGCCGCAGTGATTGTTCAAGCACTTGTAACGCGAAAAAGATAACGGACACAGTCGTTGTCAACAGTTGTAACGTGAAAAAGATAACGCCATTGTGGTTGTCAAACAGTTGTAATGTGACAAAGATGACGGCCACAGTGATTGTCAAGCAGCTGAAACGTGACAAAGAGATCGGCCCAGTGGTTGGCAAGCAGTTGGAATGTGGTGGAGACAGGGGTTTCCCGGGTCGGGTCAAGCAATTACCATGACTCACGGAAAGTTGCTCCCCATAAAGGGCCTGCCAAACGCGGAAAGTCGAGTGGGCAAAAACACGACCGATTTCGCCCAAGGGTAGTGAAGATAAATACCCTCTCTACAGCCGCAGGTCCTGGCACAGTCACATGGATGTTGATACCAGACACATTGGGGTGCTACGGTTTTCCTTGGACACCCGATATAACAGAAGTGTGGTGCAACAGGAGGGTGATGTTGCGTCTTCTGGCAGCTATTTCTTTCATCCTTTTCTCTGTCATTACTGCTTCTTCAATCAATCCCCAGAGCTGAGCTCATGTTTGTTCAATCCTCAACTGACATGGACCGGACCTGGGAATACATACCCAGTTCTCCCCCGTCTCCTTTTCGCCTTTCAATGATCAAAATCAGCGGTGTTTTAAGGAAAAGAACTTGTGTCAAAAATCGTAATATTTGCAGGAGCAATTAAAAGAACGGGGATAATTAAAAAAAAGAAACGAAGAAACATACAATAGGTAAGTTAAACAAAACCGAAAAAAGCCTATTCTGAAATTGTTCAAATACGTTAGAGGAGGCGGATAAGGGATGGACTTGTTTGGCGAGGGACAGGGGTGGGGGAAAATCTATAAATGATACGTCCAAATAGACTGCGACAAATAATGCATCCGACAGCGTATTGATTTATCATTTTGCCGCAAATAATCTCTACCACGGAGAATTACTTCGTAATTGTACAGTTTCACAAATTTAACGCCACACAATATTTGTAATACATATTGATTTATCATTTTGCCGCAAATGATCTCTACCACAGACGAATTACTTCGTAATTGTACAGTTTGACGAATAACACCACACAATATTTGTAAATGTTCAGTGCTGCATATTCAAAACGACATGACCCCCTGTCACGAGCGAGAACGAATGAAGAGAAACCTGCAATCGTTTTTCAATTTTGTTTTACTGCTTTCTTTCACAGGTCGTATGAAATGTAATTATTGACTGTAGGTCTGACATGAGGAATCACAGGTTTGTTATTAACATTGCGGCTTTTACCGTGGAGAGGTGTACAGACAGTCACACACACACACACACACACACACACACACAAAACACACACACAACACACACACATGCGCGCGCGCGCGCGCGCGCGCAGAGGGGAGAGAGAGAAGAGAGAGAGAGAGAGAGAGAGAGAGGGGAGAAAAGAGAGAGAGAGAGAATACAGAAAATCGGTATGGCAACAAAAAAAACGGACAGTAATCAATTTTAAAGGTAGAGCTTTGGGGGAGACCAAAGAAAGAAAGAAAAAATGAACACGGACGAAAGAAAGAATAAAGTAAGATTTAGAAAAAGGGAGATCAGGATACGTACAAATATGAAAGATAATACAAAGAAATTATTTCTACAACGCAATAGGGGTGTATGAAAGTAATACATTCAGTAACATTTGTAAAACCATAACGCCCCTATACGACGTGTAATCAAAATAATGTCCTACAATATTGGGCCGAGAAAAACTCACATATACATATGAAAAAGAGAAAAAGCAGCACAAATCGTAAAGTGTCGGTTAAAACAGCAGTCATAGTGGGTTTGTTTTCCCTTTTTTCTTTGAAAAATGCTTGAACTGTTTAAAAAACAAATGGAGTTTTTAAGTATTTGTGTCTTTGTCCAAATATGGCTTTAGCGATACATGATTTTTAGTGCATTAAAAAATGGACGTGAATTACATAATGAAGCTTGTCCCGGAGTTCTACGGTATTGCATGTTTGGTGTGATCCTCTGCTGCACAAACGACTGGTAATTCCCAGAGAAAGCAGAAATTTTTCCCTCAGTCTTCTAAGTAATTTCAAGCAAGCATTGATTCGCTTTAAAAAAGGAAACAGCTTTTGAATCAATATAGACAACACTTTTTACCTATCTGATCTATGAAGATGATTTTTGCTTTATAAGCATTCCAAAGGGAAAAGGAAGACTTACATTTATTTAGTCACTGCCACTCAATAATCCACGCACTGTTGGATAATACTTGTATCTTGTTTACATATCTTAAAGAAGTTTATACAGAATACAAGTAGGCCTCGATCGGTAGTCTGTATTCACTGATTTGAATAAAAAAATTTAAGTTTTATCTTTGTGCTTAAATATTTATTAAATGGGTTGTCCCATTTCATTATACTAAAAAAAAAAAAAAAACTGTGTTCTTTTTATCCCCATAAAAAAAAGATACCGTGATTTTGTTGCTAATTTTGTAAATGCTATCAGTAAATCTCAAATCCATACCACAACATACGAACGATACTTCACACAAAACACACACACACACAGCACACACACACACACACACACACACACACACACCACATGCACATGCACAAACACATACACACACGCACGCAAGCACGCACGCGCCGCGCGCGCGTCGCACACACACACACAACCACACACACACACACACACAACACACACACACACACACACACACACACACATGCACATGCACAAACACGCACACATGCACACACGCATACACGCACGTGCACACACACATACAAAACACACACACCGCGCGCGGACACGCAAACTCGCACACACACACACACACACACACAGGACAATCAAAACATTGTGATTACATACATTACATACACTGCACAAATGAGTGGGGCAAAAGACAGAGAATAAACTAAATGGCAAGGAAAAGAAAACAGCACAAAACAGGCCCAACATTTAAGCGAAAGGACAGAAAGCGAAACAAAATATCAAAGCAAACAATATCAGAGGTTTGTTAGAAAGGAAACCAAACCAAACCAAACCAAAAATGAGTCTTTTAAAGCGGAATTGAAAACTCTCTCTCTCCTCTCCTCTCTCTCTCTCTCTTCCCCTCTCTCTCTCTTTCAAACACACAACCCCACACAAACACACGCACACACACATACTCACTCACATGCACGCGCACGCACACCCCACACACACACACACACACACACACAACACACACACACACACAAAACACACACACACACACACGAACGCACGCACGCACGCACGCACACACATACACTCCACACACAACACACACAGACTACACAGACACACACACACCACACACACACACACACACAACACACCACACACAACACACACACACACACTGTACGCAAACACTGGCTGTTTGGTTGCTATATTTATTGATGTTATCAAAGATCCTGATGCTTGGTGTGTGTGTGTTTTTTTAATCATAATCTTGAGCGTTGTCTTAACAATCTAAGTGCTGCGGTAAAGACGGAATCTAAACTGAATCCGTAACAAGCGCTTCATCACGAACAGTCAAAAACAAGTCCACACTCAGCCCGGACATTTTAACATTCAGAGAGAGGTGAAAGTCTCCAGTGGAGAATAGAGGTAGATGGAAGGGCATCTGTGTTTATGACAGATCGAGATCCTGACCCAGACCGTGGTCTCCCGGGCCTGAAATTTATGTCAGGCCCAAAACTGTGACCCTATGCCTAGCCTCCGTCAGAACTGACCAAATGTCTGCATTGGTTCTCTGTACATGTAAGTATGGGCCCCTATACAGTCATGCCCGTTGTCCAATACAGTTCACGCACCCTGCGCCAAAGCAAAACGTTCACTTCACAATTAAACGCTGGTCATCTGCTTCGATTACCACTAAGTCTTTGGTGGAAAGAGGGTGATGGATATTTCTCGCGGAAAGAACGTGAGTGTGAGTATCAATTATGAAGACGATACTATGGAGTTCCATTTTGGTCTTAGACAAACATCCACTGTTGTAAGGGACAAAATCCCCTCTTTTAAGGGACCAAACCCCACTATTGTAAGAAACAACCCTTCGCCCTTCTCCCCCCCCCCCCCCTTCCCCACTTTTGTAGAGGACAATCATCCCACCGTTGTAATAGACAACTTCTTTCAGATGAGACGATAAACAGAAATTCCATGTGCTGCAAGCGCAAAACACACGCAATAGAGTCCATGGCAAGAGAAAACTATTCCTGGCAAAATTACGAAGCAAAATTACATTTTGGGGCAACTATTTCCTGGCAAAATTATGAAACAAAATTGCATTTTGAGGAAACTGTCTCTGGCAAAATTATAAAGCAAAAACATTTTGAGGGAGCATTACCTGGCACAATTATGAAATAATATTACATTTTGAGGAACTGTCCTTGGTAAAGTTATGAAGCAAAATCTCATTTTGAAGGAACTGTCGATGGAGAACAGTTTTGAAGGAAAATTTCACTTTTACAGAATTATCGCTGGCAAAATTATGAGGCAAAATTACTGTCCCTGACAAAATTATGAAGCAAACATTAGTTGAGGAAACGCACCTGGCAACACACTGAAACAAAATCCTCTTTTGACAGACCACAAAAAACGCAGACATTTTTAAAAAAAATGTGGGCAACACTTTATAATGGCGATACGTTCTCCCTGGTGACAGCAATCCAAATTCCACACAGACAATTCTGATCGTTCATTTTAAATTTGGGCCTCAACAAAATGATTTTACAATATTGCAAAGATGGAGATAAACACAATACAGCATTCTGTTCAAATTGGAAAAATGAAAGGCAGCGCTACTGTTGAAACAGAACGAAAAGGAACGCACCTCTGTGTTGGGCTAGGAAAAAAATCAAACTCCCAGTATTATTAAAACCCTGACTGAGCGAAACTGAGCAGATTCCGGCTTGAGGGTTAAAAACGACGAAAGTCTAACTACTGCTGCGCTTTCTTCCTAAAGAAACTCATTCCTTCCACGTCACTCTCAGAACTCCACCCCAAAAGTTTGCGGACATGGGGACTTCCTTGAAGGACCGAGGGGTTACCAAAGGGCGGACAGAACACGCGCCCATCTCCTAAAAGAGGTCTGGCACCTTGTCTTTATCCTGATGTCAGGATCAGGGTCCGTCCCTGGGGCTGTCAGCTCCTTCCACCACTCCCTTTGTTCTCAGTCTCTTCCTCCTCGACGCGCACGTGATGGTGTCCTTGGGCCGTGTCGGCCTCACTCACACGCGAACAGCTCTTTCAGTCGGGGAAAGGGCTGGCGGTCGGGAGTGGGACGGGGATGGGTTGTGTGTGGGGTGGGTTGCGATGTACATGTCAATCTAGACCTGTTCTCTGGATATGCTGTGACTGCTTTTGCTCGAAACGCTGATGAATTCACCATCATTTTGCAAATGGAAGTATCTGAGCTACAATTTACAGTGGCGTTAAAAGGGAAAGTATTGAGCTACAATTTACAGTGGCGTCTCTCTCTCTCTCTCTCTCTCTCCCCCTCCTCTCTCTCTCTTCTCTCTTTCTCTCTCTTCTTCTCTCTCTTTCTGTATGTGTGGCCAGGGCATGTACATGCGTGTGTGTGCGTGGCATATTTAATGTGTGTGTGTGTGTGGTGTGTGTGGTGGTGGTGGGTGTGGTGTGTGTGGGTGTGTTGTGTGTGTGAGAGAGAGAAAAGGGAGGGAGAGAGATAAGAGAGAAAGTGAGGAACCAGACAGACAATGACAGACGGACAGACAGAGACAGAGAGAAGAGAGAGAGGTGTGTGTGTGTGTGTGTTGTTGTGTTGTGTGTGGGTGTTTTGTGTGTGTGTGTGGTGTGTGTGTGTTTGTGTGTGTGTGTGTGTGTGTTCCTTATACAGTCATTTTTGTTGGAAAGGCACAAAAAAAAATCAGAAAGCATTCTCAAATATTAGCTATACTGCAGAACTTATATTACTAATTATTTTCCTTGCCTGTAACCCAAAGAAAAGGTTAGGATTGTGTTTTCAGACATACTTCTGGATTTGGATTTAATTTGATGAAATATCTCTGTGTCGTTCATCATCGGGGCATGCACTGGTGTTAGCTTTCTATCATATTCTGTTTAGCTACAAGCACTGTTACTCAGATCTCTCTCAGCAAGCTTAAACATGTAGCAAAAAGGGAAAGTTTGTAGAGTCAGACACCAAAGAGGGGTTAACAGGGCATAGAGGTTTCATCTGATTATACCGTTCTTTCGGCCGCCCATGGGGTATGCACAATCTGAAAGGAATTAGCCATGTTTAGGGTTGCACACGAGAAATCCCTTTTAACCCTGGATGTTTTCGAGTATTTCTGGATGCTCGCCACCCAAGGGAGGAACGCTCGGTTCCACCGCCATGGGAGACTTCTGCTTGGTGCCAAAGTGACTGATGCTGCAGCTTCAATGAATATTGACAGGAGAATAATGTAAGATTGATGAGGAAATAAGTGTTTGGGGATGAATATGAAATAGTGTGATTGTTTGGTCGTTCGTCGTACAATATACGATTTAAAGGGCGGGTGAGATAGAAAGGGCCTTTTTTTTTTCAATGGGTTTAACTGCATTGCCCTTTTTGCACTTTATACATAGCGGTCATGTAATCAAGCAGCAGCAGTTGTTAATTAACGTGGCGTGCTCCTCTCAGATGTGATGGGGTGAGGGTCTAGCAAGCAGCACGGTGGAGCGATTAGGTGAAGGTCCTGACCCTCCTGGCGTTTGGTGAGTACTGTTGGAGGCAAGATAACAAAGCTATTCTAGAAGTCCCCTTTTGTGTCGATCCTCGTCGGTCGTCCCCTAGGATCAGGGTAAGGGTCAGAGCATGAGATCGATAACGTGGACACAAAAGGGAGCTTCTGGAGAAGAATTTGCCGAAAGAGGTAGGCCTGACACAAGGTCCAGGGGCCGATAGGCAGACAGGTCAAAATCAGGATCTCAATCCATTAGAACAACAGGTGCCCTCGATCCTTCACCCCCTGTCTGCAGGTGTTTCCCCCTTTTTAATGTCTATCTTAATGCAGTTGTTGTTCTTGCTGTTGTTGATGTGGCGGTACTGATTGCAGTCGGTGATCCGATCTGATCTGACCGAGGCTCGGATTTTGACATGAACCTTTTGCTTCTAAGAAAATTTCATCAAGTCACCAGAGAGAGAGAGAGAGAGAGGAGAGAGAGAGAGAGAGAGAGAGAGAGAGAGAGGGAGAAAGAGATACACACCACACACACACACACACACACACACACACACACACACACACACACACACACACACACACAGAGAGAGAGAGAGAGAGAGAGAGAGAGAGAGAGAGAGAGAGAGAGAGAGAGGGGAGAGAGAGAGAGAGAACGAACGAACGAACGAACGAACGAATCTTTTTTAATGAGGGAAAAGCGGAATAAGCACAACATGGCTTTTTACATCCGGCCCTCAATGAAGGGAAATATATAGAAAATGCAATAACAACATCAGCAAAACTAATCTAGAATAGAAGTAAACATACATAAACGCTATATATAGAAAGAAGAAACGGTTAACACAAAAGAACAGAACACAATCAATGCTGGAAGAGAGAGAGAGAGAGAGAGAGAGAGAGAGAGAGAGAGAGAGAGAGAGAGAGAGAGAGAGAGAGAGTATTTGTTCTATTTCCATCGTTAAAGACTCGTTTTTCGCTTCCTTTACCGCTTTTATAACCCGTTTCTTTCGTTTGCTTTGATATACCGTCCTTCTTCGCGGTCACCTGTGACTTTTGTTTTGTGTTGTATCTTGTTTTCATTCCTTCTCTCTCTTTTTCAACGTGAGAATTATTTCTTTCTTTCCTTCCTTCCTTTTATTTATTTCTTCTTTCTGGTTTGTTTCTTTGTTTCTTCCTTTCTCCCTTTGTTTGTTTCTTTGTTTCTTACTTCCTTTCTCCCTTTGTTTGTTTCTTTGTTTCTTACTTTCTTTCTCCCTTTGTTTGTTTCTTTGTTTCTTACTTTCTTTCTCCTTTGTTTGTTTCTTTGTTTCTTACTTTCTTTCTCCCTTTGTTTGTTTCTTTGTTTCTTACTTTCTTTCTCCCTTTGTTTGTTTCTTTGTTTCTTTGTTTCTTTCTTTCTTTCTCTCTTTCTCTACTATTTGTCTTTCGTTCTTTTTTTCCGTTCCTTTTTTTTCGTTATTTCATCACTTCTGACTCTTTGGTCTGTATGTTCTTTCTTCATTCCTTCTTTTGCTTCTGCCTTCATTTGCCTTTAAATGTGTACGTATCGCCTATATTTCAGCTTTATTTCAATTTTTTATCTCTTTTTATATTTGTCCCCCCCCTCCTCCCCTTTATATTTACCCTCATTTTGTCACTATACGCTTCTGCCTCTCTCTCT
>CM031606.1:61809401-61813612 GCA_018398815.1 Conus ventricosus | reverse complement strand
GAAAATTTAAAAAATGCCTCTGAAAGATTTAAATCCACAACGTCCACGCGTAAGTCCACGACACCAACCCTGCACCACAGTGTCTGGCACCTTTTTTCACTTGAAAGCAGGGGGACATAGACAGCACTGTGATTTAATAAACAAAGAGCGAGGATAAGAGCGATGATGTTTTTTCCTTGTAGGTTTAACTATTCACATTCACCACCCATTTCCACCGTCATATCTCATGATTGATGGGATAAAACGGAATCTTTCCAAATTTGGCCGACCTCTATGGCAGTTACCCTCCTCAGGAAACCCGGGGTCATTTTCCATACTGAGAGCCCCCCTCATCACCCCCCATGGTTAAATCCCCGAGCGGCAGAATAATGAGCCCTTCCCAATTTTACTGATAAGGAAATTCCCTTTCTCTCCACCTCCTTCACACTTCCCCAAGGCCCTATTACCTTCTTTTCCCCATTTTGTTTGCCACCTTTACCACCTCACCCTTCCAATTCCATTACCTTTTCTTTCCATTTGCCTCCATTGCCCTTCCCTTACACACTAGCCCTTTCAAGTCCTTATTACCTCTTTTTTGGGGCATTTGCCCCTCATTGCCCTTCCTTATCAGCACTAGCCCTTTCAAGTCCTTATTCCCTTTCTTCTGTGGAAATTTGCCCCTCATTTCCCTTTCCCTTATCAGCACTACCCTTTCAAGTCCTTATTACCTTCTTCTTGGCATTTGCCCCTCATTGCCCTTCCTTACAGCACAAGCCCTTTCAAGTCCTTATTAACCTTCTTCTTGGCATTTGCCCCTCATTGCCCTTCCTTATCAGCACAAAGCCCTTTCAGTCCTTATTACGTTGTCTTTCTTATCAGCTTATGCCACTGCACTCATGGCCCTTTCCTGTCCTTGGCAGTCCCTTTTTTTACATTTGCCCCTCATGATCTTTCCTGTTGGAATTTCCCCCTTTTTGGGCCTTCCTTGTCTTCCGTTGGTGGCATTTTTACCCTTTTTATTTGGGGCGTCCTTTTTTGGGTGGCATTGCCCTTTAGCATCCTTTGTGATATTTGCCCTTTATCTTCCTTCTCTGTGGCATTTCCCCTTTTAGCGTCCTGCTTTGTGGTATTTGCAGTTTAGCGTCCTTCTTTGGTGGCATTTGCCCTTTGGGCTTCCTCATTGTGGCTTTTGCCTTTTAGAGTCCTTCTTTGATGGCATTGCCCTTTAGCGTCCTTCTTTGTGGCACTTGCCCTTTGGGGCCCTTTTTTGTGGCTTTCCCCCCCTTTTGCGTTTTCTTTGATCGTTTCCCCTTTAGCTTCCTTTTTTGGGGCATTTGCCCTTTTAGCGCCCTTTTTTTGGGGCCCTTTTCCCCTTTTAATTTCCTTTTTTGGGTGTTTTTTCCCCTTTGGGGCGCCCCTTTGGTGGCATTTGCCCTTTTAGTGTTTTTTTTTGGGTTTTCATTTGCCCTTAAATTTTTTCCGATTAAAATCGTGAATGGCGTTCATTTTTCGAAAACTGCTGTTTTCCCCTAAATTGCATTTTCCCTTTTAACCGTTCGAAAAAAGGGCAGGGGGTAAGCTTCATCATCATGTTTCAAATCATGATCTTTGATTATTGATCATATCATATCATCATCACCCACCCTCATCATCAATCAAACTTTCATCATCTTTCATCATATCGTCTTATCATCACCATTATCTTTCCAGCCCCCCCTTTTGAAAGGCATTTTTTGCAAATAGTGCCATCATCATCACCCAAAAATTATCTTTCTTTCCCTTTCCCCTCCTCTGTAAAATTTTCCCAAAACTATAAAGTCCCAGGGGTTTTTACCAAAAGCAATAGCAAAGGGGAACAAACTTTTCCCCCAAATTTTCATCTAACTATAAAAACTTTTTTTTTTTATAAACGCCTCCCCCTCCGCGAAATTCTCTTTTTCTCTCTCTCTCCCCTCTCTTTTTGGCCTTTTTATCTCCCCTCTCTCTCTCTCTCCCCCTCTCTCTCTCTTCTCCCCTTTTTTTCTGTTTTTTTTTTTTTTTTCCTTTGTCTGCCCTGTTTTGCCCCTAAAAATTTTTCTCATTACCTCCCCCGTTTTAAACCCTTTTCTTTGATCCTACGTTCCCCCCGCGAGCAAAAAAATAAACAGAGAGAAGAAGAGAAAAGGAGAGGGGAGAGAGAGAGAGGAAAAGGAGAGAGAAAGAGAACAGACAAAGACAGACGAAAAACAGACGGGGACGACAGACGACAAAAGGGGGAAAAAGGGGAGCATGCGTTTTTGGTTTTGGGGAAACCCAGGGGGTTTTTGAAAATTTGGGTGGTCCAAAAGCAAATTTAGAGAGTGTCTTTGTGTGGACGAGTGATTTTTGTGTGAAAATTTGTGTGTGCGCGGCAAACGTGTGTTTGGTGTGTAAATTGGTGGGGGTTGTGTGTGTGGTGGGGTGTGTGTGTTGTGTGTGTGTGTGGTGTGTGGGGGGGAGTGTGTGTGTGTGTGTGTGTGTTGGTGTTGTGTGGGGGAGTGGGGTTTTTTGGGGGGGGGGGTGTTTTTTATGTGGGGTTTGGGGTGGTGGTGTTTTTGGTGGTGTGGGGTTTTGTGTTTTGGGGTGTGTGTGGGTGTGTGTGTTTTGTTGTGTGTGTGTGTGGGGGGGTGGTGTGGTTTTTGGGTGCTATTGCCCTTTAATTTTGGGGGAAATGTGGGGGGAGAGAGAGAGAGAGAGGAGAGGAGAGAAAGAGAGAGGGGGGAAGAGAAAAGGAGAGAGAGAGAGAGAAAACCCGGTTTGGAGGGAGGGAGGGAAATGGGAAAGGAAATAAATTGAGGGTTTAATGTAGTGTGGGTACGTTCTTTGGCCCACCCTGTGTCAAAATTGGGGCAAAAATTTCCCCAGCAAAAAATTGAGGAAAGGGGATGCCCTATAAATTAGCTGACGGACAGAGTGACTAAACTCATGTGTTCATGTTCGGTGAATCTTTTCTGTGTGTCTTCTTTCTTTAGTTTAACGTCTATTCACTATAAGTGTTATTAGAGGGGGAAAAAAAAAAAAAAACAACAACAACAACAACAACAACAACAACACACAAAAAAAAACAAAAAACAAAAAAAATGATTATGTGTGTGCGTGTACTGTACGTGTACGTGTGTTGTGTGTGTGTGGGGTGTGTGTGTGTGTGTGTGTGTGTGTGGGGGTTTGTGTGTGGTGTGTGTGCCTGTGTTGTAAGGGGGGGGGGGAGGAGGGTGCAAGAGAGAGAGAGAGGACTGTGTTGGGGACAAGGGGGGAAAGGTTGGGATGGGTGGTAAGATAGGTAGATATTACTTAACTAGCCTTTAGTGTATGTTGATCGGGGAAATTTAAAAAATATCAAATGAAACAATGTGTGTGTGTGTGTGTGTGTGTGTGTGTGTGTGTGTGTGTGTTTTGTGTGGTGTGTGCATGTTGCATGCATGCATGCATGTATGTATGTATAGATGTATGTATGTGTCTATGTGTGTATGTATATATGTATGTATGTATGTATGAATGTTTTTATATCTATGTATGCGAGACAGAAAAAATTTCTTTTGATTTTTTTATGTATTTCTTCATTTCTCACTTTTGGTTGTCGCTTTTTGTCTCACGGGAAACTTTCAATAAGAACCCCCTGCTCAATTTTTTGCAATAGATAGACAACAAAACCATACGGGCGCAGGGGCTTTGCATTAATTTTTTAAAAGTCCACCCCAAAAACAGATCTTAAAGCACATATTAGAAAGAAAGGTAATTCAATTGAACAAAAAAGTGATGTTAAAAAAGCATAATTAAAAAATTCATCGTATAACCTTTAACTTTATGGGAAAGAGAGAAGAGAAGAGAGAGAGAGAGAGAGAGAGAGAGAGAGAGAGAGAGAGAGAGAGAGAAAGTGATGATAACTTTCTCTCTGTTTTTGTTTTTTTTTCTCTCATTTTTATCCTCCCAACCTCGCGACGTGATAATTCATTGCAAAATAAATTATTGCAGGAATCATAAACAGGCTGTCAGTCACATTTTTCCCCCCCCTACGTTCGTCACTTCTGGTTAAATTTTGATAAAAGACTGCACAGAGAAATCGTTCTTTTTTTTAAAGCTCTTTTGTATTAACTAAGGGGCACGTCACGGTGGTCACGCCCCCACCCTTGTTTTCCACGGCCTTTTGGGGATATTGATTGATTTCCAGGGAACAAACATTGCCTTTATATTAAAAGCCATCTTGCAAATTCTAA
>CM031606.1:61796901-61804401 GCA_018398815.1 Conus ventricosus | reverse complement strand
AGACCAGACTGGAAATCAAGAGCATCATCTTTATTGTCCACATTCTCATCGATCAGCACTTAAAAAGTCTCAATTCTGTGGCCCTTCATGCCCTGCTCTCATGGCGACCTCAGTTCTGATGCCCTCTTGACGTCTATGGCTTCGGTTTGATTCGTCGGGGCCACCAGTGTTGGATAATTCATGGGGTTGTTGTTCGACGAACGTGGTGGCGCCCTCAGGAGGGAGAGCTCACTCACGCCGACTCCGCGACTTAGTAATTATTGCTGTCAGTACCGGGCTTAGCAGGTGGTGTCCTGCGTATGTTGGATCAGAACAGGCACCATTGAACACCACCGAAGTGACTTGGGAACAGTGCAGTGTCTCCTCCGGTGGGTTGCCTGTTCACGACTTGACATTGACTGCTCCCTGTGGATTGCTGGTGTCGCGGCTGCGCTGGGCCGGGCCGGGCTGTGGTTGTGGATAGGCAGGGGGGAGGAGTGATTGGAAAGCGTGGCGTGGGTGCAATGCCACTGAAGTGGTAAAGAAGACTGAACAGAAAAAATTGTATGCAGATCATCACTATCATCATAATCGTCATATGTCATCGTCGTGAACGTAATCGTCATCACGCAGCAGCAGCAGTAGTCAGTAGTCAACACAGTTAAAGCAATGATTATTCAAGGATACTATTGTCATCGCCGTTCTGTTGCTGTAGGTCGTTAATGGTGTTGTGAAAGACGTTAGGGCAGTTAGGAATCTCATCTCTCTGTTCCCAATCGTGTGAAGCATGGGAGCGGTACTATGGTCAGTTTTGTATCTCTTGTCATTCTTTTGAACTGCCTTTGTGATGTCCATCCTTTCTTCAGTCCCGAGGTATGGACTGAGAGAGCCATGCGAAGACAGCGCTAATATTGCCCACATACAGCAGTGGGCTGAGGTGTTAGCAACATGGACTGAACTGAATTGTGTCATGACGGATGTTTACAACGAGCCAGCTTAAAACAGTGTCTGTCAGAATCTGTATCATCTTACTGTCTGGCATCAAGTACGAATAAAAACAAAAACGGTCGAGGAATTAAACACAATTCCAAAGGTCGTCTCGGATGCATGTCAGATGTTCTGAAGAGGGAGTGAACTATGTTATTACTGGGCACACCTTTGCACGTGCAGCACGTGTTGTCATTGCCGTTGTTATGGCTTGTCAGTTAAACCAAGCTAGAAGTAGGTAAAAATCCCTCCAGTCTCCTGGATTTTGGCCTCAGTCTGAACAAGGATCAGACGAATAGATAAGAGAAGGATGATTCACGTGCACAGCGTGAGGTCTCAAATGTCATTGTAACAGCAGTTTCAGATATTGAAGAAGTGTTTACTCATTTTCTGATGTGTTATTTCGAATGCTGAAAACCAAGCCTGGTCCTTGACATTTTATTGGCAGAGGTGCAGTGTATATGCTTGCCAGTATTGGCAAGTCAGTGTATTAGGCGCTCATGTATTGGAAGAGGGCGTGATAGTGCTGTGCTCATGTATTGAGAGTCATGTATTGTGCTGCTCATATTGGCAGAGTTCAGTTATTATGCTTGCTCAGTATTGCAGAGGTGCAGTGTTAGTGCTTGCTCATGTAACATGTTGAAACCACATTTGTACTCATAGGTCTTTTGCTGTTGTGTCAGTCGTGTTCACTTCACAGGTGGTGTGTCTTCCATAATTTAAACTTTATGTAACGTGACGTGTGTGTGGTGTAGGGGGTGTGTGTGTGTGTGTGTGTGTGTGTGTGTGAGTGTGTGTTGTGTGTGTAGAAGAGAGAGAGAGAGAAGAGAGAGAGAGAGATTGAGGCAGAAGAGAGAGAGAGGTTTCTGAGTCGATTCATGTAGGTTGCTGTCATCAGTACAAACTATCCATGAATCTGTATCAGCGACACACACACACCAGACGAACTGGGGCACGCACGCACACACACACACAACACACACACACACACACACACACACACACACACACACACACACACACACACACACACACACACACACACACACACACTAATATGTCTCTAATATGTCTCTAATATCACTTAAGGGTGAACAGACGTAAAACTAAAGAACGAACGAACACACACACACACACACACACACACACACACACACACACACACACACACACACACACACACACACACACACACACACACACACAACAGCAACAGACAAGACAGAGAAGAGAGAGAGAGAGAGAGAGAGAGAGAGAGAGAGAGAGAGAGAGAGTGAGAGAGAGAGAGAGAAGGAGAGAGAAAGAGAGAGATAGAGGAGACGAGACCGAGGCAGAGACAAGACACAAAGACACAGAGAAACACGGGGAGGGAAACAGAGTCAGGAGGACGCAGAAGGAGAGAGAGAGAGAGAGAGAGAGAGAGAGAGAGAGAGAGAGAGAGAGAGAGAGAGAGAGAGAGAGAGGATGTATATATAATGTTCAGGTGGCTTGACTGTATTGTCTTGCTTCCTCCCCCCAACCCCTAGTCCACCCCTTCCCTGACTCCATTCTAAGCCCTTCTGTAGCAGCACAGGCTCTTCATTAACAGGAGGTGAATGGAACACGTTCTGAATGGCCGGACCCTGTGCAAGTAGCTCTCCTGTGGTGGTTCCCATACCGAGCGTCCTTTCAGCTCGTCATGCACGCCATTGAACATCCACCCCATCCGAAGGGCCTCACTGAGGCCAATGTGTCAAAATCGTACAGCCTCTCCGGTCCAAAATCGTACACCCCCCCCCCCCTTGCTCCCCTCCCTCTTTTCCCTCTTAGCCTCGAGTACTCCCTTCCCTCTTGTTCCCTCCCTTCCTGATTGGAATCCGTCTCTCTCGGCAACGTAGCGACGAGTGAAAGAAGTTGCTGATTGGTGGTGAATGGTATCTTAGGAGACTGACTGATTCGAACACACTGGCGATGTCGAATCGGTTTGGTCTTTCTGTTTTTTCCTCTAGTTTTGCTTGAGAAGCGTCCTGAATACATCATCATCATCATCATCATCATCATCATCATCATCACATCATCACCATCACCATCATCATCATCATCATCATCATCATCACTACAGCACGCACAGCACAGCAGCAGCAGCAGCAAGCAGCAGCGCCTTGCTGTTGTTGTCAAATTTATCTTCATCATCATTATGTCGTCATCATGTCGTCATCGTTTTTCTCCTCGTCCTCTTCCTCCTCCTCCTCTTGCTCCTCCTTTTCCTCCCTATCACAACCACATCGACATTATTTCAATGATCATCATTAACATCAGCATCATTTTCGTCGTCGTCGTCGTCGTCCCCGTCAAAACCCGGCCCTTGGCCTAAACTTTTCTTCACGTTTAATGCAAGCTGAAACAGAAGGCTAACAGACTCTGTATTGTTACGCAATTTGCAATATGGACTAGCCAGTACTTTCATACAAGAGAACTTGATAAGAGCCCAGTCAGGTTCCTAGTACACTCCAGTATTCTTTCTCCTAAAAAAAGAGAGAGAACAAAGTCAATTATTCTGAAGTTAGAAAGTGCGTATGCAAAGGTTAACCTCGAGCATTCATGCTGGCCTATTCCCAATGAAATGCCTTCAGTGCCCTGACTATTCCCCAATGAAATGCCTTCAATGCCCTGACTATTCCCCAATGAAATGCCTCCAATGCCCTGACGATTGCAAGAAGCTGGTGAATGCGACTGCACACGCGTGACATGTCATTGTATTATTCAGGACATTAAAATCAAGTTCAGACCCAAGAGTGTTCACCAAGGAGGCGATCAAAATTGTCCACCACTCACAAGATGTTACTGTACAAGGTGCATGGGAAAAGGAAATATCAGTGTGAAAACATCGTAACAAATATTCCCTTTCTAACGTCTACCTCTTCGCTAGCCACGTGCCTTATTGTTCTTTGTTTTTGAGGCTAAAGAGAATCTTGAATTGAAAGTAGTCAAATTAGAGACTGTTTGCACTTTGATTCTTATGGCTGCTTCTGATATTGATGTACGTTTCAGACTCTGGGTTTTGATGAAATCTACAGACTCTCTCGCGGCGGGTTTTCATTAAAAACTGTTGCGCTTTCATCTCTATAGGTCTCGACGAATTAAAAACAAAGCGCCCTCGTTTGGGAAAAGCGAGTTTTTTTGTTTGCTGAATACCTTTTGGAGGGGGGGGGGGGGGGATAAAAGAAGCTGGTGAATGTGACTACACATTCAGAACATTAAATCAAGCTCAGAATATCTCAGAGCAAAGTAAGCTTACAAGAATGTGCATGTGTAGTCAGCTAACACCTTATCTATTAACTTCGTCACTGAAAGGAATGGGAGAAAAGAGGGTAGTAAAGGGAGACACACTCATACACACATACGCATACACACACGTACGCGCACGCTCACACGTACATACATACATACATACATACATACATACATACATACATACATACATACATACATACATACATACATACATACACACATACACACATACACATACAAGCGTGTGCATGCGAGCGCGCGTTAGAGAGAGAAGGAGAGAGAGAGAGAGAGAGAGAGAGAGAGGAGAGAGGAGAGAGAGAGAGAGAGAGAGAGAGAGAGAGAGAGAGAGAGAGAGAGAGAGAGAGAGAGAGAGAGAGAGAGAGTGACAATGTTTTAATGTCAGGCCTCCAGCCTGTAAACATAGGTACACTTAAACAATGTAGTGGCTATCCAAACAGATGGGTGAAGGAATCAACTTAAATTTGTAGCAATAATATGTTCTTCCCTGTGCCTCAGTGCATAAGAAATATAGCAACATCACGAATGACTGATTTCCTCACTACACAATAAATGTCGGCACTTTACAGAGAGAGAGAGAGAGAGAGAGAGAGAGAGAGAGAGAGAGAGAGAGAGAAGAGAGAAGAGAGAGAGAGAGAGAGAGGCAGACAGACGGACGGACGGACGGACGGACGGACGGACGGACAGGGAGACTGACAGACAGACAGACAGACAGACAGAGAAACAGGGAAAGAGACAAAAAATGGCTAACAGGCAGCACAAATAGAGACAGAAACAGGGACACAGAGAGACTGACAGACGGACAGACAAAGACGGGGACAGGAGGGTGAAAAGGTAGAAAAAGACCAGACAAAGCAATGCAAGGCAAGGTAGGAAAGGGAAAGCTAGCGCAAGTCAAGGAAATGCAAGACAAGGGCAGAACTTGATAAGCCAAGTCAAAGCGATGAAAGGCAAGCCAAGGTCATCCTAGGCTAGAGGCAGGGGGAGGGCAAGGCAGGAGAAGGCAAATGATGGCAAGCCAAGGCAAGCCAGTGCGAAGAAGGGCAGGTCACGGCAGGACAAGGCAAACTAAGACAAAACAAGGCAATCAAAGGCAAGCAGAGACTGCAGGATAACGCAAAGTAAGCAATGCCAGGGCAAGGCTAAGAAGGCAAGCGAAGGCAAGCCAAGGCTAGACGGGACAGGGCAGGCAGATCAAAACAAAGAAAGGCAAGCCAAGGCAATCCAAGGCTAGACGGGACAGGGCAGGGCAGATCAAAACAAAGAAAGGCAAGCCAAGGCAATCCAAGGCTAGACGGACAGGGCAGGGCAGATCAAAACAAAGAAAGGCAAGCCAAGTCAATCCAAGGCTAGATGGGACAGGGCAGGGCAGATCAAAACAAAGAAAGGCAAGCCAAGGCAATGAAATGCTGGGCAGGGTTGTGCAGGGCAGCGCGAGGCAAAGTAAGGCAAGCCAAAGCCAATCAAAGGCTAGAGAGGACAGGACGGGGCAGGGCAATGCAAAGTAAGATACGCCAAGAAAATCAAAAGCTAGGGAGAGCAGGGCAGAGCGGAACGAAGCAAAGGAAAGCAGAGCCAAGGCAATCCAGGCTAGACAGGGGAGGACAGGAAGGACAAGGCAAAGTGAGGCAAGCCAAGGCAATCCAACGCTAGGCAGGGCAAGGCAGACAAGGCAAAGTGAGGCAAGCCAAGGCAATCCATGGCTAGGCAGGGACAGGACAGGACAAGGCAAAGTGAGGCAAGCCAAGGCAATCCATGGCTAGGCAGGCAGGACAGAACACGGCAAAGTGAGGCAAGCCAAGGCAATCCATGGCTAGGCAGGGAAGGCAGAACACGGCAAAGTAGGCAAGCCAAGGCAATCCATGGCTAGGCAGGGAAGGCAGACAAGGCAAAGTAGGCAAGCCAAGGCAATCCATGGGCTAGGCAGGGCAGGACAGGACAAGGCAAAGTAAGGCAAGCCAAGGCAACCACGGAGGCAGGGCAGGACAGGACAAGGCAAAGTGAGGCAAGCCAAGGCAATCCATGGCTAGGCAGGGAGGGCAGGACAAGGCAAGAGAAGGCAAGCCAAGGCAAATCCTGTAGGCACGGAAAGGCAGGCAAGGCAATGGGCAAGCCAAGGCAAGCCAGACTAGGGCAGGGAGGCAGGACAAGGCAAAGTGAGGCAAGCCAAAGGCAATAGCTAGTGCGAAGGTAAGGCATGGCAAGGCAAAGAGGCAAGCCAAGGCAAATCCATACTAAGCAGGGAAGGCAGGACAAGGCAAACAGGAAGGCAAGCAAGGCATTCCATACCTAGCCAGGATTATGCGACAAGGCAAATGTGAGCAAGCAAGCAATCCAGCTACAGGGAAGGGCAAGACAAGCAAAGTGAAAAGCAACCAAGCAATCCATGTTAAGGCAGAACAAGACAAGGCAAATGAGCAAGCCAAAGAATCCATGGCAGAAAAGGGAAGCAGACAGGCAACATGAGCAAAGCCAAGCAATACCATGGCTGCAGGTAAGGGCAGGACAGGCAAAGGTTGACAACCAGCAATACCATGCTAGCCAGAAGGGCAGCACAAGGCAAAGGAGCAAGCCCACTTCAACCATGGCTAGGCAGGAAGGCAGACAAGGAAAGTGAGGCAAGCCAAGGCAATCATGCAGGAGGAAGGCAGGCAGAGGCAAAGTGAGCCAAGCCAAGAGGGAGGCAGGGCAGGACAAGTCAGAGAGGGGAGGAAGGAAAGGAAGTCTGCTGACGAAAGGTAAGGCATGCAAGGCAGAGACGGCAATGGCAATGGGTGAGCATGGAGGGCATGGCAAGGCAAGACAAGGTAGAGGCAAGTCAATTACCAAACATTCATTGCAGGAAACAGCAACAAGGTTATTGAAAAAATGCATTCCATACCTACAGATTATCGAAGGTTGTTTACATCTCATCACACCACATAGTAACCTCTAGACCAACATGTTTCACAACACCACACCACCCACACAACAACCACTAATCCAAACAAAACACAACAATTATGATAGAGTTAAACAAGCTATACCACAAGAAAACAGTATAACATCACGCTTCTTGTTCCGCAAAGTACAACAGAAGACGCCATAGATGCAATCAAAAACTTAATCACTTGCACAACACCTATGGGAACAACTAGAAAGAGTCAGGGAGAGAGGGAAAGCTGAAGAAGAGAAATAGAGGGAGAAGAAGAGGAGCTGAGGAGAGGGGGGGGGGGGAAGGAAGACGAGTGGGAGGAGGGGAAT
>CM031606.1:61791901-61794401 GCA_018398815.1 Conus ventricosus | reverse complement strand
CACACACACACACACACACACACACACACACACCTACACACACACCACACACCACACACACCGCTCACACACGCTCACACACACACACACACACACACCCACACACACACACACACTCACACACACACACACACACACACACACACACACACACACCACACACACACACACACACACACACACACACACACACACACACGCCGCGCGCCGCCGACGCACATCACACGACACCACAGCATGCACGCACATAGCACACACACACACACACACGCACACACGCACGCACGCACGCAGCACGCACGCACGCAGCACGCACGCACGCACGCAACACACACACACACACACACACACAAACACATCAACACACACACACAACACACACACACACACACTCGAAAACAACTAATCAACATCAACAACATCCGATCAGAATCCGCAAAACATCCAAGAAACCAACATGTAAACAACATACCAATCACCATGCAAGCAAACAACCAATAGCCTCCAGCCGACCGGTAAACAATCTACCAGGCAGCCCAACACAGGACTCGGCTAAATGTCAACGCCTGTTTGGAGTGCCTGTCTTCTTGAACTGCAGTCTATTTTGTTCCTTATCTAGAGTACTCGGCAGTTTTTTTTTGAGGGTGCAATGTGACGCCAGTGATTTTCACCCGATCCTCTAGCTAACTCGCTGGCTGTGGGTCGTTGGTGAGGCGCCATTGTAAAGGTAAATCAGTCGGCTGAACGATGCGTAACGGTCTTAGAATCAATATGCCGAGGACAAACAATTGTATCAATTGTTCCAGGATATTTCACTTTTTCGTCTGGAATTTGCACACACTCTCTCTCTCCTCCTCCCCCCCCCCCCCCCCCCCACCAATCCGCCAACCCGCCTTCCCTCAAACCACCCCACACACTTCAATTTACCATTCAACGTGGACCAAGTTAATGAATGATGTAGATTCGTAATGCACATCAAGGTGTTCATCAAACGGCTTTCTTGAATCATATAACGTGTTGGTGTGTTTCCCAATGTTTCAAGCGATGTTCCTGGGAAGACTCGCATGGATTATGTAGCGTTTTTGTGTGTATTCTTTAACGTACAACATGATGTTCCTTTGGGCTTACAAGGAGTACACAGCGATTGGGAATGTATTCTACAATTGCTGCTCCTCACCAGGTTTACATTTGTTTTATAGCATTTTCGCATGCAATTCTTATGTACGAATGTTGTTCCTTAGAAGAATTATATGGATTTTGTGGCGTTTTGGTGAGTATTTATGACGTACATTAGGGCGTTCCTCAAATAGTTTGCATTGATTATGATGTTTCGCAGACGGCTTACAAGGATCATACTGAGCTTGGGTGTGTCTTGAGAATACAGTGTTATGAACTTTAGAACACACGCATGAATTTACATAGCGTTGTGTCGTGTTGCTTGGTGTGCAGCATGATGCACCTCAGGAGATTTAAGGAAGAAGAAGACGAGAGGAGGAGGAGGAGGAGGATGAGAAGAAGAAAAGAAGAAGAAGAGGAAGAGGAGGAGGAAGAAAAAAAGAGGAAGAGAGGAGAGGAAAAGAAGAAGAAGAGGAAGAAGAAGAGGAAGAGGAGGATGAGGATTGAAGAAGAAGAAAGAAGAAGAAGAAGAAGAAGAAGAAGAAGAAGAAAGGAGAGGAGGAGGACGAGGAGGAGGGAGGAGAAGAAGAAGAAGAAGAGGAGGAGGAGGAGAGGAAGAGGAGGAGGAGGAGGAGGAGAGAGGAGGAGAAGAAGAAGAAAAGGAAACTGGACCAGTCAAGTAGGGAAATTACCAGGACACACTAATTCAATAAGTTTGTCCTCTGATCTTTTTTAACTTCACGTTTGTGTCCGGGGAGAAAACAAAATCAAATGATCAAGCCATATGCACATACCCTTCTTTTCCCATGCATTTTATTCTTACGTGTGTAGCCAAAATAGGCTAAGTTCACACATAGTATTGAGGACAGTAGACGTTCGCGCACTATCATCCATCCACGTTGAGAAAGAATTATCTCCCTAATTCCTCTTACGACCCCTCACCTGCCACTGTAACGTTTCCACCCTTCATGCCTCCTTACTCGAGCTTGTCGTAAAGTGCTCAAGATAATGTACTAAACGTAACTGGTATTGTGCCCTCCTTTGGCATCTTTACCCATTCTCAACTTTCCTGCAACCAGACTGACCTTGGTCGTTGCAGGAGAGAAAGGCTTGTACATGGGTAGGGTACGAAAGGATAATTTATGTCTGCCAGTATGGCATGGCTTGTTACCTGGGCCTGGAATCTGGTCCACACTGGCACACTCCTGCTTTATGCAGAGACACTTTCGCTCTATGGAGAAACATTTCGTGTACATTACTTGATAATCGTAAATAACTTTACAAGACATGCAGCAGAAGCAGAGGAGATTGCAGGCGGTGATGAAGAAAGGGTTAGAGATGGAGGAGGGACGGGTTCGTTGGAGGGGGGGGGGGGGAGGGTGCA
>CM031606.1:61784401-61786901 GCA_018398815.1 Conus ventricosus | reverse complement strand
TTATTGTACCTTAACAGCCAGTGTGACGAAATAACAGAACACACACACACACACACACCACAACACACAACACACACACACACACACACACACACACACACACCACGCGCAGCGGGGGGCGGCGGCGCGGAGGAGGCGAGCGGTAACGAATAAAACAGAGAGAGAGAGAGAGAGAGAGAGAGAATAACTAAAAGCTGTACTTACTACATTCTGTATTTCCTTTGGGCGCGTCGTGTGTCGATTTATCATTCATTTTTGTACAGAAACTAAAACAGCAGTATCCAGAGATCACGATTAGTCTAGAGGTTGACTTGCATATCGCAACCCTCGACACACAACCACTCCCCCCCCCCCCCCCCATCCCATCCTCTCCACCAACACCCCTTTCCTCATCTGAAGAAGCTGTTCGCGTGTGAGTGAGGCCGACATAGCCTAAGGACACAGTCACGCGTGGTCGTGAGGGAGAGAGACTGAGAACAAAGGGAGTGGTGGAAGGAGTTGACAGCCCCAGGGTACGGACCCTGAAACCTGACATCAGGATAAAGACAAGGTGCCAGACCTCTTTCAGGAGATGGCACGTGTTCTGTCCGCCTCGGTAACCCTCGGTCTCTTCAAGGAAGTCCTCATGTCCGCAAACTTTGGCGTGGAGTTCTGAGAGTGATGTGGAAAGAATGAGTTGCTTGCAAAGGAAAAGGGCAGCAGCGAGTAAACTTTCCTTTTTACCCCTTGGGGGAGGAATATATCCACGTTTGCCTCAGTCAGGTCTCAGCAATATGGGGACTTTAATTTTGTCCTAGCTCGACCTAGAATGTATTCGTTTTTTCTCCATCTCACCAGTTGCGTTGCTTTCCATTTCGGCCCTTTGTGAGAAAGTTGCACAGTGTTTAGCTCCATCCTTATAATATGGCGAAATCTATTTTGGTGAAACTCACCACTAAAATGAATTAAATTACACTACATACCTCTATTATCCTAGCAGAATTCTCTGTGTGAAATGAGGATTACTGTCACGGGGGTGAGAGCATCGCCAATGTTAAACTATACCCAGGCTTATTTTTCTCATATCTGCAAGTTTTGTTTACCACTCGAATGGGATTTTACTTCAGAGTTTTACCAGGGACAATTTCCTCAACATTGAGTTTTGCTTCATTTTATGCCAGGGACAGTAATTTTGCTTCATGATATCACCAGGGAAAATTCGCTGTGTGTGTTTAGAATAGGCTGTCTACTTCGCATGCAGCAATAGGGACAATCAGCGTTCGCGCACTCTATGTGGGGGAAAGAGTTGTCTCCCTACTCCTCTTACGACACCATCCACTTCCATTCCATCCATTCCCCATTCCCTTCTGCGTTCCTGCAAGAGCTTCTTTTCATAAAGTATTAAAGCTGACCTTAATTGTTGCAGGAAAGAAAGACTTGTACATGGGTAGGATACGAAAGTATATCTCTCACCGTATGGTACGGCTTGTTACCTGGACTTGGAGTATGTTCCACACACTTCTACTATACACAAAAACACTTTCTCTGCATACAAAAACACTTCGTGAACAAAGTGCCTGATAATCATTCACAAGTGTTTTTACAAGCCACGCCGGGACCGAACGTGAGGGAGGTAGAGGAAGTAGAAAGGGACGATGAAGAAAGTGTTAGGAGTGGGGAGGAAGCGGTTCCTTGGAGGTGGGGAAAGAGTGTGTGAGTGAAGGGAATCTACGACCTTTGGTCGTTGATAGTGAAAGCTGTTTCAGATGTGTCTGTGTTGGGTTTCAGACCCCACCACCTCTTCCATTCAGTTCCTTTACTCGTAACTTCTGTCCGATCTGGCAAAACGAGACATGCACGCTCACAAATATGGATGCTTGATTTTAGAATTCCAGCAACAAGCTGTTCACCTGAACAGGACGGCAGTAAATTACCTGACCACACAGTCAACGCATCCCAACCTACGCCAAGACAGTCGTCGTTGAAATCGAATGTTTCCGTCGTTGCAGAAGCATTGAAAGCAGAGAACAACTCGACAGTATAACGTTATCGTTACAGAGTGTTTTTTGTTTTGTTTATCGAGTCCGAAAGTTCGACTTCTTTAGATGGGGGGTTGTATGACACGGCGAAAATTATGTTTGATACAATTACAGTGAAAGCTAGAATAATATTGCCTGCTACGTTTACAGTAAAAACAAATGCTGTCATTGTTCAGAGTGGAGATAGCAGCGCAAGTCGTTGTGAATCATTTGTAATGAGGCACGCAAGTCTGTTCCCGATATAAAAGCCTCCCACCGGGAAGAAGCCATGTGGATGAAGATGGCATTTGTGAGATCAATTTCCTCCGTAGTCGGGGTAAAGGATAGCCTACCCCCAGACACCGATCCTGCCTCCAGAATGTTGATGCCAGACCCACGGGATGCACTGGTGGGGTTAGCGTTCTTTGTACACCGGATAGGTGAGAAGGTAGGTACTGCAGGGAGAGGTGTTTTGAGTCTTCTGCCACCACTGTTTTGTTTTT
>CM031606.1:61776901-61779401 GCA_018398815.1 Conus ventricosus | reverse complement strand
TACCCATTGAAAAAAAATCGACTCTTCTATCTCACCCGACGCTTTAAATCGTATATTGTAAGGCAGAACGACCAAACACTCACACTATCTTCATATTCATCTCCACACTCATTTCCTAATCAATCTTACATTATTTTCCTGTCAATATTCATTGAAGCTGTCAGCATCAGTTACTTCCTCTCCAGGCAGAAGTCTCCCATGGCGGTAGAACCGAGCGTTTCCTCCCTTGCGTGGCGAGCATCCGGAAACACTCGAAGAACATCCAGGGTCAGAAGGACTTGTCGTGTGCAACCCTAAACATGGCTAATTCCTTTCAGATTGTGCATACCCCATAGGCGTGCCGAAAGAACGGTATACATCAGATGAAACCTCTATGCCCTGTTAACCCCTCTTTGGTGTCTGACTCTACAAACTTTGCCTTTTGCTGCATGTTTAAATTTGCTGAGAAAGATCTAGAGTAACAGTGCTTGTACATAAACAGAATATGATAGAAAGCTAACACAAGTGCATGCCCCGATGGTGAACGACACAGAGATATTTCATCAAATTAAATCCAAATCCAGAAGTATGGCTGAAACACAATCCTACCGTTTCTTTTCTTTGGGTTACGAGGCAAGGAAAATAATTAGTAATATAAGTTCTGCAGTATAGCTAATATTTGAGAATGCTTCTGATTTTTTGTTGTGCCTTTCCAGACAATGTGACTGCATAATGGAACACACACACACACACACACACACACACACACACACACACACACACACACACACACACACACACACACACACACAACCATCTCTCTCTCTCTTTCTCTCTGTCTCTGTCTGTCCATCTGTCCATCTGTCTGTCTCTCTCTCTCTTTTCTCTCTTACTCTCTCTCTTTCTCTCTCTCTCTCTCTCCTCTCTCTCTCTCTCTCTCACACACACACACACACATATGCAAACGCACACACATGCATGTACATGCATGCGCGCACACATACAGAGGAGAGAGAGAGAGAGAGAGAGAGAGAGAGAGAGAGAGAGAGAGAGAGAGAGAGAGGAGAGAGAGAGAGAGAGAGAGAGAGAGACGCCACTATAATCTGTAGCTCAGATACTTCCATTTGCATATGAGTGTGTGAATTCATCAGGCGTTTCGTGCAAGAGCAGTCACAGCAGTATCCAGAGAACAGGTCTAGAGGTTGACATGTACATCGCAACCCACCCCACACACAACCCATCCCCGTCCCACTCCAGACCGCCAGCCCTTTCCCCGGCTGAAAGAGCTGTTTGCGTGTGAGTGAGGCCGACAGGGCCTAAGGACACCATCACGTGCGCGTCGAGGAGGAGAGAGACTGAGAACAAAGGGAATGGTGGAAGGAGCTGACAGCCCCAAGGTACGGACCCTGAGCCTGACATCAGGATAAAGACAAGGTGCCAGACCTCTTTCAGGAGATGGGCACGTGTTCTGTCCGCCCTCGGTAACCCCTCGGTCTCTTCAAGGAAGTCCTCATGTCCGCAAACTTTGGCGTGGAGTTCTGAGAGTGACGTGGAAGGAATGAGTTTCTTTAGGAAGAAAAGCGCAGCAGTAGTTAGACTTTCGTTTGTAACCCTCAAGCCAGGAATCTGCTCAGTTTCGCTCAGTCAGGTTTTAATAATACTGGGAGTTTGATTTTGTCCTAGCCCAACACGGAGGTGCGTTCCTTTTCGTTCTGTTTCAACAGTAGCGCTGCTTTTCATTTTGCCAATTTGAACAGAAAGCTGTATTGTGTTTATCTCCATCTTTGCAATATTGTGAAATCATTTTGTTGAGGCCCAAAACTAAAATGAATTATCAGAATTGTCTGTGTGGAATTTGGATTGCTGTCGCCAGGGAAAACGTGTCGCCATTATAAAGTGTTGCCCACATTTTTTTTAAAAATGTCTGCATGTTTTTGTGTGTCTGTCAAAACAGAATTTTGTTTCAGTGTGTTGCCAGGTGCGTTTCCTCAAACAATTGTTTGCTTTATAATTTTGTCAGGGACAGTAATTTTGCCTCATAATTTTGCCAGAGATAATTCTGTAAAAATGAAATTTTCCTTCAAAACTGTTCTCCATCGACAGTTCCTTCAAAATGAGATTTTGCTTCATAATTTTACCAAGGACAGTTCCTCAAAATGTAATATTATTTCATAATTGTGCCAGGTAATGCTCCCTCAAAATGTTATTTTGCTTTATAAATTTTGCCAGAGACAGTTTCCTCAAAATGCAATTTTGTTTCATAATTTTGCCAGGAAATAGTTGCCCCAAAATGTAATTTTGCTTCGTAATTTTGCCAGGAATAGTTTTCACTTGCCATGGACTCTATTGCGTGTGTTTTGCGCTTGCAGCACATGGAATTTCTGTTTATCGTCTCATCTGAAAGAAGTTGTCTATTACAACGGTGCGATGATTGTCCTCTACAAAAGTGGGGAAAGGGGGGAAGAAGGGGGAAGGGTTGTTTCTTACAATAGTGGGGTTTTGTCCCTTAAAAGAGGGGGAT
>CM031606.1:61766901-61774401 GCA_018398815.1 Conus ventricosus | reverse complement strand
CTTTTCATTTCTGGCTCCTCTCTTTGCACATATATCAGCTAGCTCATTACCCCAAATACCACAATGCGATGGAATCCAACAGAAGGTGACATCAGTTCCTTTACATAACAAGACATGAATAAGATGACATATTTCATTTATAAGCAAGTTGTTCGAAATGGTATTTGGAAATTGTATGGTTTGCAGAACAGACATTGAATCCACACAAATAACTACTTTAAATATTGATTGTGGCAAGTCAATTAAATACAACAATGCCATATTACTAGCTATCATTTCGGCGACATATATTGATCTGCCTTTTCCGATGGAGTATATTTTGTCAACCTTATGTGATGGTATAAAGCAGACCCTGACTGATTATTAGACAATACTGAACCATCTGTGTAAACTTTAAGATGTTGAGGATATTTCTCTTGTAAATGCATCTTTACAGAATAAGATAAGATGTTTGGCTGGTCAGTTTTGCGTGTATGCGTGCGTGTGTGCGTGTTTGTGTGTGTGCATGTGCATGTGTGTGTGTGTGTGTGTCTGTGTGTGTGTGTGTGTGTGTGTGTGTGTGTGTGTGTGTGTGTGTGTGTGTATGTGTGTGTGTATGTGTGTGTGTGTGTGTGTGTGTGTGTGTGTGTGTGTGTGTGTGTGTGTGTGTGTGTGTGTGTGTGTGTTTGTGCGCGCGCGCGGTACGTGCGTGCGTGCGTGTTTGTATATGCGTGTGTGTGTGCGATCGCACGTGTGTGTGTGTGTGTGTGTGTGTGTGTGTGTGTGTGTGTGTATGTGTGTGTGTGTGTGTGTGTGTGTGTGTGTGTACGTGTGTGTGTGTGTGTGTGTGTGTGTACGTGTGTGTGTGTGTGTGTGTGTGTGTGTGTGTGTGTGTGTGTGTGTGTGTGTGTGTGTGTGTGTGTGTGTGTGTGAATTACATTCGTATACTGACTTCCATAAAAAACGCGAAAATTTGAAAGGCTATTTTTCGGGTGAAAAGGGGTGAATATACAATATTGAACCATTGTGGCAAGTTGTTTGGGTCCAAGACTCACGTGCAGTGAAACAATTGTGTGAGCAACACATCATTCCCGGCATTGGAGGGTCAACAAAAATGGCAAACTGGTTGCTGCATGTGAGGCACGTGCACACCATGCAGAGCAAAGTTAACCAGCGACAAGTACGCAGGCATACAGCCTTTATAAAGCCGCGCTGCAAGGTTCAGGTAACGACTTGCCGTCTGAGCGCTACAGAGATGGCAAGACTACGAGCAGAGGAACGCAATCGTGCCCTAGGCCATCTGGAGGCTGGTGTGGATGCCAGGCAGGTCGCCAACATCTTTAACGTCCACATCTCAACCATCTATCGTCTGCAGCACCGCATGCGAGTCACTGGTACCACTGATGATCGTCCCGGCCAGGCCGTCCTTGGGTCACCACACAAAGAGAGGATCGCCATCTTGTTCGAACCCATCTGCGGGACAGGCGGCAAACAGCCGCTAACACTGCTCGACAGGTGCCTGGGAATCTCCAGCAACGACTCAGCCTCAACACTATGCGGCAGCATCTTTAGGAGAACGGGCTGGCATGTAGGTGTCCTCACAGAGGTCCGGTACTGACACCAAGACACCGGCAGGACAGGCTGCAGCGGGCACAAGCCCGAATCAACTGGCGCAGGCAGCAGTGGGGACGCATACTGTTCTCAGATGAGAGCCGTTTTTGTATTGACATGGTTGACGGTCGTGTCAGAATATGGCGTCGACCTGGTGAACGCTATGCTGACTCCTGTGTGGTAGAGCGGAACCCCTGGGGAGGCCCGAACGTTATGATATGGGGTGTAATTGGCATTAACCACGCCATAGGACCAGTCATCTTTCAGAACATTGGTTCTGGTCACGGACAGGGTGTCAATGCACAGTGCTACATCAACCAGGTGCTCAGACCCCATGTCGATCTTTATTTTTGCCCAACACCCAAACTGGACATTCCAACAGGACAATGCAAGACCACACACCGCCAGGGCCACCCAGCAATTTCTTCAGCATAACAACGTCAATGTGCTGCCTGGCCAGCCCTCAGTCCCGATTTAAACCCAAAAGAACATTTTTGGGATGAACTTGGCAGACGGTTGGACCTCCTGCGTCCACGACCAGCAACAGCGGCTCAACTTCACCAGGCCATCGTCCATGTGTGGGCTGGTGTGCCAAGGGGACGCATCAACCACCTGGTCCACTCAATGAGCCACAGGTGTCAAGCAGTTGTCCATGCAAATGGTGGCCACGCACAGTATTAGGACTTCAAGCTGGTTTGTCACGTGACCTTGGATTTTCCACACAAAGACATATTGCTGATGACATTTTCACACATTACCGGTGTAATGAATCAAATCACGTTGAATTCTCGCTTCCACTCTGTACAATTGTGACCAATAAAATTCACCCCCAACCTTCAGCTTGTTTTGTTTTCGCGTTTTTTTTTTTTATGGAAGTCAGTATATATTGTGGTATGGATTTGAGATGTATTTATAGCGTTTACAAAATTAGCCACAAAATCACGAACATTTTTTTGTATACATGATAAAAAGAACACTGTCTTTTTTGAGTATAATGAAATGGGACAACCCATTTAAAAATATTTAAGCACAAAGATAAAACTTGAATTTTGATTCAGATCAGTGAATACAGACTACAGATCGAGGCCTACTTGTATTCGGTATAAACGTCTTTAAGATATGTAAACAAGATACAAGTATTATCCAACAGTACTTGGATTATTGAGTGGCGCGTGACTAAATAAATGTAGTCTTCCTTTCCCTTTGGAATGCTATAAAGCAAAAATCATCTTCATAGATCAGATAGGTAAAAAATGTTGTCTATATTGATTCAAAAGCTGTTTCCTTTTTTGAAGCGAATCAATGCTTGCTTGAAGATTACTTAGAAGACTGACGGAAAATCCTGCTTTCTCTGGGAATGACCAGTCGTTTGTGCAGCAGAGGATCACACCAAACATGCAATACCGTAGAACTCCGAGACAAGCTTCATTATGTAATTCACTGTCCATGTTTCAATGCACTAAAAATCATGTATCGCTAAAGCGAAATTTGGACAAAGACACAAATACTTAAAAATTCCATTTGTTGTTTTAACAGTTCAAGCATTTTCAAAGAAACAAGGAGCAAAACCCACTATGACTGCTGTTTTAACCGACACTTAAAACCCACTATGACTGCTGTTTTAACCGACACTTAAAACCCACTATGACTGCTGTTTTAAACCGACACTTAAAACCCACTATGACTGCTGTTTTAACCGACACTTAAAACCCACTATGACTGCTGTTTTAACCGACACTTAAAACCCACTATGACTGCTGTTTTAACCGACACTTAAAACCCACTATGACTGCTGTTTTAACCGACACTTAAAACCCACTATGACTGCTGTTTTAACCGACACTTAAAACCCACTATGACTGCTGTTTTAACCGACACTTTACGATTTGTGCTGCTATTTCTCTTTTCATATGAGTTTTTCTCTGGCAATATTGTAGGACATTATTTTGATTACACGTCGTATACGGGCGTTATGGTTTTACAAAATGCTACTGAATGTATTAATTTCATACACTCCCTATTGCGTTTGTAGAATAATGTTCTTTGTATTATCTTTCATATTTGTACGTATCCTGATCTCCCTTTTTTTCTAAATCTTACTGTATTCTTTCTTTCGTCCGTGTTCATTTTTTTCTTTCTTTCTTTGGTCTCCAAAAGCTCTACCTTTAAATTGATTACTGTCCGTTTTATTGTTGCCATACCGATTTTCTGTATTCTCTCTCTCTCTCTCTCTCTCTCTCTCTCTCTCTCTCTCTCTCTCTCTCTCTCTTCTGCGCGCGCGCGCGCGCGCGCGCGCATGTGTGTGTGTGTGTGTGTGTGTGTGTGTGTGTGTTGTGTGTGTGTGTGTGTGTGTGTGTGTGTGTGACTGTCTGTACACCTCTCTCACGGTAAACGCCGCAATGTTAATAACAAACCTGTGATTCCTCATGTCAGACCTACAGTCAATAATTACATTTCATACGACCTGTGAAAGAAAGCATGTAAAACAAAATTGAAATAACGATTGCAGGTTTCTCTTCATGCGTTCTCAGCTCGTGACAGGAGGGTCATGTCGTTTTGAATATGCAGCACTGAACATTTACAAAATATTGTGTGGTGTTATTCGTCAAACTGTACAATTACGAAGTAATTCGTCTGTGGTAGAGATCATTTGCGGCAAAATGATAAATCAATATGTATTACAAAATATTGTGTGGCGTTATTCGTGAAACTGTACAATTACGAAGTAATTCGTCCGTGGTAGAGATTATTTGCGGCAAAATGATAAATCAATACGCTGTCGGATGCATTATTTGTCGCAGTCTATTTGGACGTATCATATATAGATTCCCTCACCCCTGTCCCTCGCCAAACAAGGCCATCCCTTATCCGCCTCCTCTAACGTATTTGAACAATTTCAGAATAGGCTGTTTTCGGTATGTTTAACTTAGAATAGGCTGTTTTCGGTATGTTTAACTTAGAATAGGCTGTTTTCGGTATGTTTAACTTACCTAGTGTATGTTTCTTCGTTTCTTTTTTAAAATTATCCCTGTTCTTTTAATTGCTCCTGCAAATATTACGATTTTTGACACAAGTTCTTTTCCTTAAGCACCGGCTGATTTTGATCATTGAAAGGCGAAAAGGAGACGGGGGGAGAACTGGGTATGTATTCACAGGTTCGGTCCACTGCTCAGTCTGAGGATTGAACAAACATGAGCTCAGCTCTGGGGATTGATTGAAGAGGCAGTAATGACAGAGAAAAGGGTGGAAGGAATAGCTGCCAGAAGACGCAACGTCACTCCTCCTGTTGCACCACACTTCTGTTATATCGGGTGTTCAAGGAAAAAACCATAGCACCCCAATGTGTCTGGCACCAACATCCCTGTGACTGTGCCAGGACCTGCGGCTGTAGAGAGGGTATCATCTTCACTAGCCTTGGGCGAAATCGGTCGTGTTTTCGCCCACTCGACTTCCGTGTGCGGGAGGCCCTTTATGGAGAGCAACTTTCCGTGAGTCATGGTAATTGCTTGACCACGACCGGTGTCGTATATAATACTGTCGCCGTGGAATTGTATCGCAGCGACAGCATTTCACGTGAAATACTGTTGCAGCGACAATATTTGCTGCAAAAAATTGTCGCGCGACAACTTTTCCCGAAAAATGTCCTATAGAATATGTAGCTGTCTATAAAATGCAGTATTTCCCGGGAAATACTGTCGCTGCGACACGATTTTATGAGCGACAGTATTATATACGACACCGGAACCGCTGTCTCCACCACATTGCAACTGCTTGCCAACCACTGGGGCCGTTATCTTTGTCACGTTGCAGCTGCTTGACAGTCACTGCGGCCGTTACCTTTGTCACATTACAACTGTTTGACAATCACAGTGGCCGTTATCTTTTTCACGTTACAACTGCTTGACAGCGACTGGGGCCGTTACATTTGTCACGTTGCAAGTGATTGACAATGACTGGGACCGTTATCTTTGTCATGTTACAACTGCTTAACAATCACTGTGGCCGTTATATTTGTCACGTTACAAGTGCTGGACAGCGACTGGGGCCGTTACATTTGTCACGTTGCAAGTGATTGACAATGACTGGGACCGTTATCTTTGTCACGTTGCAAGTGCTTGACAACGACTGTGACCGTTATCTTTGTCACGTTGCAACTGCTTGACAACGACTGTGACCGTTATCTTTGTCACGTTACAACTGCTTGACAACGACTGGGGACATTGTCTTTGTCACGTCACAACTGCTTGACAACGACTGAAACCACTATCTCAGTCACACTATAACTGCTTCACAGCGACTGGAACTGCTCTCTTAGCCAAGCTACATCTGCTTGACAACTATTGTGGATGCTATCTCAGTCATGTTATATGATTGGTAATCACTCGGGTCGGTGTCTAACTGCTTGACAACAACACACAAGACCTCTGTTTCAACACACTGCGACTGAGGCTGCCTTCTCAGCCCCTGAAGCAAAACACACTGCGACTGAGGCTGCCTTCTCAGCCCCTGAAGCAAAACAGCTTTTGTTTTCAATTATTCCTGCTTTCATTAGAATCGTTGCAGGCAAATATTCTTGTTGTCACGCGGAACGTAGAAGGTATTACATTCACACATAAAATAAAACAACTCTCAAGCTTCTATTCTCAAATGAATTAAGACTTCCAGAACAAAGGAAAGACAAAAAAGAAACCAGTACAGTACTCTGTTGAGTTGTGCTCTGTTGTTCTGTGGATTTGCAATCTGTTGTTCCCGCCAGGAGTGAGTCAACAGTTACAGTGACCGCTGTTTTGGCGATGTCTAGCAAAGGCTGACTGTGTTGAGAAATGAGGCAGGCAATGACTTTTTTTTTCCACTGTGGTCTGCTTGTTGCTGCGTGCTTCAAACAGCCGTAGGGCAAACCACCGTAAGCTTTTATACATCATTTACCACAGTTAGCAGTGAGAGTTAGGAGAACAGGTCAGAAGGGGCTGAACAGCAAGAAGTCGTAATTGTCTGAAACACAAGACAAACACCGACACGGAGCATTCTCTTCTTGCAGCGCAGGTTGCTTCCCTTACATGGATTACGCTGTTTCATCACACCCTGTGCAGTACTCTTATTTTGTAATCAGTGCAAGACATAATCATAATTCACTGGGCACTGATAGGAACGATTCCAGACAATTAAAAATCCAAGTAGTAGAGAGTCTCTACAGAAAATATTTAAGTCGGGTTTATGCATTAATTTCGGGCGGGGTGGGGGTGGGGGTGATGGTGATGGACTTATTTTTCTGTGACTTCTCTCCCTTTTTTTATTTTGGAGCCAGGAACAGCTGCCTTTGACATTCTCTTTTTATTTGATTTCGACACCTTCGGATCATTCTGATCTATGTTATAGTCATTACCACTTCAGTTCAGAGTTTCTAACCAAAACGTATTCAGCAAAGACAATGGATGAATTGATAATGACAAGTGGGCGGGTAAAGGTTTGCGCGTGTGTGAGGAAGGGGAAGGGGAGGGAGAAGGTAGGCAGAGAAGGACGACGGTGGTGACTGAGGGTGGGGTTTGTTGCAGAGAGTTGGGTCGTGGTGGAGGACGGACGGAGGTGGATGGGAGGACGGACTGAACACGACGCCGTGACGTTTCTCAGTGTAACGCCTGCTCCGTAAACCTTTTCTCATGTTTGTTTCTTCTTTGAATTAATTTTTAGTTTAAAAAAATAATTAAAAAATAAAAAAAAACCGACAGAGTGAGGATGGGTAGAGCGGGAAGCTCCAGTTATCCGCCCTTGCAACACAAGATGATATTGTTCAGCGCAGTCCACCTCAACAGAGCAGAACACCCTTTGCTAACTTCACTACTGGAGCAGCTTCAACAAGTATACCGGGTAACCCGAGATAGCAGTCAGCCTCAGTGGGACGTTGGGTGGCTG
>CM031606.1:61759401-61761901 GCA_018398815.1 Conus ventricosus | reverse complement strand
GATCTTCCCTGCTTTGTATTCCTCCAGGATGGATTTCAGTGGTAGTTTGAGCTTTGCTTGGCGACAGTACAGCGCGATGTCAGTCAGACAGGGGGGGGACACCAACCATTTCCTTGTGAACTTGTTGATTTGGGCTTCCATTGCCTCCACTGTGCTGGTGCAGATGTCGTATATCATCAGGGGCCATAGGGTTTTGGGTACCCAGCATGAACTGCAGACACCAAAAACCTTGTATTTGCCAGGGAGCCCACACTGGTCAATGGTCTCCAAGCCTTCTTCCCCCAAATCTGCTTGGTTTTTTTTGCCTTTGTGTGTCTTTCAGCGTATCATCATACCATTTCCAAGGCTCTTGACGGGTTTTCTTCTGTGACTGTTGGAATGGCCTGGTTGGCAACACTGAAGACCACAGATTCGGCCACTTTTCCTTTCCTCAGTGAGAGACTCCGTGATTTCTTTGGCTTGAATTTCATTCTGATGAGGGAACTATGTCGTCCAGCCTCTCCAGCCACATGACGTGTCTCGTCTTCTCTGATGAAATCACTGTAGTGTCATCCATGAAGGCCTTGAAGGAGGCATCTTGTATCCATCGCCAAGGTCTGGTTGTCTCGCGTTGTTTGTTGCTGCTTTCAAGATGAGTTCCATTGCCAGCACGAACAGTATCGGGGAAATTGCACAGCCCATTGCAATGCCCACTTCCAAGTTGATCCAATCATTGTGTACTCCTTGGTAAGAACCGCATTGAGAAGCCATTGAAGTACTTCTTGAGCATTTTCGCGGATGTTCTTTGGCACATGGTACATCTCAAGAGCCAACTGTATCATCTCAGGGCACAGATCCATATGCATTTGCCCGATCAAGCCACACTACGTCCAGGTCTCTCTTTTCTGTTTTTGCTTTTTGGGTTGCGTCCCAGATCATTGTGGCGTGTTCTACACACCAGCCACGCCTGGGGTGCCACCTTTCTGGACTGACACATCCAAGTACTTGTTTTCCATCAGGTACTTGGTCAGCCTTGCTGCCATGACAGGAAGAAATTTTTTCTTCGGAATCAGTATGATATTGGCCTGATGACTGATGTCACTTGAGTTTTCTCCTTTGGGGGTGTACACACCATCTGCGTCATCCGCTGGCCGCTGATCTTCTGGTTTTTCCAAGCCGATCGCAGCAGCCTGTGGCCACTCCAGCCCTCTTGGGACATTTCTTGAAAGCTGGAAGGTATTCCGTTTGGCCCTGGTGATGTTTGGCTCTGGCTTTGTCGACCCCCTTCTTGATTTCCGCCAACGTTGGAGGCTTGCCATTGAACTGTTCCTCAGGGTTGGTTGGCCACACCAGACCTTGAATGTCGAGTGGTGCTTTGCTCTGTGAGTCAGAGTATGTTTTCCTCAGATGCTGCTCAAGAACTCCTTGTCCACACTTAGGGTCCCAGATTTTGGCTGCTCAACAGTGTCTGGCAACTGGAAGGGTTCTCTGAAGAAGCGCTCTTGTGTCTTTTCTTTTTGCTCTTCCTCTTCCTCGCAGATTTCCCCTTTGCTGAGGGCGCTGTGTTTTTTTTCAGGTCTTCCCACAGTTTTTCCAAGCCTTGTTTTTCAGCGCAGTGCGGTCTTATTTGCTTCTTGAGGTTGTTCTTTTGGACTCTGATCTTGTCCATCTTTTCTTGGCGTCTGGATTTCTTTGGGGGTGTTTTCTCTTTGGGTAGTTTTATCCATAGGCGTCTCCCACATGTGCATACACAATGTCCCCATATGTGGCTAGTTTGTGTTCCAGGGGGCTTTTCCCTATCAGTGCATCGAGTTCTTGGACGATTTTTGATCAGTTTCTCCCAATCTTCAGTTTCGTTTGCTCGTGGAGGTTGAGTTTCAGGCGCCTGGCATTTGAGGGCCTGGGCAAATTCTCATTTCCCAACCAACAGCGGGATGTCCTTGGCACTGGGGGTTTAAATCTGGCCTTTGGGCTTCGACGTCTATTGCTGATGGGAGTGCGTGCTGCTCATTCAGATGAGTCTTCACACATCCCATCTTTGTTCTGTGGATCTTCATGCCACGGTGGTAGCGAAACGCTTTCCACAGACACATGGATATTCCATTTGGTCCATGTTCATAGTCCGTTTGGATTTGCAGTCGTGATTGGTTGGCACCGATAGATTCATCATTCTCTCCCCCTTTCGGTGAATCCCGGGAGCATCTTTTCCTTTTATTCTTAGTAGCCACATGTTTAAGGCAAAGTGGGGAGCCACCCACAAGGCCCTTGGTTCTGGTCTTTCCCAGTGTCCTCCGGGCTTTCCCGGGCGTCCTCCGGCCTATATATATATAGAATGCTGAACAATTATATGTATGTATATATGTCTATATATATATATATATATATCTTGCAAGAACAAATACAAGTGTATGGGTCGGAAAAGCAAAAGAGAGTGGACGACTGTAAAAGCCCAAAAAAGACGAACAAAGAAAAACAAAGAGTGGGCCGGAAAGCAGAAAGACAGTGGACGACTGTAAAGCAA
>CM031606.1:61731901-61749401 GCA_018398815.1 Conus ventricosus | reverse complement strand
CCGATGTAATAGGACTCGCTCCGATGTAATAGGACTCGCTCCGATGTAATAGGACTTGCTCCGATGTAATAGGACTTGCTCCGATGTAATAGGACTTGCTCCGATGTAATAGGACTCGCTACAATGTCTCCTGTCCCGGCATTGCTCTATGCCTTATTTCAGTCATAAACCCTGTCAGTGAAAATGTACCACCCGCCCCTCTCGCACAAGAGACGGAAGCATCCCACACACAGGGAATGTGAGACAAGCACCTGCACCTCCTCCTTCTCTTTTGCAGGTTCTGTTGTCGCGGGGACGAAAGGCCCAGGTTAGTCAGCCGATCAATAGCCCCACATCAGCCTATTCATTTCTTCTTAACTGGACAGATTCCAGATTAGAGTGAAACTGTACTCGTGGACAGATTGCGCGCCTTGTTAACAACAACGTTCGCTTTTTGGAGTCAGACCGTCGTCTAGTGCTCTTTGACCTCGGTTACCTGAAAGATTTAGATGCAGGCACGAGATGTCTCTCGGAAGTTATGGATTCCAGACATCCTGACATTCACGTACTGTAGAGTGAAGAGGAATCGTTTGACGCCGCTTTCAAAACGAACTGTAAAACTTTATTGCAAACCATCTGCTGCTGACAATTATCTAGACTTGGGCAGTGTGTGTACAGTTCATGCCAAAGTTAGAAAGGTCAGTCAAAGAATGCTTTGCTGATCTTCCAAACGTATGAAAATCTATCTTTATAAGCTGCACGTTTCGTATAAATGCGCATTCGAATTTCTTTTGTGAGAAACTATACATAGCTTGTGCATATTTTGAGTTTATTTGTCTATGAACAACTTCCCACTCTCCTCTCCCTATTTCTTCAAGTCATCTTAAAACTTCAGCCATATAGGAATCAATTACTCCGGTTCGATCTTCAAATGGGTGCAAATCTATCCTTCGCAGCCGCTCACTTCTGTCCTAGAAATCGTGGCACTAGCGAGGAATAGATGCCATACATAGTACATTTCATCTTGTGGCTAACACTGCCGTCCTTTCCACTTTCCACCGTCTCAACAGCTTTCCACTTTCCATTTCAGGATTCTCGGCACGTCTCGTAAAAAGGACGCGACGTCTGGAGGATCCCTAACGTCTTCCCATCTGTACTTGAAGCCGCCCTGTGAGAGTTGTACCGTGAACGATCCTCGTTCCCTCATCAACGGGGATTATTGATTTCTAACACTGTGTCTGTGTGCTGACGGTGCCAGACTGTAGCTGTGAAAAGGGTAACATGTCCCTCGGGGAGTTACGTGCTGCGGAATGTAGAGTTGGACATTCTTGGAGCGTTTTTTGTGTGTGCTAGAATTAAATATAAAGTCACTAGAGAGAGAGAGAGAGAGAGAGAGAGAGAGAGAGAGAGAGAGGAATGAGAGGAGACAGAGATACAGCAGAGGCAGAAACAGATACTTGACAGAGAGAGAGAGAGAGAGAGAGAGAGAGAGAGAGAGAGAGAGAGAGAGAGAGAGAGAGAGAGAGAGAGAGAAGGAGAGACAGACAGACAGACAGACACAGACACAGAGACAGACAAAGACAGAAAGACAGACAGATAGACAGACGTACAGACAGACAAAACAGACTATATCATTGTTATCATTATTATGAATACTTATATAACGCCTATCCTCGGCAAGACACCAAGCTCTAAGCGCTTTACAATCCACACTCGTTTACACAACGGCTGCCTACCTGAATAGTGCCGACTGAAGAGCTGCCAGCTGGCGCTTCATTCAGTCGTTTCCCGTGTCATCCAGTCAATATCGTTCATTATCGTTTTCTCAATTTCCTTACTTCCTTCCTTCTTTTCATTTATCATGCTATGTGTAACGTGTCGTCCATACCAACGGCCAAATTCGCCTTCTCTTCCGAAAGTTGGTGGGATTTTAAGTGTGTGTACAAGGTGCTATGTGTGCGTGTACACACGGAACCTCGGTTTATAGTCTCATTCGAAGGACTGTATGGGAAATGGAGTCAGAACCAATGTTAACTCCGAGGGAAAAGTCCACCCTGTACCGAAACGCCCCGGCGGAAATTCAAACCCGCAACACCAGATCACCAAGATTACTAGTCCGGCGCTCTACCACTGAGTTATTCCGGCCCCAGCCTAGACAGACAAGTGAGATTTGTGAGCACAAATGGGAAACAGAGCCGAACAGCGATTAGAGAAGACAGAGACAAAGAAACAGAGTATAGAAATAGAGATGCAGAAGAAAGACAGAGAGATATTAAGATAGAGACAAAAAGAGAGAATAAAATGGAGAAGGGGGGAGGGAGAGGAGAAATACATGGGGGCATGATACAGAGAGAGAGAGAGAGAGAGAGAAGAGAGAGAGAGAGAGAGAGAGAGAGAGAGAGAGAGAGAGAGAGAATATCAATATCAATTGAATTTGAATGCTATAATGTTTTGGCTAACTTAGCCTCACGCACAAGGCACACGGGTGGAAATGGAAATGACGGTGGGCAGTGGGGAGAGGGTCTGAAGGTGAGGAGGAGGATGGGGGGTGGGGGGGGGGGGGGGCAAACTGGGACGGTTGGGGAAGTGGGATACAATCAGACATCTTGAAATGAATACGACTCACTGTGCAAATAGTTCGCCGTGACATCATTGCCAATGTATCTATAATGCAACAATACAAACCCAAATGTGACCGTCGACTTGGTGACTCATCATTGCGTGGCCAACAGAATCAGCATTCAACCAGTCTTGACGGGTCCAGAGGCAGATTTCCATTGCGAACAGCGGCGATAGTGCTGGCGAAGACTTCTTTGACTTCGCTGAAGAACTGGAGGATATTACTCACTTTGCTTGTCGTCTCCGCTTAACATGCCATCATATCTGTGCATGTAATGTCCGATTGTGTCGGTGTATCTTGTCCACATGCTCATGAAATTCACAGTTGCTTTCAGCACTGTTTCTGCCGTCTACATTTAAACTAATTTCAATTGTCCGCGGTCACTTCATTGTTGGGGTTCGTATTATGTGCGTTCCTGTTTCCGAATCACTTTCCGGGAATCAATCAGTTCGAAATCTTTTTTTTTGTCCAGAGAGTCAGACAACAGACAGACGGACTGATAGATAGATAGATGATAGACAGGCAGGCAGACAGACAGACAGAGATAGATAAACAGACAGACAGACAGACAGACAGATAGATAGATAGACAGACAGATATATAGAAAATGTCCCTTCATTTTTTTTTAGCCAAGCCAAAACCGAAGTGGACAGAGACATAAAGATATATGGGTAAATGTTTATATTGCACTGATTTTTTTCTCGGTATTGATGTATATGAGATGCCCATTCAGACTAATACAGTGTAAACCGGTGCTAAAGTCTGTTTACATTGGTTATAATAAATGATGTAGTAAAGTGATGTAGGAAGTGATGTAGTGACCAGAAAACATGATCAGTCCATTTTGTTCCTCGGCGCCAAATATTTGATAGATAAACCTTCTGTTGTCCTTCACTTCGACCTGTTTATTTGATAGATAAACCTTCTGTTGTCCTTCACTTCGACCTGTTTATTTGATAGATAAACCTTCTGTTGTCCTTCACTTCGACCTGTTTATTTGATAGATAAAACTTCTGTTGTCCTTCACTTCGACCTGTTTATTTGATAGATAAACCTTCTGTTGTCCTTCACTTCGACTGTTTATTTGATAGATAAACCTTCTGTTGTCCTTCACTTCGACCTGTTTATTTGATAGATAAACCTTCTGTTGTCCTTCACTTCGACTGTTTATTTGATAGATAAACCTTCTGTTGTCCTTCACTTCGACCTGTTCCTCCATTCCTTTCTTTCTTCCTTCATTTCTCTCTTTGCCTTCAACCTGTTCCTCCATTTCTTTCTTTCTTTCTTCTTTTCTTTCTGGTTTCTTTGTTAGCTTTCCTTTTACATCCCCCTCCCCCTTCTTTTTTATGTTCGCCTTTGTCTCTTCATCTTCTTTTTGTACCTTAACGACGTCAGTCATCTGAGGTCCCGAAAAGACAAGAATGCTTTCCCTTTATTTTTATATGCACACGTGAGCTGAGCAAAGGGAAGAGACGGAGAGAGAGAGAGAGAGAGAGAGAGAGAGAGAGAGAGGGGGGGGGGGAGTGAGGGAGAGAAAAATGAAAGATGCAAGAAACAATCGAATCAGACAACACACCGCACGTACGCACGCACGCACGCACGCACGCACGCACGCACGCACGCACGCACGCACGCACGCACGCACGCACGCACGCACGCACACACACACACACACACACACCACACACACACACCACGTTCTGTCTCAAATATGCACATACACGCGCAGACACACACAGACACTAGCATGCGCATGCGCGTTTGCACTCACACACACACACACACACACACACACACACACACACACACACACACACACACACACACACACACAGAGAAAGAGAGAGAGAGAGAGAGAGGGGGGGGGGCCGAGGAAGGGAGGGTGGGAGGGAAAGACGGGGGAGGGAGGGAAAGAAACTTGGAGCGGCAGATCAAATCTTTCCAAAACACAGTGTTTCTGCCTTGATTTAGTCTACACAGTGGAGACAGAGAAGATAGCATTAGAGCCTGGAAAAATAATTGGTTCAATTAATGATGTTTCCAACTAATTGCTGTTCCTGCGAATGTCCTTTAAAAATGTCGAATTTCTGGTAAAAAGGCTGATATTACTCTCGAGTGACACTGGCTCATGGTGAAATGAATCTTTAATTGCCCCTTTTTCCAAAGACAGCAGAATTGTCACACACACACACACACACACACAGAGAGAAGAGAGAGATGAGAGAGAGAGAGGAGAGAGTAGAGAGAGAGAGAGAGAGAGAGAGAGAGAGAGAGAGAGAGAGAGACACACAGAGAGAGAGAATTTGTTTGGAGTGTTTCTATGGAGTCAAACACCCTGACGATTATAATAACCAGAACGAATTGTAATTCAACGATCTCCCTCATGTGTGGAAGTTAATTACAAAGATTACGTATTCTCATTCAAGGAAAATGCAAGCGAGAAGTTTCAAATGCACTTTTAGAATTAGGCTCTAGAAGCAACAGGAAACATTTGTATATTTATTTCGTTAAAACAAAACCTCCATCATTTATTTTACAATCAATTAAACCAATTTTACTAAGGATTTTTTGTTTATTGCATGTGGAAAATCTGTCAGGAATTATAAGAACACTATGATGTGTGCCAATGAATGGAGTCACAAACACTTCAAAAAGAAGATATCTGTATGTGAAAGGTTCGATCACATGAAACAACGATTTTCTTGTATAACAGACACAACCTTCATTTGTGTGTAATCATTTGCTACCCCAAAACATTCTATAACTAATAACGAAGCACAAGATATGTACCTCCTCCCCCCCCCCCTCTGTGTGTGTGTGTGTGTGTGTGTGTGTGTGTGTGTGGTGTGTGTGTGTGTGTGTGTGTGTGTGTGTGTGTGTGTGAGCCAGTTGTATGTATATATGGTAGCACAATAAATATGTATGTGAGGATATAAAACTGCATGGGAGTAGATTTTTAAAGCAAGGTCTCCTATAAATAGCTGCTCGCCATGGGAAATAATATCAAACATTTAGTTAATTATTTGGTGACTACTTACAAAGCTTTCATCAACGTTATTTATCACTTTTCTCCTTCGCTTTCTATTCTTTTTTGTCTTTTTTATATCCTGTTCAAATTGTCCCAGACTTAGTACTTAGTTACCAATAACATGAATCGAGTTTAGTCACGGGCCTTCCTTTTCTTCCTTCGCATGGTGTATAACAATTCCAGTCTTGTAGACCAAAATATCAATAAGTTTGTTTACCATAATCAAACATTGGTACTTCTCGACGCTGACACCAATCCTAATTTCATCATATTGGTGAGAAAACCTCCGTTTGACACAGAACAATTGCGCACGTGAAACATCATGGAAAATCTGCATATTGAAATCCCCACACCGACCAGCTTCGTATCTCCTTTATAACATATGGTGTAACACACACTATAGCGAAAGAAACAGTCGCTTACCTCCCGTGAAGTAACTGTCAACGTTTCCCGTGCTTCGGAAAAAGAAGCAACCCACAGAAATCGTTGAGTTCTTACATTCAACAAGAGAACTCAGCAGTTCAACACAGAACAGTATTGCCTCCCCCTCGTCCTGCTCCTTGTGATCTGGCTGCAGTCCAACTTCTCTTTACGGGGGTTGTAAAGTCTGATGCACAGACAATGATCTCAACGTTTAGAGTGAAAGTTAGAGATCAATGCCTACTATGTATACAGTGAAAACAAGAAAGATGCCTTGAGCGTATACAGTACAAGCAAGAATAATGCCTGCAGACGTCAGTGCCTAAGCGCACGTTGTTCTGGTTCAGGTGGTTCAGACAGTATCCCTAGTTCTTTGTTAGGCAGCTGTAATGTGGCTGAGACAGCGGCATCCTAGTTCTTTGTTAGGCAGCTGTAATGTGGCTGAGACAGCGGCATCCCTAGTTCTTTGTTAGGCAGCTGTGATGTGGCTGAGACAGCGGTGCAAGTCGTCAAACAGTTGCAATGAGATAAGCGGCTGCAGATGTTGATAAGTTATTGCAATGTGGTTGAGATTGCGGGCCCTGTGGTCGTGAAGCTATGGCAGGCTGTTTCCGATAAAGAAACTCCCACGTGTGGATGGAGATTTGTCGGACCAGTTTCCATCTGTAGTCCGGGTAGGTAATGCATCACCTCTAGTCACTGGTCCTGTCCCCAGAATGTTGATGCCAGACACAGAAGACTGATGATGGGGTCTGGCCAGAATGTTGATGCCAGACACAGAAGACGTGATGATGGGGTCTGGCCAGAATGTTGATGCCAGACACAGAAGACGTGATGATGGGGTTGGCTTTCTTTGAACACCCAACATGTCAGAAGACCGGAAACGATGCAGAGTGTGCGTGCAGCCACTCTTTTTCTTCTTTGCTCTGTTTTTTTTTTCCGTCCCTGTAGTGCCTTTGTTCTTTCTCTCTCTCTCTCTCTCTCTCTCTCTCTCTCTCTCTCTCTCTCTCTCTCTCTCTCTCTCTCTCTCTCTCTCTCTCTCTCTAAGGCAGCCATTGACGTTCGGCCTTAGTTTATTCAGTTATAAGGCTGCCTGAAAGGCCGGACAACCATGTGAGGGGGATATCTTTTTATCAGTGATGTCACACTGTATGCATTTAAATAAACTCTCGCAGCAGCAGTTTTGAATAGCAAAAATACAACAACAACAAAAGTCCAATGTCTGCCAGTAAAATACACTGAGAAGCATTTTGCTGGGTATGAAAACCAGAGGTTTATTTTTTTTCAGTTCAGGGTTTACAGGGCATAATTTAGCATCTTTGTTTCTCTGTCTTTGTTTCTCTGCCTGTCTATCTGTCTGTCCATCTCTGTATCTCTCTCTCTCTTTTCTCTCTCTCTCTCCTACCCCCCCCCCCCCCCCCTTTCCCCTCCGTTGTATTGATTCGTTTTTTTGTGTGTGTTTTGTAATGACATTTTTCTTCCATTGGTACATATATTTGAGAATGTTCCATAGCATCTATTACACAGATTATTTGCTAACATAGTTTTACATTCTTGATGCATGACGTGAACTGCCCGAGACACATGATGCAATTACTGGGTAAGTTAATTCAGTGTCGTCTACTCATGATTAACCCCACTAGCTTCAGACTCCCCATTCCTGATACTGCTGAATGGTTTGCGTTAAGGACTGTGTTACAAACGATGTATAATACCATTTGCCTTCCTTCAACAAAGACTGAAACAAATCACAAATAAAAAATGTGAGATCTAGATGCTCACACCTCAACCCAAACACCTTGGCTTGACTGCGCAGATGCATTTGTGTTGTTTGATACAGCGACACACTTGGTCTGTCTCTCCTTCCGTAGAAATCCACCCGAGCAGTCCCATGTTACTGTGAAGCAGTATTGAGTGGGCAGAATACATGCCTGGCCAACACTGGTGTTCCTTTTTACGGGTCAGAAAGTTATCTAGTGCAGTTTGTCTTCGCATATTTGAAACCTGAATTACAGTGTAGTAAGCTAAGACATGGTAATGAAGAGAAATCGTTCAATTTCAGTTTTCTAAGAGAACTAGGTAAGCGATGATACATTTGAAGCCTCGGCACACACCCCGACAAAACGGGTGGAACCTGGTAAGTACTTTTCAATGCAGAACATTTGCCAGACGTGGCACTGTGCTTACAGCTCTTACGAGATTCAGAAAGATTGCCTGCACTCAAAGTGCAGTTTGCTGTTCTTCCATACACATGGAAATCAGTATGTATAAGCTCTGCGTTCATGAACAGACTTCCTTATTTTGTGTTCTACTAGTATTTGTATTACTTAAAACCCACAAGTCTAATTTTCTTCATCTCATGACAGCAGCAGTGTACACACTGATTACACAATTTCCTCAAACAGTTAAAATTCTTCCCGTTTGTATACCTGTTTTTGCCTAAGAAACAAGCAATTAGTTTGTGATATATCCATTTGCACATTGCGCACCATAACATGCTGCTCCCTAGTCTATTTTCAGCACTCTACACATTCCTTCTCTTCACTTTCAACCGTCTTGGCATGTCTCATGTCCTAAGGTCTGAAATGTGTCTACCTAATGTCTGGAGTATTCCAGGCATCTCCGATTTGCATTGTGTGCGTTGTGCCATCGAAAGATCTTCCTTCCATCTTCAGTAGGAATCGTTGATTTCCTGAGTGCGCCTGCTTGGCTGAAGGTGCCAGACTGGGAGAAGGGTAACTGAAGTCCTTCACAGCGTCTTGCTCTAGAATTACAGGTTGGAAAATATTCCTTTCCTTCTTTTTGGATGAAAAAAAACAAGGCCACATGAGAGAGAGGAGAGAGAGAGAAGAGAGAGGAGAGAGAGAGAGAGAGGAGAGAGAGAGAGAGAGAGAGAGAGAGAGAGAGAGAGAGTAACACAACTGACAAAAAAAAACGAACTGTCCACTTCACATTAGGCTGCACGATCAGTGAACACACAGAAGTTAAAACAGCCAAATGTTTGTTTTTATCGCGTGCCAAGCAGCAAGCTGACATATTTTTGTCAGGCAGTAATCTCACAGAGCTGTTTTGCATTGAAGAAAAACAGTTTCTCAATCTCTCCACACACACACACACCCCTTCCCTTTTCTCGCTCTCTCTTTCTCTCTCTCAACCTCTCTGGAAACACTTAAAAGCCAGTTGTCTCCAACAGCTTTCTTTCATATATTCAGGTGCAGTTCTTGAAGTTTCCGAAACAGAGGGAATAAACCCAGTAGTCCAGCATAGTAGGCCATCAACCATGAAGCTGGTAAATGTTTTATCATTTCATGTAAAAATGTATCAACGCCAATAAAATGCTCTCCGTCTGTCTCTGTCTCTCTCTCTCTCTGTCTCTCTCTCTTCTCTCTCTCTCTCTCTCTCTCTCTCTCTCTCTCTCTCTTCTCTCTCTCTCTCTCTCTCTCTCTCTCTCTCTCTCTCTCTCTCTCTCTCTCTCTCTCTCTCTCTCTCTCATAACACGTAAAGGATTTCTCCTCTGTTTCCCAGTCACGAAAAAGTTTTCCCAATGTTGAGAACACAAATTTTGCCAGCAGAATGTACAACAATCCCGAAGTCCTCCAATATCCATGTGCAGACCCCCCTGCCCAAAGCTCTAGCATCAAAGGGGATCTGCTTAATCCTTTTGCTGTGCAGCTAATAAACAATATGGCCTCTCAAATTCTAGCACAACAGCAAGCTTTTAAAACCTAGTACCTCGTGTTTTCTTGTGTGGGGACAAGAAACGTATGTATTTCAATGCTATTTGTGCATGTAACAGTAATGGATTTGCATGTGATATATACTATGGTATATTCATTGCGCTGATCGCGAAAAAAAAATAATCCTTTTCATTTCATTTTTCCCCAGCCCTCACTCCCCTCTTCTGCCTTATCCCTACCACCCCCTTACTCCCCAGTATTATTATCATAGCTGTTGCTTGTAGGTGGGCGGTTGGTGGGTGGGCGGATGAAAATTCATCAACAGAATGTGTAGAGGTAGTGCTGCAAGCTGTTCGCCTGAACTGCTTTCGAAGAATCTGATCTTTCAATTGCCGGCTTTTTTTGGACTCGTCGATGATTCACTGTACACAATAGTTAAACTTAATTTAATGTTTTTGTGATTGAAATTTGTATGCTTAATCTTGATTTCAGTGTTTTGGAGCTATTGTGAATTTTCTATAATTCAATCAGTTATCTCTTTACTAAAATATTTCTATATTTCTTTGAATTTGTACCCTCGATAAGTTTGTGCGGGGGTTGTTCCTAGCCGTGCTTCCTAATCTCTTATTCATTTGTTCTCGTTCATTAGTTCTCATTATGTCTACATTGAGTACCTGGCCTTGTAAAGAAGGACTCCGGATTGGCTATCTCAATATTAACCGTTTTATTAAGCAGCTAATTGATATATCAGCGATCTTGGAAAATTCCGGGAATCCCTTTCACCTGTTTTGTTTTCAGAATCACGATTAACAGACTGTACATTAGATTCTGATATAGCTATGCTGGTTATAAAGTTATTCGTCTAGATCCAAAAGCTAAAATGGACACAGGTTTGTTAGTTAACTATAATCAGTCGATAACTTTAAAACAGAAAGGGAATCTTGAACAGTTTGGTGTCGAATCAATATGGCCAGAAATAGAAATAAAGCATGTCAGTCCCATACTTGTTGGATTCATATATCGAAATCCGGCTGAAAAGAATAAATTGGTTTGATAACTTTAGTAGAATGATGGACGCCGCTCTACTTGACAATGAAGAAATGTTTATGTTTGGTGACTTCAATATTGACTTGTTAAAGCCTCAAAAAAAATGGACTGAAATGTATACCTCATTAAATTTACACCAGATAGTGGATCGACCAACACGAATTACAACTAATTCCAGTACTCTCATTGACCACATTTATGTCACATCTAAATATAACATTGTGGAAATCTCTTCTCCAGCGATGGGTGCAGTGATCACTCCCCAGTTTGTATTACTTGGGGAAAAGGGGGGTACAAATTCCAAAACCAGGTCATAAATCTATCCTATATAGGTGTTTTAAAAGTTTTAAACGAAAAGGATTTTTTATTTGACCTGCTACATTCTCCTCTGTCCCAAATATACCATTATCCCGATCCTGAAAAAGCAACAAATGTTTGGATTAATGCATTTTCCAATATCTACAATAAACATGCACCATCAGAGCTAAACGAGTAAAATACCATCTTAAACCGCCGTGGATATCAAAGGAAATAGATAAAGAAATACACATCAGAGAACTTTTAAAGCAAAAAACGACGTTGGTTTTGCAAAACAGAGAAATTTTGTGACGTCAATGAAACGAAAAGCAAAGTGCAATATTTTCAAGAAATGGTATCCAATAAAAAAGATCCAGAACTATTTGGAATGCAATCAACAAATTGACAAACAAAGGGTATTCACAAACACAAACTTAACAGTAAAGATATTACCCCTGACGCAGTTAACAACTATTTTGTTAACATTGCTGAAAACTTAATAAATAATGATGAATGGAAAGAAAAATGATCTAGAATTAGTAACTGATATTGTAAGTCAAAGAATATTAAATCTTATGTGTCAATTCCTTACATAACAATACCGAAGTTTTTGCATATTAATATCACTGAAACAATCGAAAACCAAAGATATTTATGACTTGGATCCCAACATAATCAAGTTGTCTGCACCAGTCATAACAGACTCTCTTACTTACATATATAACCTATGTATAGAGAAAAACTGTTTTCCGGAATGTTTCAAACAAGCAAAAGTTGTCCCCCTGTACAAAACTGGAGATCCGTCCAACCCTTGTTTAAATACAGAACTGTATCTGTTCTGTCAGTTCTTCAAACCCCTCGAAAAACATATCCAAAAATATTTAGCTATCCATTTAAACAAATATTGATTTGATTCATCTAAGCGTCAGGTTTTAGGGAAAACCATTCCTGCCATACTGCGCTTACGCAAATGATTGACAAATGGCTCTTGAACATTTATAACAATGAACTTACAGGAGTTATCTTCATTGATCTAGCTAAAGCTTTTGATATCATAAACCACTCTCTTTCTCCTAAAAAGCTCGCTTTATACGGACTCTCTGAAAATACTCTTCAGTTCATGTCCTCATTTCTTTCTAATCGAAAACAGGTAGTATGTGTTTAATTCCTTAAAATCAGATTTGCAGCCAGTAAAATATGGTGTTCCACAAGGATCTGTTCTTGGCCCTTTACTCTTTTCGATCTATATAAATGATTTACCGCTACGTATCCGATGTGACTGCGAATTATTTGCTGATGACAACTCTATGCATTCTAACCACCCTTGCTTGCAGGTTGTGACGTCCGATCTCAAGATAGTTTAAACAGTGCCGTCAAATGGGCGGAAATCAAAACACATGTCTTTTAATGCATAAAAAACTAAATGCATGGGGCATTACTAGCAGACAAAAACGTCAAAATATGCTGTTGATTTATTTTCAATATTTGTTTCTAGTGAAAAAATCGAAGAGGTAAAAACACATAAAGTTTTGGGTGTTGTCATTGATAACAACTTATCATGGGCCGATCACGTAGCTTACCTACGCAAAAGAATATCCCAAAAAATATTCCAGTTGTCAAAAATAAAGCATTTTCTGAATATGCATGCTAGAAAAACAATTCTTTCATGCCCATATACAGTCAATTATAGACTATGCTTCTACTTTATGGGATTCAGCCAGCGCAAACATTCTGAAACCTTTAGCAAGATTGCATAGGCGCGCAATAAAATTAGTTCTCTTAAAATCAAGTTCATTAACTCTAACGATTATAAATCCTTGGATATCCTTCCCTAAAGCAAAACTCGAATATAATAAGGCTATATTTATGCATAAAGTGGTAAATGGAAATGCACCTCCTCCATTGTAAACAGTTTCCGGACGAATGACAATAGGCACGTCCACAAGTTAATAATGCCTGCCAGACTTGACCTTTACAAATCAAGCCTCGTATACAGTGGTGGTACGTATTGGAACAATTTGCCTCCATTTCTGAAAGAAATCTCAAGTCTTAATATTTTCAAAGAGCGCATAAAAGGATATCTGTTCAGTAAGTTAAAAGATATATATTAAAAAAACCTGTACTAGTTGATTCCTAAATCAATTAAAAGACTCTGTGAATAGAAATAAAATACTGTACGATTACAAGCCTGTGTTAGACGGAATCTTGCACGTGTCATTTGAACCACAGCAATAATGGGTTAAGCTAATTGACATGTTTTACATTGATGATATCGCTCAACTGCATTTTGTTATTTGATGTATTGAGTGTTTTCAAGTCTATTTGACTCTTGTTTCCCCGTTTGTATTTGTACTTTACAGTATTTTCTTCCACCACCCCACCCCTCCCTATCCCGCCCACACCCATACCCCCGCTTTCGCTCTCTTTCTCTCTCTCTCTCTCACTTTTCTCTGTTTCTTTCTTTCTTTCTCTCACATATGGATGCTTGCACGATCTTGTCGTTTGCTTTTGTAGTATTAGTCTGTTACTTCTTACAGTTTGCAAGTTGACTGGGTATTTACTTTTTCCTCTTTGTTGCCATATTGATTGTGTGTTGTCCAAGTGAGTTTTTTTTTTTTTTTTTTTTTTTTTTTCCCAGGGCTGGGTGGAAAAAAGCATGTGCAATTTGCTTATCTCATTTACCCTGGTGAAATAAAATTTCGTTCGTTTTGTTCGTTCGTTCGTTCGTTCTCTCTCTCTCTCTCTCTCTCTCTCTTCTCTCTCTCTCTCTCTCTTCTCTCTCTCTCTCTCTCTCTCCTCTCTCTCTCTCTCTCTCTGTATATGGGTGCATGTGTCCCGGTTCGTAATTAATGATAGGTCCTAAGAAATTATGATGTGGTGTTTCAGAGTCTGTAGGCCACTGACCCAAATGCAAAAATGAAAACGGTGTGTGTGTGTGTGTGTGTGGGGGGGGGGGGGGGGGGGGGGGGGAGGAAGGAGGGGTCAGGAATGGAGGGAGGGTGGGAAGAAGAGACTCTTGCTCTGACTCTTGACGCGCACTAACGCCGCGCCTTTTAATGTGAGGCCTACGGCCCCGTTTCAATGAGTCACGCAACGTTGTTCAGACGAATCGAAAAAACACACAACAAAAATCAAATTGAATTAATCAGGTCACATCATCAACATGGATCAGATCAAAACAAGTTGAATCGACATAATTTATCAACAAAGCAGTTACTTGACTAGTCCATTATCTATGTACCTTATTTGCTTCTAAAGAGAAAAAACATTTAGTATCCCTAGGTCCAATCAAAATTAAATTCAAATCAGAATTTAATCCACAGTCAACAAATTAGATCAAATCAAATTAGAATCAACATTATCATTAAGAAGTGCATAAGCCACAAATCAAAAGACCTGAGATAGAATTCCAAATTGTATCCAGTTAACTCGCCTTTAAGTTTACTATCAATTATCACCCTAGTTAATCTTCATATTTCATGGACACCTCAAAATGTATAAGTTGATGACTATCTCAAGTCGAAAACCAGGACAAATCACAATCAGTGTCCATGTCGCATCAAAATTAAAATCTATATTCAAATCGAAATCTGTATTATATCCATATATATACCCGTTACCAGTCTTAAACCGAATTTAGACTGCGGCCACATATGTCACGCAATGTGAAATTTATAGTTTGACTGGTAGGTTGAATTACATACATGGTTCATGAAACATTTTCCCCAAATTTACTACTCATCTGGGTACACATTCTGAAATTTAAATGACCAATCATTAATTATTTACAAAATAGTACAGGGATAGTAGGGTTCGGTCGACCCAACATATCTATATATGATGACACAACCTACCTACAATTAAACCATTTTAAGGCATACGTGCATCTTTGCTGGAACATATCATGTACAAAACCAACTTGCAATTATTCAAATTCAGCAGAACAGTAACTAACATTTTTATTTCAGTCAACACAATGTCTATTTTGCCTAACAATCAAGTCCCACATATGCAAGGCTGGCCAAGACTAATTATCATGTAACAATTTTTGTGACCAGCCTCAATATGAAGGCAATTTTCTCAGTATGAAAGGCACCAATCCTAATACAAACATGTTCCATTTGCCATTCTTTGCTCAGTATTACTGTTAGAATACAAGCACATACCGATGGACTTACTAAAATTTATGTGGACCAACCGGATTAGTGCCGACTACCAAAAGGTTAATAATGTGTGTCTTGATCATCATTAGCAATTATGATCTGTTACTACAGCTGAGATTCTCTCTGTTTTAACGCATAGAACACATACATAGCAACGTGGGAAGAAGAGAGAGAGAGTGAGAGAGAGAGAGGAGGGATGGAGGGAAGGAGAGAGAGAGAGAGAGAGAGAGAGAGAGAGAGAGAGAGAGAGAGAGAGAGAGAGAGAGAGAGAGAGAGAGAGAGAGAGACGGGAGGGAGGGAGGGAAGGAGAGAGAGATAGAAAGGGTGGTGGTGGAGACAAAACAGACAGACTGATAAACGAGAGACAGACAAAACTGGAAATTCAGTCTCTGCGTTAATGGGCAAGGATCACGCGGTCAAGACTCTATGCTAATGGAACAGGGCTGTCGAACAAAGCCAAGACATCGGATTACGGAAAGAATGCAGGAAAGTTCTCACAGGAAAACACAATAAACTACAGTAATGATATCATATCACAATGAAATAAATCGCAGTAAAATCATTGCAACGAGACGCCAAACAATGTAACACGGTGATTGCAATACAACTATGCTGTGCACAACACTGTATGCAATACAACATAACACAGTACGACTAGGCATAGCACACACACACCATCCTTTTTTATCGTGAGCAGAGAGAGAGGGAGGGAGGGAGGGAGAGCGAGAGAGAGAGAGAGAGAGAGAGAGAGAGAGAGGGAGAGAGAGAGAGAGAGAGAGAGAGAGAGGAGAGAGAGAGAGAGAGAGAGGAGAGAGAGAGAGAGAGAAGAGAGAGAGAAGAGACAGACGGAGGGACGGTCGGACGGACAGGCAGACACAGACACTGCGAAAAGAACAAAGCAGTAACCTTATTCTTTCAGATGCAAATGTAAATGGCCAACATGACGTACTTTTTTGCCATTCTCTCTGCAAATCCGACGACGTAACGGTGTCCAAAATGGCCCGGATATTAAATTATGACGTTGTTTCAACGGAATATTTTTCTCTGAATGTCAAAGGTATTAACCATTGCCGAAAGTGCTGTTTTATGTCACTGATGGAAAAAAACTGAGAGGAATGAAGCAAGGAAGCATGCGGAGGTGGCATTCAGGTGTTTATTCGCGTGTTGTTTCGTCGCCATGGCAGCGGGAGACACTGTAAGACGGGTTAACGTCCATGTCATGTTAGCCATGAAGTTCTTAACGTTCGCTGGGAACACACACAAAAAGACAGACCTAGAAACGTGGGAGTACAGCAGGAAGCTGATTTAGGACTTAATGAAAGATCATCTAAACACCAGTGACAAAATCCTCCTGGACAGGGCCCACTGGCTGCAATCAAAATGTGGTTGAAAATTGTCCATCGTCGAGGATTATGTATCTACTTGTAAATGTGTATGACCTATAGTTTTTTTTTACTACCTGCATGTCTCTCTCTCTCTCTCTGTGTATATCCTATATGTACCTGTCTGTTGGTCTGTTCCTCTCGTCTATAGGTGTCTGTATTATAAAGAGAAAAAAAATCATAGTAACAGAATAAACAGACACCGGCCAAGCCGTTAGCATCTCTCCTCCGTGCCTTGTAGAAACCCCCTTCGTCATGATCGATCCAGGAGGGCCGGCAGCTTTGCTCACAATTCAGTCATGGAAGTCGTAGTGTTACCGGTCTCTCGCTGTCTCCCTACTTTACCTCTTCCCACCTCCCTTCCATCTACCCCGTCCACGCGTCCGTTTCTCTCTCTCTCTGCTCTCTCTCTCTCTTTCTCTCTTCTCTCTCTCTCTCTTCTCTCTCTCTCTTCTCTCCTCTCTCTCTCTCTCTCTCTCTCTCTCTCTTTCTCTCTCTCTCTTTCTCTCTCTCTCTCTCTCTCTCTCCACACACACACACACACACACACACACACACACACACACACACACACACACACACACACACACACACACACTATATGGAAAATATGCACCCGTTTGCATGCGCACACACACAGAGACACACACAGACACAGACACACACAGACACACACACAACAGACACACACACACACACACACACACACACACACACACACACACACACACACACACACACACACACACACACACACACACACACAATTTCTGAATGTCCATATATGAAACAATCTGGAATATCTAGATACTCTTCTTGTATTTTGATCACTGTAAAATGCATTAAGCACTGGTTAAAATTAGAGTTTTTAAATGATCTTGTTGTGG
>CM031606.1:61721901-61726901 GCA_018398815.1 Conus ventricosus | reverse complement strand
GCAAGTGGATGATGGGAGAAGAACGGCCAGTGCGCCGAAGCGGCGGGAGTACATGTTTCGAATCCCGACACAAAGCCTCCTGCAGAGGATAACAAATGTACCTCAGGTGGAAAACAAAGCCACTCACCGGTGGCACGTGGATAGAATGACGTGGGTTCTTTTCTTTCCCAGCAAGTGGTCTTACATTAGGGAAGAAGGTAGTTCAGCATGCTGGACCCGCAGATTGTTCTTTCCAGTGGGTTTGGAGCCAGCCTATGGGAACTCAATAGACGTCATCAACTTCGTAGAGCGTATCCGGTCTCTGGGCTTTTTTACGTTATGAAGCGATCGTAGTCATTGTGCTCTATACTCATAATCAGCTTGATGCGTCATTTTTAATGCTAAGTATATATCGATAATTTGAGCAGCGCCGCTCTTTCCAAACGAATATCATAGACAGTTCTATAAATAAACTCAAGCAGGAAATCGATTTGATTTCATCTGGTGATTGATCAAAGGAAATGGATCTCATCTGGCAGCAACGGTAATTTGAGCCGGTGACAGTTTTGATGACAAGTTAATGACTGGTATTTTAAGATATGTGTTTCGGAGTGCTAGTATTCCGGGAACAAATCTCGAGTTCCTGGAAGTGATTCAGTTTTTTTGTGTGTTATAGACAACCAGCATCATTTGTGTTCAGTCATATGTTGGAATCTTCTCTATTCAGTTATCTCTGATTAGAAAAACGGAGGTACTGGCTCACAGTATGGCTGCTATGATTGTTTAAAGATCACACAAGGCAGTTCGCAGGAATAGAAGGAGCGAATTATCGCCCCTGTGAAAGAAGTAAAAAGTTTCACAAGTCTCGCCACGAGAGAGGATGCCGCACTAACTGATTCTCGTTGTTGCAAGAACAACAGACAAAAAGCTCCACAGAAAAAAAAAGAAAGAAAAAGAAAACGAGAGTAAGTGAAAAGGACAGCATGGGCTGCTCCACAAAAAAAAAAGAAAACGAGAGTAAGTCAGTGCAACAGTAGGGGCAGCTTTGGGGGGAAAAAACCCCAACGAGAATAACTCAATAGAAAAGCAGGGGACAACTCGAAAGAACAATGGTAAGTAAACTTCACGAAACAACAGAGAACAAATGTTCTTTAACACACACACAAAAAAAAAAACAAATTAAAAAAAACCACCACTGTTGTCTTGATCCGTTTCCCCCATCCAGATGTCCAACTGTTCGTATGCGAGCTTTTTAGATCTGACCAATGCAATGCCAGTTACATATGCAGTGAAAGCAAGAATAAACGACTGGTCTGTTTTGTGAAACCAAGATTGCCTACTAAGCTGCCCAGTGTCTACCAGCCCCAGTCTCACAATAGCCCTATGTCTACCGACAGTCTCACAGTAACCCTATGTCTACCGACAGTCTCACAGTAACCCTATGTCTACCGACAGTCTCACAGTAGCCCTATGTCTACCGACAGTCTCACAGTACCCTATGTCTACCGACAGTCTCACAGTAACCCTATGTCTACCGACAGTCTCACAGTAACCCTATGTCTACCGACAGTCTCACAGTAGCCCTATGTCTACCGACAGTCTCACAATAGCCCTGTGTCTACCGACAGTCTCACAGTAGCCCTATGTCTACCGACAGTCTCACAATAGCCCTGTGTCTACCGACAGTCTCACAATAGCCTTATGTCTACCGACAGTCTCACAATAGCCCTATGTCTACCGACAGTCTCACAGTAGCCCTATGTCTACCGACAGTCTCACAATAGCCCTATGTCTACCGACAGTCTCACAGTAGCCCTATGTCTACCGACAGTCTCACAATAGCCCTATGTCTACCGACAGTCTCACAGTAGCCCTATGTCTACCGACAGTCTCACAGTAGCCCTATGTCTACCGACAGTCTCACAGTAACCCTATGTCTACCGACAGTCTCACAATAGCCCTATGTCTACCGACTCCAGTCTCACAGTAGCTCTTCGTCTATCAACTCCTGTCCTACAATAGCACTATGTCTACCGACCCCAGTTTCACAGTAACCCTATGTCCACGACCCCAGTCTCACAGTAACCCTATGTCTACCGACCCCAGTTTCACAGTAACCCTATGTCCACCGACCCCAGTCTCACAGCAACCCTATGTCTACCGACCCCAGTCTCACAGTAACCCTATGTCCACCGACCCCAGTTTCACAGTAACCCTATGTCCACCGACCCCAGTTTCACAGTAACCCTATGTCCACCGACCCCAGTCTCACAGTAACCCTATGTCTACCGACTCCAGTCTCACAGTAACCCTATGTCTACCGACTCCAGTCTCACTGTAACCCTATGTCTACCGACTCCAGTTTCACAGTAACCCTATGTCTACCGACTCCAGTCTCACAGTAACCCTATGTCTACCGACTCCAGTCTCACAGTAACCCTATGTCTACCGACTCCAGTCTCACAGTAACCCTATGTCTACCGACTCCAATCTCACAGTAACCCTATGTCCACCGACTCCAGTCTCACAGTAACCCTATGTCCACCGACCCCAGTCTCACAGTAACCCTATGTCCACCGACCCCAGTCTCACAGTAACCCTATGTCCACCGACTCCAGTCTCACAGTAACCCTATGTCCACCGACCCCAGTCTTTCATGATCAACCAGATGCACTGCTGCTGCTGCTGAAGTGTTTGATTCGATTTGTTTCTAATACATGACAACATGACTGGCCAGTCTTCATCCATGAAGTCCCGTTCTCAACTTTATTTCTTTTATGCTCGTTAGGTGCTTGTTTTGAATTCATTTTTTATGCGTTTAATTATTTCTTTTACTTTCTACATGTGTGGCTATATAACTGAACAAATGTGATTTCAAATATGCAAACCAATCCACAAGTACTGACATCTCACTGACTGACACAAACCAAGGGACAGTTCTTGTGTCCTGCTTGCACTAGTGTTCTCTTTCTGCGAGTTCGAAAATCATCCGCCGCTTTAATTTACCCCTGTCTACATTATTAAGTAACAATGATGTCTTCGGGAATTTCTCGAGATGTCTTCGGGAATTTTGAATCACATATGCTTTGTCACAGAAAACACCATACACGATTAACTCACCTTACTTCACATGTACTCTTGGAAATACATGACAATTTATCAGCAAAGTTATTTTTCTAAATCTTCAACTCACCTTTCCTTCTATTTTCCTCAGTGTGCTAGGACTATCTGCAATCTGTTCTGTCTTGATATTACCGTTTACAGGTTTTTTAGGAAGCCAGTCATGAACCCTATCGGTGGAAGCGTGCCACCCGTCCCTCTCTCGGTAGAGACTGAAGCATATCACACACAGAAACACAATACAGGCAGACAGTACCCCCTCCTCCTCTTCCTTCTCCCCCGCGGGTTCAAGGAAAGATCCTGACGATCAGTGTTGGATGTTGGTTTCCCGAGAGGACGATCTAGAAACAGCTGGACAAGATACATTGAGACGGAGCAGAAGAGAAAGAGAATGATTGAACAGAGGCGGGAAGGAAGGCGGGAAGAGCCGAGTTCGCTGAAGAGCTATCGACGGTGGCCTCTTTTGCCTTGGGGGCGAAAGGCCTTAGTCAGCCATTCATTAATACTCCCACAGCAAGCCATGTACTTCTCTGTGGCCGGCCACATAAGATTACGCTGCCAGATCGTGGGAGGGACGTGGATCCGGATGGGTGGGGATACAATCAGATGTCTTGAAATGAATACAACACGCTGTGCAACCGTTCCTCTTGACATCAACGTCAGGTCACTGTCTTGGTTATAAAACAATACAAACCAAACTGTGACTGTCGACATGGTGACTCATCACTGCGTGGCCAACAGAATCAACATCCGACTACACATACAGTCTTGACGGGTCCAGAGGCAGATTTCCATTGCGAACAGCGGCGCAAGTGCTGGCGAAGACTTCTTTGACTTCACTGAAGAATTGGAGATGGTTCGCCTTCCTTGTCATATCCGCTTAACATGCCATCATATCTGTGTGTTTGCCTTCTCCGAGGATCTTTTCCTTCCTTTCTCCTCCCTTCCAATCTGTTATAATTTCTTTGTTCTTTCATTTCTGGTTTCTTTCTATGCTCTCTTTTATTTCAATGGTTCCCGTTTCTGTTTTTGTTTTTATCTTCGCCTTTGTCTCTTCATCTTCCTATCATACTTTCACTGACGTCTGGTCATTTGAAGTTCCGGAAAAGACAAGAATGCTTTCCCTTTATTTCATCATGCACACGTGAGCTGATCTAAGGCAGCTGACGGACAGCAGAGGAGAAGAGAGAGAGAGAGAGAGAGAGAGAGAGAGAGAGAGAGAGATAGATAGATAGATAGATAGATAGATAGATAGAGAGAGAGAGAGAGAGAGAGATGAGAAGAGAGAGAAAGAGAGAGAGAGAGGGAGTGAGGGAGACAGCCGGGTGGAAGGAAAAGAAATTCCCAACGGCAGATCTTGTCAAAACACACTCTTTCTGCCTTGAATCAGCGTGCACAGAGGAGAAAGAGACGACAGCATAAGAACAAGAACAAATCAATTAGCTAAATTAACCATGTTTCCAACTAATTGCTATTCCTGCCAATATCCTTTCAAATGCGTTTTCGGTAAAAACGAAATAAAGCCAAACAGGGATGACATTATTCTTGAGTGACACTGGCTCATGGTGAAACAAATCTTTATTTGCGCCTGTTTCTAAAACGGTAAATTGTCAGTGTCCAGAAAGAGAGAGAGAGAGAGAGAGAGAGAGAGAAGAGAGAGAAGAGAGAGAGAGAGAGAGAGAGAGAGGGAGGGGGAGGGGATTCGTATGTATGTGTATCTGTGCAGTGCACTGGTACGTATAACTGAGAAAGTTCCGTCCACCATACTGATCGTTATTTATCCACACATTCTTTACGGCTGATACCTACTGACTGAGACACATCATGCAATTACCAGGTAAGTCAGTTGCAAGTCGTCATCTTACGCGTATACCCATAAGATTCCCTCTGATGGTCGCTGC
>CM031606.1:61711901-61714401 GCA_018398815.1 Conus ventricosus | reverse complement strand
AGTATTCCCCTTTTCTCTGATGTGGTTCCCTGTTACGAACCGTGCTGCTCTCTTCTGAATCTTTTCGAGGTTATCAATGTCCTTTAGATGGTAAGGATCCCAAACTGAGCAACCATATTCCAGTACTGGTCTAACCAGTGATTTGTAGCAGTCGTCTTTAACCTTTTGGGGGCAGTCATTGATATTCCTGTATAAGAAAGCTAAGATGTTATTTGCTTTCTTACATACTGTATTGTAATGTTCTTTCCATTTGAGACGACTATCTATAATCACGCCTAAATATTTTGCAGCATAGTTCTTTAAGATAGTATTATGGATAGAATAATCTGATCTAATTGGTGAGCGTTTGTTACATATACGCAACACTGGCACTTTTGGGGATGAAATTCCATTTTCCAAGTACTTTCCCACTCTTGTAAAGCGTTTTAGATCTTCTTGAAGAATGCGTGTATCATTCTTGCTTCTGAATTGTTCTATATACTAAGCTGTCATCTGCAAAAAGCCTTATAGTAGTTCCAGGAGAGAGATTTCTACTTATGTCATTTATATAAATTCCACCACCTTTATCTCCCCTGAACTGAATGAGGCATACACACGCGCGCACACACACACACACACACACACACACACCACACACACATATATACATATATATATATATATATATATATATTATATAATATATATTATATATATATATATATATAATATATATACACGCACGCACGCACGTACACACTTTCGCATGCATTTTTCGATACAATAACAATATGAACTGATATCATTGAGGGACCAGGACCGCCTGTGTGATCACTGACGGTTGTGTCAAATCAAATGACAATTGAACGTATCTAAGTATTGACAAAATAAACCTGGACTGTCGATGTCAGATTAAGCCCCTAACGAACACATGAACACGCAGGCGTTACAAACAGATTATTTTATCACGTGCATAATACATCGTAGCTACGCCAGGCAGCAAGCTGACAAAATACTTTGTCAGGCAAGAATCTGTCAGTATCATGTTTGGTATTGGAGAAAACACACACACACACACACACACACACACAACACACACACACACACACACACACACACACACACACACTCCTCTCTCTCTCTCTCTCTCTCTCTCTCTCTCTCTCTCTCCCTCCCTCTCTCTCTCTCTCTCTCTCTCTCTCTCTCTCTCTTTCTCTCTCTTTCTCTTTCTCTCTCACAATTTGACACAAACTCTCTCTCTGTCTCTGTCTCTGTCCCTGTCTCTGTCTCTCTCTCTCTCTCTCTCTCTCTCTCTCTCTCTCACACACACACACACACCACACAACACACACACACACACACACACACACACATGTTGGCTAGCTGAGGGATAAATAAAAATTGTAGAAAAACTAGCCATCAGTTATTCAAGACATTTTGAAATGAAATTGCGTAAAAGCGTGCATCTTGTGTCCCCCCGGCGACCCATCTACTTTAACTTCGGGTAATAGATTTTGCTTCATGTGTTTGTTTGTGTCCTTGTTCGATTATTCTGGTTATCGTGCTTGACTAGCCAGTGGGAAGACTGAAAGCTGAGGACGTACAATTATTATACTTCTTGTAGAGACACAGGAGAGAGAGGGGGAGAAGGAGAAAGTAGAAGGGAAAGGATGCGTAGGGAGGTAAGAACTACCAAAAAAAGCCCATCATCATTTCGGGTGAAAAGGCGCACCAGGTTTTAATTCATTTCTGGTTGGAGAAGGTTCTCCCTTTCTCGGTCGCATCTTTGTAAGATACAGTGGAAGCATTCGTCAAAAATTTTGTGAACATCAGCAACAGTTCATGGTGGTGATATTTACATGAACATTTTGCTACTCCGCAAAAAGCAGAAGGTATGTGCATCTTCTCACTACTTTTGCGTATCATATTACCACGATAGATATTTTCTAACATGCTAAGTGTTCATACAAAAAAGACAGAAGTAAAAACAAGAAACAATGTACAGTTACTCGTCTCCCCACACCACACACACACACACACACACACACACACACACACACACACACACACTCTCTCTCTCTCTCTCTCTCTCTCTCCATTCCATCACGTGATACGTCACAAGATACACAGACAGCCAACATCAATCATGTTAATTACAGATCCTCAACTCACCTGCAATCAGTTACAGCCCTCTGAAAGAAGTCGACGTCCAACCAATCAACAGACTGCTGTTTGTCTTCTTCCTGCACCCCGTCATTGGCAGCGAATCTCCCGCACCTCTGCTCCTCAGAGCATGCAGCGAACGTCAGCAAGGGACACAACACCTGCGTCTGTCCACACTTTTCTCCCTTGACCATCCGCATGCAGTTACGGTGCTCAGATGAAGCAAACGACTCGATCTCTCTCAAAAAACAAAGGGGAAAAAGGCTGACGAGCCCAAAACCTCTGTGAAGGTGTACTGGTCGACATTATATGTCTTTAAGCACTGGCGGTTTTTTTCCACTTGTCAGGGAGCCATCCG
>CM031606.1:61704401-61706901 GCA_018398815.1 Conus ventricosus | reverse complement strand
TTACAGATTAAAACCCGCCTTGGCTTAAGGCTGTGTCTGAGACCAATTGACATAAGCTAGAACACCAAGGCTGCATCAAAATGTTATTATGCGCTGCATAGTTATGCGGGATTGTCTGCAGTCGTGACAAGCTCCTAGCATAGCACCATCAGTCTCCCAAATCCCCCGAAGTCGGAGTGTGGCTGCCCACGTGGCGGGGTAATCGAAAAACAGTCACACACGTAATATTCTCATCCCAGTGATGCATTTGTACCATAGTGTTCAAGTGCTTCGGCTGTTCGGATGGTCCCTGGAGTCTTTTAGCTAGAGTACGACGATGACAACAACAACAACAACAACAACAACAAACAACCTATATAAATATGTTGCATCCATGATAGCTTTAATGGGGAACTCAGATCAAGCGTCACTGACGTGCAAATCATTTTGTCAGAAAAACCGTGTGCACAAGATCATGCGTAACATTTCACCGACTGCGGATAGTTTATCAGACCACACAAACCAACTCCCCACCACACACACAAACACACACACACACCACACACACACACACACACACACACACACACACACACACACACCCCAAACACGGGCACGCGCGTGCCCACGCACACACTGGCGCTTCCATGTGGAACAAATCTCCATTTTCTGTCCACTAAGTATAGTCTCCGTCTTCATTTCAATATGCATCTCTTTAAGTTTGACTACATTTAGTTCATCGTCCTCCGACGTTCATGAACCTCTCACACTACCCCCCCCCCCCCCCCCTCCCTGCCCCCCAGTCTCTGCATACTGCGCATATGCTTGTGTGTGTGTGTGTGTGTGTGTGTGTGTGTGTGTGTGTGTGTGCGTGCGTGCGTGCGTGCGCGCGCGCACGTGCGTGCTCTAATGTACGTGCTGGAGTGGGTATTTGCCTGTACGAATGACTGCATTAGTGACGGCGTTACATTTCCTCATTCGGATGCGCTTCGTGATATGTAATCGTCACGTGTTTAATTCATTTGCTTGCATTATTTTAAGCGCTTTGAAGTCATTCCAGATGAATAATCATAACAATAATAATAATAATTATCATCATCATAATGATAATAATCATTATTGTTACTATTATTATTTCTACTATTACTATTATTATCATTGTTATTGTTGTTGTTTACTATCATTATTACAACATGGATTTAAAAAAATCTTGAAAAGACAAAAACAAATGAAACAATCACAACCTAGATTATATACTAAAAAAAAAAATTAGATAATATATTTATTTACACTTTTCTTTTAATCTAATCAGCGACAATTACATCACAGAATATTCTGGTGTGTTGAAAACACTCTCCTGTACGGAACTAAAATATATTTGTATATGTATATCCAAAACGATTGTTGATTTAAAGATTTATCAGCCATTACCCATTGCTCACGGAAGATCCCGAGCCAATAAGGTATAACAAATGCCGAGGGGCTCTTCTGGTATCATTCGTGGATGACAGTTAATTAAGGAAACAAAAAGAAAGAAAGAAAACAAAAAGACAACTTGACAAGCTTGGAATCGAAAGGGGGATGTTTCTGTTTCCTTGCGGCTTCAATCTAATGCCCCCCCCCCCCCCCCCCCCCCCACGTCTCGGTCCTCTCCCTCTCTCTCACTCTTTCTCTCATGCATTTTCGTATGTTTTTGACCGAGCTGAACCCGGAGCCTCATTTATTTCTTATTTCATTTTTTGTTATATTCATTTTTTCTAATTCGCAATTAGTGTTTAGTTACATAATTATTTTTTGTTTTCGCTAAATTTGTAGCACGAGTGACACATATTGATTTCGTGTAAGGTTCTTTTTTTATAATAAGTGTGTTGTCGAGTGGAATAATTTACGTACTTTTTATTTTCTAAATAAGTGGAAAGAGGAGTGAGAGGTGGAGGCGTATACTGTTACTTTTGGAAGACGGTGGTGTGGGCATGTGTATTACGTTTGTGACTCTTTTTTTTTGTTGTTGTTCCTAATCCATTACTGTCAGTAACCCAGTCCCATTTTTCTACAATTTCTATTGCTTCCTTTTTTCTTTCTTTTCCACTTTTCTTCCTTTCATTTTATTGCTTTTTTTTCCCCCTGTCGCCTTTTCATTATCATCGTCTCGTTCATCATCTTCATCTTTTCTCTCCTCCTCCTCCTCCCCTGTTCATGTGTTCGATTGATAACGTCATAAAAGCGGACTCTTTTTTTTTTTTTCTTTCTTCTTCCTCTTTTTCCACTTCTCCTTAAATCATTATTCGAAAAAAGAAGTGCTTTTGAACAACTCTTTTCCTGCACTCGACTTTTTTTTTCTCAGAAATCAAGTGGTAGGCAAGGGAAATCTTTGAATTCCAAGGGGGACAATTCTCTGGAAGACTGCCGCCAGTTCCCCATCCATTGCAAGTCGTTGAGTCGATCGCCTGCAGGAAGGCCTTCCAGGCGTAATAAACGTAAAAATCGATCAGCTTCAATCTCCCTCCTTTCTCAAGACAGC
>CM031606.1:61686901-61699401 GCA_018398815.1 Conus ventricosus | reverse complement strand
TCTGGTTTCAAGGTCACGTAGTCTGACCCGATCATTAGCGTTGTTCTTGGGGTTGGAAGGTCGTGTCCTCACCGTGCTTAGTGAGACAGTCACTCTAAAATGAAGAGCCCCTGCTGCAGTGAAGGATCACCTTTGATGGGTCGTGTGGTGGGTGATCCTTTGTGGGTCGTGTGGTGGGTGATCCTTTGATGGGTCGTGTGGTGGGTGATCCTTTGATGGGTCGTGTGGTGGGTGATCCTTTGGTGGGTCGTGTGGTGGGTGATCCTTTGATGAATCCTCTGGTGGGTGATCCTTTGATGGGTCGTGTGGTGGGTGATCCTTTGATGGGTCGTCTGGTGGGTGATCCTTTGATGGGTCTCTGATGGGTTCTGGAAAAGTTTTCTCTGGACTGCCGGCGGTGGAACTTTCATGGGATGAGAGCTGATAATAGTGTACATGGGAGAGTAAAGAGGAATGGAAAAAGAGATAGACCTCTGTCTCTCTCTCCTCTCTCTCTCTCTCTCTCTCTCTCTCTCTCTCTCTCTCCTCTCTCTCTGTGCGTGGTGTGCGTGTGTGCGTGTGTGTGTGTGTGTGTGTGTGTGTGTGTGTGTGTGTGTGTGTGTGTGTGAGAAGAAACATTTACTGCATGATCCTTTGTTCTGTTGAAATGTATCTCTTTGCATGATTTAGCTTAGAGAGGAAAGATTGGAAGAACAGACTCTGCCAAAAATCTTAATCCTGGATCGAATAAATGTTCTCTCCTCTCTCTCTCTCTCTCTCTCTCTCTCTCTCTCTCTCTCTCTCTCTCCTCTCTCTCTCTCTCTCTCTCCTCTCTCTCGATCGACCAATAGATAGACAGACAGATAGACAGATAGATAGATGGACAGACAGACAAATAGACCGATAATGGGTGGACAGAGAGGGAGATAGATGCGCGTGTTGTGTGTGTGTGGGTGTGGTGTGTGTGTGTGTGTGTGTGTGTGTGTGTGTGTGTGTGTGGTGGTGAGAGAGAGAGAGAGAGAGAGAGAGAGGAGAGAGGGAGGGGGAGAGGAGAGGGATGGGGGAGTGGGGGAGGGGGGGGGGGGGGGGGCGGTTCTCGCTCTAGTATGCGTATGTGGATGGACATTGGGTTTTTCGTCCATGCGAATGTATGCACTAATGACTGTATTACATTTTTCATACGTATGCATTTTTTTTAAACATTTAATCGTCAAACTTTGTATTCTTTTGTTTCTATTATTGTATGCATATTGAGACCAGTACAGATGGAGTGCCTCATTATATGATGATGATTATAACGATGTTGATGATGGTGATGATGATGATGATGATAATTATCATTATTATCATTAGTATTATCATCGTCATCTATGACGATGATAATGATTGGTATTGTTGTTTTATTCATAATTTTTATTTCGTGATTGTTATTTTTATCTTTGTTGTTGTTATTATCATTATCATATCATTGAATACTTAAAAGTTCTTATGAGGAAGAGAATAAGAATAGGAATGGAAAGAATAGCATGTATGGTTTTCTTTTAAATTTCGTACAGGTCTACAATTTAACATTTTGCTCCATAACGTCTTTTTTTTTTATCTGTTTGATTAAAAAAATATGCGACAGTATTGTGGTGCGATGAAAACACCATCGTGTCGGAATTTTTTTTAAAATATACCCACAAGGCGATCACAGATTTAAACATTTATCGATTGCTCACAAAAGGCAATAAAAAACTGTTTAACAACAAGAAAATCCTGATTTCTTTTGAGGATACTAATCACTGAAGCAAACCGAAAGAAGGAACAGATACAAAAAAGACAATTTGACAGGCTTGCAACTGGTAATGGCGAATTTCCCTCACCTCCTTTTTTTCTTTTAGCGGTCTAATTTTAATCCTTCCGCCCCCCCCCCCCCCCCCCCCCCCCCCCCCCCCCCCCCCCCACCCGCCCCCCCCCCCCCCCCCCCCCCCCCCCTTCCCTTCTTATCGCTCTCTTCTCTCTTCGGTTTTTCTTTTTTTCTCTCATGATTTTGACAGAGTTGAAAAACGGAAACCTTTTATTTATTCATTCACCTAATCATTAGCGAATTGTTTATATATCTTTGTGTTTATTTTTCTTTGTGTTTATATATCTTTGTGTTTATATTTTTTGTGTTATATATCTTTGTGTTTATATATCTTTGTGTTTATATATTTTTTGTGTTTATTTTTATCTTTTGTGTTTATATATCTTTGTGTTTATATATCTTTGTGTTTATTTTATCTTTGTGTTTATATATTTTTTGTGTTTATATATCTTTGTGTTTATATATCTTTGTGTTTATTTATCTTTGTGTTTATATATCTTTGTGTTTATTTTCTTTGTGTTTATATATTTTTTGTGTTTTTTTTTATCTACCACGGACAAGATCAAATTACAGGCAACGGGAGAGACACACACCTAGCCAACCCGGGAAATTCATTCTTTACTTGTTTTTCCAAATTTGGAGGATTTTATTTCCTTTTACGGTGGTAAGATCGGAACGAGGAGTGGAGAGGGGTGGGGGGAGGGGGGTATGTTTTTTTTTTAAGTAGGTAGGGGAGAGGGATCGCGGACCGTTTTGTTGTTATTTTCTTTTTTTTTCCCCCTCTATCATGTTGGTGGGTATTTTTCTTTTCCTTATTTGCTCAATTTTAACTTTTTGTTTGGTTTTCTTTTCTTTTTTTTTTTGTCTTCTTGGTTTCCTTCTTTTCCTAATCCCTTTCTTGTTTTCGTTTCTTTTTCCCTTCTTGCCCGTTCATTCCCGGCTTTCTTTCTTTTTCCCTTCATGCGTTCATTCCTGGCTTTCTTTCTTTTTCCTTCATGCAGTTCATTCCTGGCTTTCTTTCTTTTTCCCTTCATCCAGTTCATTCCCGGCTTTCTTCTTTTTCCTTATGCAGGTCATTCTGGCTTTTTCTTTTCCTTCATCCGTTCTTCCTGGGGTTTCTTTCTTTTTCCCTTCATCCAGTTCATTCCTGGCTTTCTTTCTTTTTCCCTTTTTCGTTCATTCCTGGCTTTCTTTCTTTTGTTTTTTACTTCTTTTGGGTTTCCTTCATTACCCCCCCCCCCCCCCCCCCCACCCCCCCCCCCCCCCCCCCCCCCCCCCACCCCCCCCCCCTTTTAAAATTTAATTTTTAAAATCTTTTTTTTTTTTTTTTTTTTTTTACAAAAAACCTCTCCCTTTTTCCCCTATTCTCGTTTGTGTTCCTCCCTCCCTCCCCCCCTTGGCCCCTTTTTTTTTTCAACTTTTTCAGTCTCAGTTCTCTTTTTTTCAACCGAAAATAAATCATCATATCGGGCTGATTCCTTTTATTTTTTCACCCCCCAATTTTTTATTGTTTACATGACAAAAAAAAAGGGGATATTGGAAATCCCGGGGGGGCTGTATCCCCGCCTAAAATGTCAGGAAAGCTTCCCTTTTTACCTTTTTTCCCTTTCCCTCCCCCCCCCCCCTCCCCCCACCCCCCCCCTCCCCCCCCCTCCCCCCTTTCCCCGTCCTTCCGCTCCCCCTTTCACACTTCCGCTTACGTCACTGCCCCCCTCTTCCCACAATGCCATGATTCAAGTGCAGGGGGTTTTATTTGGGGGATTGTTGAGAGGGGATGCATCGGGATCTTCATTGTAGAGGGGATGGACAGCCTGTCTGTAACCGTCATTGTAATATCTCCGAGCTACAGAGGGAACTGTGTCCTATTACGTTCCTTAGGTACAGGCAGTATTATTACTTTAACCATGTTTATTCGTCTTCTTTTTCATATCCCGCCATTACTATCAGCAGTAACACACCATCATAATCGTCGGTGCCATCGTCCACTAATCATGATCAATATCAACATCATCGTTTTCGATCTTCATCAGTGTCTTTTTCATGATTAACATCATCATCGTCTTCTTCTTCTTCTTCTTCTTCTTCTTCTTCTTCTTCTTTCTTCTTCTTCAGCATCGTCATTACTACCTTCTGTCACGTCCTTTTTTTCTTTTCGTATTTTTTCCATTTATAATGCAAAGAGAAGAACAAGCTTCTTGATCTCATATCCGATGGAGGTCGATCCTAATAACGTGCCTTTATCTGTCCGCCTTCCTACTCCTACCCCCCCCCCCCTTCCCCCCCCCCTTCCCCCCCCCCCCCTCCCCATCTCAAGGCGTTGCTTTCCCATCTTTCTTCCGACCTCCGTCATCTGTTTACTATTCTTCATGCACACAAAGTCACGCATTGAAAATGCCTTCACCCTTCGTGTGTGTGGTGTGTGTGTGTGTGTGTGTGTGTGTGTGTGTGTGTTGTGTGTGTGTGTGTGTGTGTGTGTGTGATGAGTGAGTGCGTGCGTGTCTCTATGTGTGTGTGCGTGCGCGCGCGAGTGCATGTATGTGTGTGTCAGCACGCGCATGATTGAATGCATTTGGTTATTTGAGACAAGTAAGCACCATCAGCTTCCAGTTGAATGGAGAGCTAAATTCACTTCACTCTGTGATAGGAAACATCGAAAAATCTGAGTAGCGCACATGCAACGACGCCTCGTAAAAGCAGTGAAAACGCATGATAAACAAAACTTTTAAAAAAGAAGAAAAACAAAATAAAGATATTAAAAGAAGAAATTGGAGACTCTCAATAAGAGAACAAATAACTGGTAAATGTAATCAAGGCTAATAGAATCACGAAATGAGAGACAGCCAAACATAAATTTGAATAGGGCGGTCAGTATACAAGAGAGAGAGAGAGAGAGAGAGAGAGAGAGAGAGAGAGAGAGAGAGAGAGAGAGAGAGAGAGAGAGAGAGAGAGCATTTTTTGGCTTCTGCTTCTTCGCCTTATGGTGTCTTACTTCCATACTGCTTTTCCTCCTCTCCAATTCATGTCTACAGCCACAACAATCCAAGAGCAAACAGACCACAGAAAATCTTTCATGTGATATCGCCTCAAGACGACCCTCTCAAGAAGACTCCGCACAGCTGTAGAAGCACTTTAGTTCAGGGTGAATGTCTGACAACATGCACAGGAAACAACCTGCCAACTCCTTGAACGACATCAACGATCTGGTAAAAGTACGTGGACTGTTAACCCTATACTACGCCTCTCCAATAGCAGTCCCTGGGAATCTGCCGACATCAGAGACTCACACGAGCTCACTATGCCTCGGAAGGGAAATTCAGACTGAATTCAGCATGAGAACCAGGCACCAAGATGTTCAACTGTTGTCTCTATGTTTTGATACTTCTTCAAGAGGAAAACGATGTAATTTTGCTGGAAAGGAAAGTCCAGAAAAGACGCCATCCGCTTCCACGAAGTTTCTCTCTAAACTGACAAATACAGCCAGCCTGGAAACAAGCCTACGTCCAGCTCCTTCTCCCTCCAGCCTCTCTGATCCTTCCCCACCACTCATCCATCCCACCACTGACTCCCCTCTCCTTCCACCTCTCTTCTGCTCCGAGCTAATACTCACCAGCAGTCATCAGCTTGTCACTCAAAAGCCTGTCCTTTGGTGGTTGGCTGTTTGTGTTTCGTTATAGTCTCTTTCATCTTATTTTCAGTTTTTGGACTGTATACATTCGAACTGTGTGTCTAGGCTAACACATACCCACCCACTCAGCAATATCAGTTACAACAACGGCGACAATTATGTCAGCAAAAGCAACAATACCTTTATTTCTATGAAGGTCTCTCAGTATCAGATGGATTCTCTCCTCTCTCTCTTCTCTCTCTCTCTCTCTCTCTCTCTCTCTCTCTCTCTCTCTCTTGTTACCCCCCACCCACCTCAAATAAAACATAAGGTGTGTTGCTCTGAAGATCCCCTTCTCTCCGTCCTCCCTCTCCCCAGCCCCTCCATCTTTCTGTTTGTTTGTTATTTTTTAATTAAATTTATCTCATTTGATTCAAACCTTCTCAACATACAGTTTCTGCACCTTACTGCAATCAAGAGTTGTACAGTATGTGTGTGTGTGTGTGTGTGTGTGTGTGTGTTGTGTGTGTGTGTTGTGTGTGTGTACGTGCGTGCTGTGTGGTGCGTGCGTGCGCGCGCGCGCGCGCGCGCGCGCGCGCGTGTGTGTGTGTGTGTGTGTGTGTGTGTGTGTGTGTGTGTGTGTGTGCCCACTTCCCCTGTCGCTAACTTCGACCTCCTCCTCCTCCTTTCAACCTCTCAGCCTCTCTCCACCCTTCTTGGTTCTCTTGATGTTCATCCTTTTTAAATTTTCTCCCTTGTTTTATGTCCTAAACGTCTTTGCCACCATCATCATCACCTGTATCCTCGTTGTCATAACCATCAATATCATAATCTTTATTTCTCATCCTCAACATCATCATCACGGTGTTTTTTGTCGTCTTCACATCGACTTGATCATCATTATTTCCCCCTCCTCCTCTACTTTTTCCCGATTAATACATTAAAGAAAAACCTTCTTCTTCTTCTTTTTCTTCTTCTTCTTCTTCTTCTTCTCTTCTTCTCCTTCTCGCCTTTCCATGTGTTCGATTGATACGTCATAAAAGCGGACTCTTTTTTTTCTTCTTTCTTTCTTCCTCTTTTTCCACTTCTCCTTAAATCATTATTCGAAAAAGAAGTGCTTTTGAACAACTCCTCTTTTCCTGCACTCGACTTTTTTTTTCTCTGAAAATCAAGTGGTAGGCAAGGGAAATCTTTGAATTCCAAGGGGGACAATTCTCTGGAAGACTGCCGCCAGTTCCCATCCATTGCAAGTCGTTGAGTCGATCGCTGCAGGAAGGCCTTCCAGGCGTAATAAACGTAAAAATCGATCAGCTTCAATCTCCCTCCTTTCTCAAGACACCGTGCATGTTCTCCGTGTACTGGCGTGTTCATTCTTTCTCATTCTTCCACTTTTTTTTCCCAAGGAGCGTTGATCGATCGAGGTCAGTCAGAACGTGTCTGCTTACGTCTGTCCCTGTTTGAAGGCTTGTTTGTCTGTGCGTTTTCCCACATCCCTCATCTCAACTCTCTCTCTTCCCTACCTCCCCTAAGCCATGATCTACTTTTATCTTTAAAAAATTCTAATCCCCTTTATAAGAACTCTGACTGCCTTTTCACACTCTGAGTGTGTGTGTGTATGTGTGTGTGTGTGTGTGTGTGTGTGGAGAAAGTGGGGTGAGATGGAGGGGGGGGGGGGGGGTCCACGCTGTAGCGTGCGCATGTGTACGAGTACTTGGGTTTGCATTAGTGAGTATAGTGTGTTTTTCCTAACGTGTATGCATTTTGTTACATATACTGTCAGGTGTTATTCATTTGATTCTGTTGTTTTAAGTACTGTGTCATCACTCAAGATGGATCACCATAACAATAATGATCATAATAATGATGATGATAATAATAATAATAATAACAATAATAATAATAATGATAATAATAATAATAATAATAATAATAATAAAGATTATGAAAATGATAATTATAATAATAGTGATAATGATAACAATAACAACATTAACAACAGCAGGAACAACAACGACGACGACAATAACAACAATAATGATAATGATAATAATGATGATGATTATAATAATAAAAATAATAGTAAATATACTAATAATAATTGTTGTTTTATTATTGTTTATTATAATTATTATCATTATTATTATTGTGTTGTTGTCGTTGTTATCATTGTTATTATTATCATCATCATCATCATTATGATGATGATGATTGTCATTAATATTACTGATGATGACTGTCATTACTATTGTCTTTTTCTGTTGTTGTTGATGTTGGTGTTTATCAAATCATATAATCATTAAATACTTATAGTTCGTAAGAGGCTTGATGTGAAAATAAGAATGAAAATGCAGATGACATATTATCGAAAGAAAAGTCACACCAATTCATAATTCACATTTTGCTGCATAACACTGTTGTTGTTTTTTTGTTTTGTTTTGTGTGTGTGTGTGTGTGTGTGTGTGTGTGTGTGTGTGTGTGTGTGTGTGTGTGTGTGTGTGTGTGTGTGTGTGTGTTTTACATTTTGCTCCATAGCATTGTTGTTTTTTTCTTTTTAGTTAGAAATTAAAGCAGATAATTTTGTGGGCAGCAGAAAACGTGTATGGAATTTTTAAAAAGTGTATCCCCAAGGCAATCGTGGATTCAAATATTTATACATTGCTGATGAAAGGTCCAGAGGCCATAAGAGATTAACAGAATGCTCCAAGGCTATCCTGATATCACTTTAGATACAAATATCCGAAGCCAACACACAGAGGTGAAGAAAACAGCAAAGACAATTTGACAAGCTTGTAACACACAGAGGTGAAGAAAACAACAAAGACAAGTTGACAAGCTTGTAACATACAGAGGTGAAGAAAACAACAAAGACAATTTGACAAGCTTGTAACATACAGAGGTGAAGAAAACAACAAAGACAATTTGACAAGCTTGTAACACACAGAGGTGAAGAAAACAACAAAGACAATTTGACAAGCTTGTAACATACAGAGGTGAAGAAAACAACAAAGACAATTTGACAAGCTTGTAACACACAGAGGTGAAGAAAACAACAAAGACAATTTGACAAGCTTGTAACACACAGAGGTGAAGAAAACAACAAAGACAATTTGACAAGCTTGTAACATACAGAGGTGAAGAAAACAACAAAGACAATTTGACAAGTTTGTAACACACAGAGGTGAAGAAAACAACAAAGACAATTTGACAAGCTTGTAACACACGAGGTGAAGAAAACAACAAAGACAATTTGACAAGCTTGTAACACACAGAGGTGAAGAAAACAACAAAGACAATTTGACAAGCTTGTAACACACAGAGGTGAAGAAAACAACAAAGACAGTTTGACAAGCTTGTAACACACAGAGGTGAAGAAAACGACAAAGACAATTTGACAAGCTTGTAACACACAGAGGTGAAGAAAACAACAAAGACAGTTTGACAAGCTTGTAACACACAGAGGTGAAGAAAACAACAAAGACAGTTTGACAAGCTTGTAACACACAGAGGTGAAGAAAACAACAAAGACAGTTTCACAAGCTTGTAACACACAGAGGTGAAGAAAACAACAAAGACAGTTTCACAAGCTTGTAACACACAGAGGTGAAGAAAACAACAAAGACAATTTGACAAGCTTGTAACATACAGAGGTGAAGAAAACAACAAAGACAATTTGACAAGCTTGTAACACACAGAGGTGAAGAAAACAACAAAGACAATTTGACAAGCTTGTAACACACAGAGGTGAAGAAAACAACAAAGACAATTTGACAAGCTTGTAACATGCAGAGGTGAAGAAAACAGCAAAGACAATTTGACAAGCTTGTAACACACAGAGGTGAAGAAAACAACAAAGACAGTTTGACAAGCTTGTAACACCAGAGGTGAAGAAAACAAAGACAGTTTGACAAGCTTGTAACACACAGAGGTGAAGAAAACAACAAAGACAGTTTGACAAGCTTGTAACACACAGAGGTGAAGAAAACAAAGACAGTTTGACAAGCTTGTAACATACAGAGGTGAAGAAAACAACAAAGACAATTTGACAAGCTTGTAACTGGGAAAAAGGGAGTTTTGACCTTCTTGCGGCTTCATTCTAATCCAGCCCTTCACGCACGCTTTAAACTCTCATCTCTCTTCGGAATTTCTTCATGTGTTTGACAGAATAGAAACCAGAAAATCTTTTATTGATTTGTTCATCTAATTATTTCTTCATATATTCGTTTATTTCTCAATGAATAATTTATCAACCACGATAGATTAAATTAGAGACAACAGTGGAGACACACATCTAAACCTCGGAGGATCTGGCTTTTCCTGTTTTCTGCATTTGATGTGTCTTATTCACTTTTTTTTATGGTGGAAAGAATGGGGAGAAGAGAAAAGTCGGGCGGGAGATGTATGTTCTTTCGATGAAATACAGCGGACATCAGATCATTTTCTTATCATTCTTTTTCTTTTTTTTTTTTTTTTTCTTACGTGCTTCCTTTTTTCAGACTTCCTTCCTTAAACCCTTTCTTACTTCTGTCTTTCCCCCTCCCTATATTCCTCCATTCCTGTCTGTCTTTTCCCCCTCCCTATATTCCTCCATTCCTGTCTGTCTTTTCCCCCTCCCTATATTCCTCCATTCCTGTCTGTCTTTTCCCCCTCCCTATATTCCTCCATTCCTGTCTGTCTTTTCCCCCTCCCTATATTCCTCCATTCCTGTCTGTCTTTTCCCCCTCCCTATATTCCTCCATTCCTGTCTGTCTTTTCCCCCTCCCTATATTCCTCCATTCCTGTCTGTCTTTTCCCCCTCCCTATATTCCTCCATTCCTGTCTGTCTTTTCCCCCTCCCTATATTCCTCCATTCCTGTCTGTCTTTTCCCCCTCCCTATATTCCTCCATTCCTGTCTGTCTTTTCCCCCTCCCTATATTCCTCCATTCCTGTCTGTCTTTTCCCCCTCCCTATATTCCTCCATTCCTGTCTGTCTTTTCCCCCTCCCTATATTCCTCCATTCCTGTCTGTCTTTTCCCCCTCCCTATATTCCTCCATTCCTGTCTGTCTTTTCCCCTCCCCTATATTCCTCCATTCCTGTCTGTCTTTTCCCCCTCCCTATATTCCTCCATTCCTGTCTGTCTTTTCCCCTCCCTATATTCCTCCATTCCTGTCTGTCTTTTCCCCCTCCCTATATTCCTCCATTCCTGTCTGTCTTTTCCCCTCCCTATATTCCTCCATTCCTGTCTGTCTTTTCCCCCTCCCTATATTCCTCCATTCCTGTCTGTCTTTTCCCCCTCCCTATATTCTTCCATTCCTGTCTGTCTTTTCCCCCTCCCTATATTCCTCCATTCCTGTCTGTCTTTTCCCCCTCCCTATATTCCTCCATTCCTGTCTGTCTTTTCCCCCTCCCTATATTCCTCCATTCCTGTCTGTCTTTTCCCCCTCCCTATATTCCTCCATTCCTGTCTGTCTTTTCCCCCTCCCTATATTCCTCCATTCCTGTCTGTCTTTTCCCCCTCCCTATATTCCTCCATTCCTGTCTGTCTTTTCCCCCTCCCTATATTCCTCCATTCCTGTCTGTCTTTTCCCCCTCCCTATATTCCTCCATTCCTGTCTGTCTTTTCCCCCTCCCTATATTCCTCCATTCCTGTCTGTCTTTTCCCCCTCCCTATATTCCTCCATTCCTGTCTGTCTTCTCCTATTTCTTCATTTCTCCACACTCCAAATAAATTCTGAGCTGTGTTTCCGTTGACAACTGCCTCATCTTTCAATCCCCCCCCCCCCTCCCCTTTCTCATCCCCTCCCTCTCCTCCTGCCTCCTCCCCAGATTATTTTACTTGACGTAACCTCTATCAATGCACACTTTGCCCATGTTATAGCGGGAACAAGTCGTTTGTTGTTGTTGTTGTTGTTGTTGTTGTTGGTGGTGGTGGTGGTGGTGGTGATGGTGGTGGTGGTGGTGGTGGTGGTGGTGTGTGTGTGTGTGTGTGTGTGTGTGTGTGTGTGTGTGTGTGTGTGTGTGTGTGTGTTGTGTGTTGTGTGTGATTTTATTTGAGTTACATGGTTACAACACACGGCGCTTTAATACGTTGAGGGACTGACGCCCAGGTCCCTGTGGCTCCGCACCTCATTACAGGACCCATTATGCTAGTGGGGATTTGCCTGGCACCGTTGTGTTCTACTCAGGTCCAGAAAAGAGGACTGGCACCACACCACATGTTCCATTTCTACTCAGAGTTGTCTTTGAGACTGTTGTTGGAAGTGTGCTCTGACTTGATGGTGTTATGTGAAATGGAGAAAGGTTTAAACCCAGCCAACACAGAGTTGTCTTTGAGGCTGTTGTTGGAAGTGTGCTGTGACTTGACGCGCTGTGTAAAATCGAGAAAAGGTTTAAACCCAGCCAACACAGAGTTGTCTTTGAGACTGTGTTGGCAATGTGCTCTGGCTTGACGTGCTGTGTAAAATCGAGAAAGGTTTAAACCCAGCCAACACAGAGTTGTCCTTTGAGACTGTGTTGGAAGTGTGCTCTAGCTCGACGTGCTGGTGAAACGGAGAAAGGTTTCACATGAAAGGATTACCTAATACCGTGCCCACCACCATCCCGATCGTCCTCATCATCCCGATCGTCCTTATCATCCCGTCATCCTCGCCATCCTCATCTTCAGCAACCTCATCATCTTTAGTTTCTTCCATTAACTCAATGTCTCATCAAATTCGTTGTCCTCATCCTCCTCAACGATTGCCAAGGACATGATATCCTCATCGTCATCACCACCACCAACTACAGCCATCAATTTCATTCTCGTCGTCATTATCCTCGTCATCCTCATCACCTTCATAGTTCTCAGTATCTCCTTTATCAGCATGACCCTCTTCGTTCATATCATCCTTCTAGTTATCTTCATCGGCATGCTCCTCCTCCTCTTCATCACCCTGATTGTCATCGTTAATTGTCATCACAAAGTACATTGAAGTCGATGGCTGTAGCCTTGTCTCGTGGTGACAGACGCTTTCAGTTTCACCTCCGTCCCACTTTCCCTCTCCACCTCCCTCTCCCTGTTGTCCAACGTCCTTCCCGCCCCCTCACCCTC
>CM031606.1:61679401-61681901 GCA_018398815.1 Conus ventricosus | reverse complement strand
AATCCTAAGGGAGCCTGTTCATTGTAAGACTGCCATTAGTTCATCATCGATTTCAGTTCGTTGAATCGATCACTACAGGAAAGCTTTCCAGGAGCCAACGACGTGAAATCGATTAAAACTTCGATCTCTGTTCCTTCTCAAGACACCCTGCATGTTCCCCAAATGCAGACGCGTGAATTTCTTCCTCATTTTTCTTTAAAATTAAGACGCGTTGATCGATTGAGGTTGATCAGAACGCGTTTTTCATGTCTCCGTCCTTGTGTGTAGACTTGTCTGTGTAAACACCACTCCCCCCCCCCCCACCCCCCCCCCCCCCCCCCCCCCCCCCCACCATCTTAATCCTCTCTTTATCTCTTTCTTCGTTTGGCTTTTATCTTCCTTGACGTTCTTCACTCTCCCTTACGCACACAACTGAACACGCTATGATTGCCATTCCCTCTTCGCTGGGTGTGTGTGTGTGTGTGTGTGTGTGTGTGTGTGTGTGTGTGTGTGTGTGTGTGTGTGTGTGTGGTGGTGGTGCGTGTGTGCGTGTGTATGTGTGGTGTGTGTGTGTGTGTGTGTGTGTGTGTGTGTGTGTGTGTGTGTGTGCGTGCGTGCGTGTGTGTATGTGGTGTGTGTGTGTGTGTGTGTGTGTGTGTGTGTGTGTGTGTGTGTGTGTGTGTGTGTCGTGCGTGTGTGTATGTGCGCGCGCGCGTGTGTGTGTGTGTGTGTGTGTGTGTGTGTGTGTGTGTGTGTGTGTCTGTCTATCTGTCTGTCTGTGTGTGCGTGTGTATGTATGTATGTATGTGTGTGTGTGTGTGTGTGTGTGTGTGTGTGTGTGTGTGTGTGTGTGTGTGTGTGTGTGTGTGAGAGAGAGAGAGAGAGAGAGAGAGAGAGAGAGAGAGAGATTTGATGAAGTAAGAAAGCACCACACGGCTTTCAGTTAAAGGAGAGTTCATTTCACTTCGTGGTTAAACGAGAAAGATTGAAACTGGAAAACAAAACAAAACAAAAAGTAATGAGGACATACAAAACATGGAAAATTACAGAGAAATGAAATATAAAAACAGTCATGAAAGCAGGAAAAACAACAGGACAAACAAACAAACAAACAAACAAACAAACGGAATGTTTTCAAAGCTAACACGAAAATCGTGAGAAAAACAGGTTCTATGTTCTTACAAAGAGCTCAGAGTTACACACACACACACACACACACACACACACACACACACACACACACACACACACACACAGAGAGAGAGGAGAGAGAGAGAGAGAGAGAGAGAGAGAGAGAGAGAAGAGAGAGAGAGAGAGAGAGAGAGAGAGAGAGAGAGAGAAGCAGCGACGGGAAGAATCAGCTCATCATACACCCCTTTTCTTTTTTCTTTTTCTTTTTTTGCTTTATCTGTTGTGCTCTGCAAATAGACTTGCTCACACACTCTCCTACACACTCTCCTACACACTCTCCCACGCGCAGCCATTCCAAGAGCAATTCCATAGATGTCCTGGCGCTAACAACCACAGAAAGCTGTCCACATGATGTCACGAAATGACCCACCATGGGCGATCCGCACTGCTGTAAAGCCACTTCAGCTAAGAGGGAACTGATTGACCATGCACAGGACCGTACTCATCAAACTGACAAACGACGTGACCAGTCATGATCATAGCTCTGCGCAAACGTTCACCCCACAGATCGACTGTTTCTTGTGGCACTAACTGACCCAGCAGTAGTACTAACTGTAATTAGGCACTAAATCGATCGTTGAACTGGGCTAAAAGGCATTTTTATATAAATCTGATTTTATGCGTGATATGTTTTTCGTTTGATTGAAACGAAGGAAACGAGCAGGATGTTTACATTAGAAACATCAGGCGAGCCCGCGCTTGCACATACTAGAAATGACAGATCTGTGCTAGTTTCAACTGGCTTCTCAGAGTTTTCGTTCGGAGCACGGAAATCCAGGTGAAGCTTTAATTTGCGGTGATGTTCCTGACCATTATTTGCCACGTGCGCGGGCCAAACGACCAAACCAAGTGAGCTATGTGGTCAAGGTGGTCAGTTAGTGGCTAGTATTTTCCTTTCATGCTGCGCTGTCCAACCAGTACCTAGGGCCCAGACAGCGCCAGAGCAGCTGGTACTGCATCACTCCGACTGTCTTCGTGAATCCGCAAATATCAAGTGTCTGTCATGAGCTCACACACAGACTAGACCAAAGACATCAAGCGCAGCTTGAAGATGCCATGCGATCGGGACACTAAGGTTTACAGAATTTTTTCACCGGTTTGTGATTTTTCATGAGAGCGAAGATAATAGTTACAATGATGCAAGGTCCAGTACTAGCAAAAAGACGCCAAGAAGTGTTTCCGCGACGTTTCTTAAACTGGACTTTGTGACTTCATTCTTCTCATTCGATTTTATGGTTAAAAAAAAAAATCGACAACTCTGGCCAAAAGCCTACATCCAGTTCCCCCGCATAAACTCTATCCTCCTGCTCCTAAATCCCTCCCCATCACC
>CM031606.1:61674401-61676901 GCA_018398815.1 Conus ventricosus | reverse complement strand
GTGTGTGTGTTGTGTGTAGGTGTGTGTGTGTGTGTGTGGTGTGTGTGTGTGTGTGTGTTGGTGTGTGTGTTCCCTATTTCTTGCTTCCGTCCATTCTTAATTTCTGTCTTGCGTTTTGATTCGTTTTGTTTTGCTTTGTTTTGCTCTCTCTCTCTCTCTCTGTCTCTCTCTCTGTCTCTGTCTCTCTCTCTCTGTCTCTCTCTCTCTCTCTCTCTCTCTCTCTCTCTCTCTCTCTCTCTCTCTCTCTCCTCTCTCTCTCTCTCTCTCTCTGATTTCCGTTCTGGAATAAAATCTGGGCTATGTTTTCTGCAGTCAATTCCTCAATCAGTCTATCCTCTGATCTTTTTAAAAAAGTCAATGCAGCCTCTATCAACATAGAAATTTTCCGCATTCTGGCAACAAGTCGTTCGTTGCTCTTGTTGCTGCTGCTGTCATTATTGTTGTTGTTACTGTTGTTGACGCTGTTGATGGTGATGGTGGTGGTGGTGGTGTGTGGTGGTGGTGGTGGTGGTGGTGGTGGCGATGGTGGTGGTATGGGTACTTGCGTGCGTGGGTGAGTGTTAAAGAATAAGCTTTTCGGCTTTCTTTTTATATGCTGTCCTCATTAAAAGAAAGAAACCAATACGGCATATAATCACAAACATTTCTAAAGACCCAGTTTCTAACATGCAAATACATAACTGTCATAAAACATATGAGACAATAACAATACTGTTGTTGGCACATGAATTGAAATACAGAGAGAGAGAGAGAGAGGAGAGAGAGAGAGAAGAGAGAGAGAGAGAGAGAGAGAAGAGAGAGAGAGAGGAGAGGAGAAGATAAGGGGATGGTATTGATGGTAATGACCTTTAATTGTTGCGTCGAGTTTCAATCAGATGCTTTTTTTAGTGCTTTTTTAACATGTTTTAGCGGGAATGGTTTTGAGCAGGAAGGCAAATTATTCCATGCGGTCCCTCCAGAGTATATAACTCTTGATTTATAACGATTCCCACGAGTCTGAGGAAAGGCAGATTATATGTATGTCTATTTCTATTGTTGGCAAAGCTTTCAATGATTTTCTCTGGAACTAATCCATTTATTACCCTGTTCATGCACACTCATTTGTTGAAGCAGAGTCTGTCTTTAATTTAAATAGAAGAATATTTAACGTTTTGTAATCACCCTTTTTTCAGGATATTGGATTTCAACTGAATTAATTCAAAGGCCCTTCCATGAAGACGACTAACTTGTTTCAGATGAGTTTCACTGGCATTGTTCCATAAAGTTGATGCATTATTATAAGAGAAAGGATATGCGCATGAAAGTATTATCCTTCAAGAGTGAAGATTGAGAAATGTTTGATATTTGCAAATTGATATGGTCTTTTAGAAATACGTTTTCCAAGATCCGAAATGGGGTAAGATCTTTTTGTCAATGATAAACATTACGAGTTTAAGCGATGTAACCTCGTTGCAAAGCGAGACGACTGCAGGCGGAAATCTAAACAAATCTTAAATAAATGTTAGCGAACCGCCCAGAGAACGTGGACAAACGAGTCACAAGACAAAACACAACGCGTTTCGACCTCTTAGGTCTTTGTCGGGTGATAAATTAACGAATAAAACAACGAAAATTCACTTAGCTTTGATCGCTTCAGATCGCTTAGGGTTCAGCGCAAGGAAGAAGGCGTTGAATGAGAACGAGGCTGTTGGAAGGGAATAGTGAGTGAGTCAAAGTCGTAATGATGATAATATTACTGATAGGAATACTATTAATGGTCAAAATATTGGAAAAAAAAAATAGGACAAGATCATCTTGGTGTCAGTAAGTATGGGTATGGGAGAAAGGAGAGTGGGTTAGAGGATTCTTAAGCAGCAGGGTTGCCGTGGCAACAGTCCAGAGGCGAAGGCGATGGTGATGTCAATGCTAGTGGTAGTATTAATACTAGCAATAGTATTACTGAATGATACTGCTAACAACGATAGTGAAGGTTAAGGTAACGAAAGCATGATACAGAAATATATTTAGAAAATACATTTTTATAATAATGAAATAAATAAATAAAAGAAACATTAAAAAAAAAAAAAATAATAATAATTTTTTTTTTAAAATTAAAAAAAAAAAAATAAAAAAAGTAACCTCTTCAATGTTTTGTCCTTGGACAGGTAACGGTGTGAGGAAGGAAGGCATATTCTGCCGTTTTTAACGTGCTGTGATATACAGGCTTTTTGGTTTTACTAGCTTTGAGGGACAAATGATTCATTTGTATCCATGTAATCAGCCTGTTAATGTTCTTCTGCAGATTACTTACCGTCAGCGGGATTACTACTGTGAGATCGTAATGACGTATCAGCAGCAAACATTTCACAACAACACACTGTATGTAATGGTAAGTCATTTACACATGTCGAAAAGTGCAGAGGTCCCAATACTGACCCTTAAGGGACACCAGAATTTAAAGGGTTGTAAGTTTAAATCTTTTCGAATTAATGTGGTGTGTGTGTGTGTGTGTGTGTGTGTG
>CM031606.1:61665238-61674301 GCA_018398815.1 Conus ventricosus | reverse complement strand
GGGAAAAATTTACAAAAGAATTTTTTTTGGGGTCAAAAAAAAAAGGGGTTGAAAAATCAAAAAAAATTTTTTTCGGGGGGAAAAAAGTTTTTTTAAGCGCTTTTAAAAGCAAAAAAATGCTAAGGAAAACATGGGGGGTTTTTAAAAAAAGGGAAATTTTATTTCGAAAATCTATGAGAAAATGGAGAAAAAGAGTTTTGAAAACCCAAGGGTTTGGAATTGGTGGGCCCCCTTTTCCCCCCTTTTTTTTCCGTTTAATGAAAAGGAAGCTAAGTATGGAGGGGGATTAAGGGGAAACCCCGTGTCCCTTTGGGCCCCTGAAACCTTAAAAAACCCCCCCTTTTTTTAAAATCAAAGGGGGGGGTTTCCCGTGCCTCAAAAAATGTAAAAAGAACCGAGTTTTCAAAGAAAAAAAGCAAACAAAATAGGGGCCAATTACGGGAAAAACACAAACCGATGTTTTTGTGGTGGGTTTGGTTGTGGGTGTAAATTTTAGGGTTTGGGGGGTGTGGGGTGGTGTTTTGGGGGGTTTGGGTGGTCCCGTTGGGTGTTGAAATTTTTGAAAGGTTAAAATTTTCCCTTACCGAGATACGCTTAAGAAAAAACCCCAAAAAAAATTTTTAAAAATTTAAAATTAGGCTGGGGGTTTTAGGGGGCCCGAAAAGCGGGGGGGTGGGAGGGGGGGGAAAAAGGGGGCAAAGGCGGAAAAAATAAAAAAAGTGTCGGAGAACTAAAAAACCAATTTTTTGGTTGGGGGGTGTTGTGGTGTGTTGTTGTGTGTTTGGTCGGGTGGTGCGGGTGCGGGGTGTGGGGGTTGTTTTGGGTTGGTTTGGGTTGGGGGTGTGTTTTTGGTTGTGGTCGGGGTGTGTGTGAAAAAAAAAAACCCCCGGGAGGATTTTTGCCAATGCGGTTGGGTTTTGGAAAAAAAGGGGGGGGGGGAGGGGGGGGGGGGGTGTGGGGGTTTGGCCCCCGGGGGAAGGGGGTGGGAGGGGGGGGGGGGGGGGTAATAAAATGTTTTGTATTTGTCATGCAAAATTTTTTTTTTTGCTTGTGAAAAAATCAGTAGCAACCCGGGATCACATTATGTTTTTTGTATTTGGTTCAAGTGTAAGCATTTACGGTTTTTTTTTTTTAAATAAAAAGCAAAGAGGACAAATTGTGTTTTAACGTTGTTGAAAGACATAACTCCTGTTCATGCTGTTGTTAGTGGTACTTTTCCCTACCAACATACAGATAAGAGGACATAAACCGCAGGAAATGCCCAAATGTGAAGTCAAAACTTGCCGAAAAAACCGACCGAAAAGATAAAATATTGGCACATGAACAGCAGAAGGGTATTTTCTTAACTTTGGGTTTTCTTGTCTGTCTCTTCTTACTCTCCCTTCCCTTTTTTCCCCCCCGAATGAAATGTCCACGTTTAATCTTTTTCTTCTCTTCTTTTTCTTTGCTTTTCTTTTTGTTTTTGCATTGTCATCGTCATCGTCGTCATTGTCGTTGTGTTGTTGTTTTTGTTGTTTTCGTCGTGGTCGTCGTTTATGTTGTTGTTGTCTTTTTTGTTGTTGTTATTTTTTGTTGTTTTCTTGTTGTTGTTGTTGTTGTTGTTCTTCTTCTTTTCTTTTCTTCTTCTTTTCTTCTTCTTCTTCTTCTTCCTCTCTCTTGCTTTCTTCTTTCCTTATTACTTTTCTTCTTCTTTTCGACTTTTTTTCTATTTTGTTCGCCTCCTCTTTTTTTTTAATCTTTATCCCTCTTCTCGGGCTCGATTTTGGTTGGCAAATATTAGTATCATATTATTTAATGTCGCTGTTGATGTTGTGGTGTTGTTGTATTAGAGTTATTGATATCATTACGGCTCTTTTAGTCACCATGCTAGAAAAGAAAAAGAAACACACGAAGGTGCTGGGGAGGACAGAGAAGCACTGTCTCACTGCCTTAGAGCAGTCCTGTACCACCCCTGGAGGCCTGCGCTGTGTTGACGATGGGTAAGGCACGCGCAGGGACACTCCATTAAGATATCAAGGGACATAATGCTCTGAACAGAAGGTAAATTAGACTACAGTTGATGCAGTCATAACAGCCTAAAAGTAGATCCCATGGTGTACCAGCTCCGTATTTCATGAATCGCCAGAACCACGGCGAAAAAACACCACCCCCCGCTGCCGCGCACACCCACAGACCCAAACCACCTGCCACTGAAGATGAGACAGTGCCATCCAGACACAGCCAAGCTTTCGCCATTCGTATATGTGCCCTCAAGAGAGATCAAAGTTGTAGTTTTCCCACTGTCAACAGGACTTTCCCTGTTGGTCAGTGGGTCTTCCTTCACGCCACTGGACCTTTCTCCAGGGTCAGCTAGTTAAGGCATAGGAAGAAAAAGAAAAACACCCGAAGGTGCTGGGGAGGACCAGAGAAGCACTGTCTTCACCTGCCCTTAGAGAGTCCTGTACCACCCCTGGAGGCCTGCGCTGTGTTGACGATGGGTACAGGCACGCGCAGGACACTCCATTAAGATATCAAGGGACATAACTGCTCCTGAACAGAGGTAAATTAGACTACAGGATGCAGCTCATAACAGCCTCAAAGTAGCATCCCCCATGGGTGTACCAGCCCGTATTTCATGACTGCAGAACCCACCGGCGAAAAACACCACCCCCAGCTGCCGAGCACACCCCACAGACCAACCACCCCTGCCCACGGACAGATGAAGACAGTGCCACTCCAGACACAGCCAAGCTTTCGCCATACGGTCTTATGTGCCCTCAAGAGAGAATCCAAAGTTGTGGTCTTTCCCACTGTCAACAGGACTTTCCCTGTGGTCAGTGGGTCTTTCCTCACCGCCACTGGACCTTTCTCCAGGGTCAGCCTAGTTAAGGCAAAGAAGAAAAAGAAACACCCGAAGGTGCTGGGGAGGACCCAGAGAAGCACTGTCTTCACCTGCCTTAGAGCAGTCCTGTACCACCCCTGGAGGCCTGCGCTGTGTTGACGATGGGTACAGGCACGCGCAGGACACTCCATTAAGATATCAAGGGACATAACTGCTCCTGAACAGAGGTAAATTAGACTACAGGATGCAGCTCATAACAGCCTCAAAGTAGCATCCCCCATGGGTGTACCAGCCCGTATTTCATGACTGCAGAGCCCACCGGCGAAAAACACCCCCCCCCAGCTGCCGAGCACACCCCACAGACCCAACCACCCCTGCCCACGGACAGATGAAGACAGTGCCACTCCAGACACAGCCAAGCTTTCGCCATACGGTCTTATTACTGCTCTTATAGTCACTGCTATATCATAGCACGGATTTTAACAATGAATTCATAAGACGCCGAATCACGGCAAGCCGACTGTCTTTTCCAGATCATGTTACGTTCCATAGAACATCCATACCTGCTGCTGACCCTTTGTCCCTTTTCTTCACTCTTCCTCTATATTTCTTAAATTAAAGAGAAATTATAATTATTCCGCCAGATTAAACGGACAAACAAAATACAAGGCAGTACACGACGCGTTTCGACCTCTTTGGTCTTTTTTTTTTCAGGCAAGATCAACAACACTCAGGACAAAGAGAAGCGAAGAACGAGCACTCCTTGATCTGCTGAAGATTGTTGCGCCCAATTTGAGAAGGTAAGTGATTGCTCATTCCTCGTTTTCATCGTCCTGAATGTCGTTTATCTCGCCTGAAGAAGGCAAACGACCATTGAAACGCGTCGTGTTTTGTCTTGTACTTTGTCCCTTTTGTCCGGCGGAGTAAATTATAATTTCTCTGTCAAATTTGTTTCAATTTCCGCCTGCAGGTGCCACACTTCTTCTACTCGCTGGCACTGTCAGTCATGAGTGCGGCTGGCATCACACACAACTCGTACTTCCAGCCCTTCTCTTTGGCAGCCAGCTCCGTCACCTACACTCTGCACCGGCTCTGGCACCGACACGAGACGAGGGGGCGTGGCTTCCTGACTTGCTGTCGGCCAATCCCGGCCCTCTCTTCCCAGCCCCTATTGAAGTGGGGGCACGCTGTTAGGAAACATGTGTAAAAAGAGTGTATCACCCAATAAAAATCCCCTCTACCCCCCGTCAGTCTCTCTCTCTCTCTCTCTCTCTCTCTCTCTCTCTCTCTCTCTCTCTCTCTCTCTCTCTCTCTCCTCTCTCTCTCTCTCTCTCTCTCTCTCTCTTAATACGTCTGTCGGGTCTTCCAGATTCGTTGTTGATGATGATGAGGAGCCATTGATGGGAAGCGAGTGGAGCAGAAGCTGTCAGATTGTTTAGCAGTCGGGAGTGGTTGCTGAGTTCATCTCCATGCTCCTGTGTCTCTGAGTTTATGTGACGTCTCAAGTCTTTGGCTGCTGCGGTTCTACCTTCTTTCTTTCTACTTCTTCTTCTTCACTGGTTGATCATCCACAAGAAAGACCCAGGAACCTGACAGATCCTTCACGGATTTAGTTCCATAACGTAAAGGTTCTGCTCTTTGAATTGTTCCAGACAATTACTGAGGAGAACAAATGTGTCTGGAGAGACATATTTCACGTCGCTTTGAAACTCACAGTGTCGGGTGTCTGATACATCAAGGTCTGCAGTTCATCTGAGCATTTCCTCTGTATATTTTGTGTTACACTGAGTGGACGGATTCTGCGAATTAAGGGTCCTCACACCTTTCGGAAGACTGACTTCCTAGTCTGTATCAGTAATTCGAATTGTTCATGGCTCAGTAATTGTGAGAGCTGAGTGAACAATAGAAGGTACGTATGTTGGTGCTGATTTGCTGACTTACTTGTGTGTGTGTTCATTCTATCTATCTATCTATCTATCTATCTATCTATCTATCTATCTATCTATCTATCTATCTATCTACCTACCTACCTACCTACCTACCTACCTACCTACCTACCTACCTATCTATCTATCTATCTATCTATCTATCTATCTATCTATCTATCTATCTATCTGTTGTGCTTTCACACAAATCATAGTGGATGTGCTCAGACGACAAATGTAAAAAAAGTATGAATGAAAACAGACAACTGTATCATTTGATGTCGAAGCTCAGAGCTGAAGGAAGTGCAGGCCTACATGTATGTATATTCTTTCTAATAAAATCATTGGGAATATCAATTTTCTCTGGAAATTCAGATCTAGTGATGAGCATGAAGATTCACAATAATGGAGTCTGGCAGAAACTTGTTGATATCTATATTTGATCACCGACATTAGGTTTTTTCTATCGCTGACTTCCTATCTCCCCCTCCGATCCTTACCCCCCCCCCCCTCCACCCCCTCCACACACCCCCACCCACCCACCCCACCCACACCGTCCTTATTCCTCATTTCCCCTAGTTTTTCACAAGATAATCAATTTTGCAGATACGAAAATACAAAGTTTATCGGTATATACATTGACACGTTTTCACAACTGCAAAGACACTCAGACACAGACACACACAGACCCCCCTCCCCCCCACACACACATACACACTAACTAACTTACTGACTGACTGACTAACTAACTGACTAACTAACTGACTGACTAACTGACTGAGTAAATTAAGTGCTTTGACGCAGCCACCCAGTCTTCCTCTCTTGTGCAGGTGTGCAGGTGTGTGTGTGTGTGTGTGTGTGTGTGTGTGTGTGTGTGTGTGTGTGTGTGTGTGTGTGTGTGTGTGTGTAATTTTTTTTCTATTTCTGTGTCCTGTTTCTTTCTGCCATTTTATTGTGATAGTGATTCCACAATAGGGGACACTGGAAGTGCCAAGGAAGAAATTTACATCCCAGTTGTTATAGTTACTCCAATATCAAAACACAGAGAAAACCCATTGCCGCTACTTGCAGATGTGGTCTGCAGGTTTTACTCATGAATTCTTTTTTTTTTAATCTAGTAGGCTATCTGCTTGTTATGCAAATCAAACATGTCTGATAATTGAGGTGAAGTGACTGAAATCGGTTTGAATTCCACAGAAAAAAATTAAAAAAAGAAATGATAACGAAATTACTAGTCTAGCTGAAATATGTAATAAGGCAACAATTGGACAGAAAGGATATGAGAGAATATTCAACAAATAAATGTAACAGCAAGTTAATGAATACAGTGTGAATGAAAGACTGGCTATGAAAACGCTCGATTTCCTTGGCTTACGATACAGAAAAAGACAAAATTAAGCAAAGCGAATACATATATTTTCCAGTTCTGAACGCGTTGTTTGTCTCCTTAAAAATTGGTCTAACATAATTTTTGTATTTGTCCTGAAGCTATAAATCAAGAACGTTTTATACAAAGCGATCTGGTTCTAAATTTCTTCTATCTTTACATTTTCATCATATCCAGACAAAACTTACCAATAGGTTAATAATTCTTTGACAGTTTTCATATTTCATCCTTCATAATCTTTTCCAGATCTTTTCCAAATAATTGGGTGGTATGTCACTGCCATAAAATAATGTTTCATTGTAACTTTCTCAAATTTGACAAGAATTGTTATGTGTGGTTCCCATTTTGTTCAACACGCTATTCATTTCCAGAATATTACATAGTAATCTTGTTTGATGCCATGATAATTTTATCTCATGTTCTAAATATTTTCATGGTAAAGTTTAAACACGTCACGATAACTAATTCATTCTCTCACATAAAAAAGAGCTGGTATTCAGAGAAGACTAGGTAAGGAGGAAGCTATTTATCGCCAGCTCGACAACGTATGATCGGCAGCGAATATGTCAACTTTTATGCCGGGCGGTAACAGGTTCGATCTTGCGACGTCTTTTTTTTTTTTTTTTTTAAACCATTGAGTCATCTAACCAGACTGTTGTAGGTCAGCAAGATGTGTCTGGGAAAATCCATGAACAGTGCTCCTGGTCAGTGCTTACTACGCATTGCTCAAAAAAAAAAGAAAGAAAAAGAACGAAAAATGCAGATTGATAGATAATTACCACCGTGTATGATACGACTCAAGGAACTTGGCAGAATGCAGAGAATCACGTATCCCTCTGTCTGTCTGTCTGTCTCTATCTATAATCTATCTATCTATCTCTAACAATCTCTCTCTCTCTCTGTCTCCTCTCTCTCTCTCTCTCTCTCTCTCTCTCTCTCTCTCTTTCTCTCTCTCTTATTCATCTGGACACATAAAGAGAAAGATTAGGGGGGAAAGAAAAGAAAAAAACAAAAAAAACCCAGGTGTACCACTCGGAGGTACTGTTTAAGCAATATAGACTGTGACTCAGGTGTCTTTTTCCTCTGGTTATCATCCTTTATAATCTTCGATGTGACGGAAGACGAATAATGTCTTCAGGGGGTTAGAGGTCAGGAAGAAAATCTTTCCCATTGTGCGGAGCCATTATCCCCCACCCCCCACCCCGAACCTCTCCTCCCAGACGAAAAATAGGAAAAAACCTTTTTTTTTTTTCCAGTGGTCCGTGAGATGAGTGGAATTCTCACATTTTAGGAGCTGGACAGCTCGCTTCAATACCTGATCTTGGTTACTTTTGATCGATTTATTCGACGCTTGTTTGATCTGTGGGTTGCGGCATGAAGGGTCGAATGAAGCAAAGAACAAAAGACAGCCTTCTGGAACTATTGACAAGCTCATTCTGGGCACCAGTGGAGAAACCTGTCTAACTTATCGTCTATTGCATCAAGGGTCGAACGAAGCAAAGAACAAAAGACAGCCTTCTGGAACTATTGACAAGCTCATTCTGGGCACCAGTGGAGAAACCCGTCTAACTTATCGTCTATTGCATCAAGGGTCGAACGAAGCAAAGAACAAAAGACAGCCTTCTGGAACTATTGACAAGCTCATTCTGGGCACCAGTGGAGAAACCTGTCTAACTTATCGTCTATTGCATCAAGGGTCGAACGAAGCAAAGAACAAAAGACAGCCTTCTGGAACTATTGACAAGCTCATTTGGGCACCAGTGGAGAAACCTGTCTAACTTATCGTCTATTGCATCAAGGGTCGAACGAAGCAAAAACAAAAGACGCCTTCTGGAACTATTGACAAGTCCTTCTGGGCACCAGTGGAGAAACCTGTCTAACTTATCGTCTATTGCATCAAGGGTCGAACGAAGCAAAGAACAAAAGACAGCCTTCTGGAACTATTGACAAGCTCATTCTGGGCACCAGTGGAGAAACCTGTCTAACTTATCGTCTATTGCATCAAGGGTCGAACGAAGCAAAGAACAAAAGACAGCCTTCTGGAACTATTGACAAGCTCATTCTGGGCACCAGTGGAGAAACCTGTCTAACTTATCGTCTATTGCATCAAGGGTCGAACGAAGCAAAGAACAAAAGACAGCCTTCTGGAACTATTGACAAGCTCATTCTGGGCACCAGTGGAGAAACCTGTCTTACTTATCGTCTATTGCATCAAGGGTCGAACGAAGCAAAGAACAAAAGACAGCCTTCTGGAACTATTGACAAGCTCATTCTGGGCACCAGTGGAGAAACCTGTCTAACTTATCGTCTATTGCATCAAGGGTCGAACGAAGCAAAGAACAAAAGACAGCCTTCTGGAACTATTGACAAGCTCATTCTGGGCACCAGTGGAGAAACCTGTCTAACTTATCGTCTATTGCATCAAGGGTCGAACGAAGCAAAGAACAAAAGACAGCCTTCTGGAACTATTGACAAGCTCATTCTGGGCACCAGTGGAGAAACCTGTCTAACTTATCGTCTATTGCATCAAGGGTCGAACGAAGCAAGAACAAAAGACAGCCTTTTTGGAACTATTGACAAGCTCATTCTGGGCACCAGTGGAGAAACCTGTCTAACTTATCGTCTATTGCATCAAGGGTCGAACGAAGCAAAGAACAAAAGACAGCCTTCTGGAACTATTGACAAGCTCATCTGGGCACCAGTGGAGAAACCTGTCTAACTTATCGTCTATTGCATCAAGGGTCGAACGAAGCAAAGAACAAAAGACAGCCTTCTGGAACTATTGACAAGCCATTCTGGGCACCAGTGGAAACCTGTCTTACTTATCGTCTATTGCTTTGGCCTTTCACTGCCAGACGAGGGAATATGCCGTCAATGACAACTGCCCAATGGATTCCACTCCGGGTTGTCCTTTCTGCCTCTTTCCTCTC
>CM031606.1:61657738-61660238 GCA_018398815.1 Conus ventricosus | reverse complement strand
CCGTAGATTTTTGCTGTTTCTTTCTCCCACAATAGGTGGAAGAGGTACCGCTTCCTGCATGCGGCGGCTTAGAGTGTAGGGTCCTCATGTTTTCCTTCAGCCATCTTCCCAGGGGTGGGGTTGCTAGGTTGTGTGTCACACATAGGGGATTCTGTGTGGTGTTATCTTGCTCTTGTAGCAGAGAGTTTCTTGCCGGGGTATGGAAGCCACCTTTCATAGTGACTGCGTCGAGCAGGGGTCTAGGGTAAGCCTCTCTCCTTGACAGTCTCTGGCACAGCTCCTGACATCGTTGGCTGAAAGTGGTGTCACTAGAACAGATCCGGCGGATACGCAGGCACTGACTGTAGGGAATACTACGGACACAGTGTCTTGGATGGCATGAATTGAACGGAAGAGAGAGATGTGCATCGGTGCTTTTGATGTACAGGTCAGTGTGGATGCGGCTATCGCTGATGCTGACACTAACATCCAGGAACGGGATGTTGCTGGTGCCGTAGTTGGCTGTGAATTTAATTGTGGCATGCTGTTGGGTTTAGCCACTTCAGAAATTTGCACAACTGCTCTTCTCCCTCGAACCAGAGCATGGCGATGTCATCTATAAATCGGCGCCAAATGTTGCTGTCCACCCTCCATGGAGAAGTTGGAGGAGGCGTTGCTCCAACCACCCCATGAAGATGTTGGCCACAGATGGCGCCATGGGAGTGCCCATGGCTGTACCCAAGATTTGCAGGTAGCACTTGCCTTCGAACTGAAAAACGTTGTTTCGTAGGATATGTTTGGACAATATCTAGCAACATAGTGATGGGGGGCATGGAGTCACATAGCTGTGGGGAAGAGGCCAGGATTTCTTTGAGGGACGTGTTCACCTCGGAGTGAGGGATGTTGGAATACAGTCCTACGACGTCGATGGTAACGAAGAGGGGGACCTGGTGGTAGTGGTTCATAAGTGGCTTTCCACTCCTCTAGCGTCTGGAGAAAGTTTGTGGTGTCCTTGACGTACGATGGCAGGGGCTGGACTGTGGGCTGGAGCCAGTAGTCAACAAGTTTCGACAGTTTTTCTGTCGGTCCGCCTATTCCTGAGATAATGGGTCTTCCTGGAGGTGAAAGAGCACTTTTGTGTATTTTGGGGAGATGGTAGAAATAAGGGGTTTTTGTTTTTTTTTTTTTGGGTCCACAGTTCCCCACTTGAAGCAGTTTTCACTGATAATATTGTTTATATGGAGCTCCCGGAAGAATTTGTTAGACGTCTGGGCAATGTCTCTGGTCTCATCCAATGGGAAGAGTTTGTAGGTATTCTGGTCGCCCAACTGTCTCTCTGCTTCGGCTATGTAGTTGTTGAGGTTTTGAACTACAATCGCTCCTCCTTTGTCCGCTGGTGAAATGCGGAGTTGTCTCGTCAGAACCAATTGCCGCAGCTGCTGAATGGCTCCCGACTCTGTTTATCAATGTTCTGGTGTTTTGGAGTTTGAGGAATATGGGATTGTATCAGGGTTTCCAGTGTGGAACAATAAGCCTCCAGTGCTTGGTCACGACCTTTGGTGGTTGCCCACATACTCTTCTTATAGAAGCGGGGCTTCGATGCCAGTTGGTTTGGAGGGGTCTTCTTCAAAGAAAAACTCTTTCAGTCGGAGGCGTCTGTTGCCCTCTGTCACATCCTCCAGGAGCTCCAGTTTGTTGTATGATCTTGGGTTGGACAGAACTTAGGGCCAAGTGACAGAATTTCAGTTTGAACGTCAGTCAGTACAACATCTGACAAGTTCACCACCTGATGGCTTTCAGGAATTAGTTGTGGGCGGCGACGGAAATGGCGATTGTGCTTAGAAAGGGTGGCGGTGGAGTTTAGGCGACTGGCGTTGTTAATACGTGCCTCTGCTCTCAACTTGTCCAGTTTAGTTGATTTGGTTTTGGTTAGTGAACAGGACAGAGTTCTTTCCTTGTAGTTTAAGATGTCTGAGAGTTTCTTGTAGTCACTGGTGTTGAGCAAGTCTTTCAAACTAGACTTGAACCTTTGCATCTCAGACTGGATAAGGCACGCTTGACTTCGGTAGTGTTGTAGGCAGAGGCGAAGTATGGAGGTTTCTGATGATTGGATAACCTTCTGTACCCCCTTGAGAAGACCAGAGTCCTTGGAAAGGCCCGAGAAAGCGAACTTTACTCGCATGCCTCTGGGAATGAGGCTGTCTCTGTTACAATGTGTCAGGAACTTGACGTGGGACGAAAATCGTGCGAGTTTTTCAGTTAGCTTCAATCCTTTGTTGATCTCATTTTGGGTCACACCAGATCCGGTTGGAACGGTGCAGTCTGGTCTATAGAGGTTGGCATAATCGCTGAATGGTGCTGATGGAGATCTATGAAGTGCCACGGCGGATCCAAATTGGATACCAGTACGCTTACTCTCAGATATATATGTGTGTGTGTGTACATATGTATGTATATATATATATTATTTTGTATGTATGTCCGCTTGAATTTTTAATGAGGCTGATGTATATCATAATTA
>CM031606.1:61645238-61647738 GCA_018398815.1 Conus ventricosus | reverse complement strand
CCATTAGTTTTTCATTTGTTTATATGGTATGATGTTTACCTATTACAATTCATTTCTAGTGTGTGCGTGCTTTTGCGTTTTGTCGTGCGCGCGCATCCGTGGGCACACACACACACACACCCACACACACACACACCACAACACACACACACACACACACAGCGCGCATAAATGTCATCACCCAATCTAAACCCCGCTCCTCGCTACTATTATTATATTCATTAACCTTTTTTTTTCAGGAGCACAACATGTAAAAACAAGGCTTAGAGCAGCTTCTTGTCATCCTCCTCCTTCCCTTCCACTCTTTATCATCTCTCCTCCTCCCCCAACCAACCATCGTTCCCTGTACATCCATAAACGCGTACATTCTAACACCGAAAACTATGGCTAACGTTCACAACGGCGCAGTCAGCTGTGTTCATAGTGCAGGCAGCGGCAAACTCTCTCTCTCTCTCTCTCTCTCTCTCTCTCTCTCTCCAACCCACGCACCCCACCCTATGTCCCCCTTCTTCCTCCCACCAAACCTCGCCCCCACTCCCCTTCTTCACCCACTGCCTCCCCCACCAACCCATCCCTCTTAGCTTGCCCCCTCCCCCCCCCCCCACCCCTTTTTCTGTTTTTCCCATAAAATTCTTCTTTCTCGCCTCGCGAAATTAACTAAGCGTGCAGCAAACATACACACACACCTCTCCTTTGTAGGGTGTCTTTAAAACGGCGTTCGTGTTCCGTCCTGGCACGAAAACCTCATCTCCCTGCAGAATTCTCTTCTCCTCTTTCCTGCCTGCTTCCCCAGCATGCTAGGTGGTCGCGGCTAGCGTGCTATACTGCACCACACAAATTAGGGATCACAGGAGGCAACATGTGGCTGATGCGTTTCACAGGCGAAAAACTTCTGGGGTGGTGGGTGGGTGCCAGGAATGGGGGAGGCGAGGTGAGGGGTGTGGGGTTGGGAGGGAGGGGTGAGGGGGTGGGAGGGGTTGATTGTTTTGGCGTTCGTGAGCTGAGTGAGGATTATCTATAAAAATGATGCCGGGTGGGTATCGCTGTTAATATGTTGGGTTACGTTTTTTTTTTTATTATTCTCTTCAGGTCTGACGGTCTATTTTTTTTTTGTTTCTGTATTGTGGCAATTACGTTCACGACTTCATGTACTTAGACACTGGTGCACTAATGCATGATAGCTGCTCGACTAAGAGGTAGGAAATACACAGAAACACGAAACTAGAAAGCAGAATAAATGAAATAAAATGAATGAATGAATGAATGAATGAATGAATGAATGAATGTATGAATGAATGAAGAAAGAAAGTAAATGAATCACTAAGTACACAGATGCGTAAGGATAGAAAAGAAACGATGAATAACTGAAAAAACCAGTCTGTAATTACCTCATGCCATTGGTTTGTTTTGTTTGTTTTAGAAAGTATTACATCTCGTTTGCAAAACAAGCAAACACACAGGCACGCAAAGATACCTACAGAGAATTTACTTCTGAAGTAAACAGACAGAGAAAAAACCAGCAAAATGACAAAACAAAGATATAAACCACAAACGACAGAAAAGAAGAAGAGAACAACGGAGAGTGGAGGAATGATCGCAAACAAACGGACACAATTAGTCAGTAACCATGCACGCTGAGAACACGAATAATATGTTCAAAAGAAATATGTAAGAAAATATACCAGGACAAGTCGCAACAGCTGGCAGAGTTGAAGAAGGCAAGCATACATCGATATGCACAACACATTTCTGTTGGATAACTGTGCCAGAAGTGCATGTCTAAAGAACGTTGATGCCTTTATCGATAAAGCATAGCTACACTCACATTAATGCCCACGCTCGGAGCCTAAAACTGCACATCCACACATGTATGCTCTCTTCTCTCTCTCTCTCTCTCTCTCTCTCTCTCTCTCTCTCTCTCTCTCTCTTCTCTCTCTCTCTCTCTCTCTCTCTCTCTCACACACACACACACACACACACACACACACCACACACACACACACACACACACACACACACACACACACACACATTTGATTAGCTAACGACCGGTAGCCGTTTGAATCGAGCATTTTGACTGATCAGAATCTTATCCCTGCCTGGTCATTTTAAAAGAGTAAATTTTGAGCGAAGGTAATCTAATATGGTATGAACTGAATTATAACATTAGAGGATATTCGGTCCTGGTTTAAGTCCCCCTATTCTCCCGCAGCGTTAAGAAGCCATGCCCCTTATTGGACAGAGGTCACAATGGGTGACAAGAGCGAGAGAGAGAGAGAGAGAGAGAGAGAGAGAGAGAGAGAGAGAGAGAGAGAAGAGAGAGAGAGACAAACAGACAGAGAGAGAGAGAGAGAGGAGAGAGAGAGAGAGAGAGGAGAGAGAGAGAGAGAGAGAGCCGGGGGGGGGGGAGTAGATAGTGCAGCGGTCAAATTCCTCCCGGAAGAAAATGTATTTCGTCATTTTAAGAGCACAAAATTAGGACTTCTCTTGTCCGAAAAAC
>CM031606.1:61630238-61637738 GCA_018398815.1 Conus ventricosus | reverse complement strand
TGTGTGTGTGTGTGTGTGTGTGTGTGTGTGTGCGTGCGTGTGTGTGCGTGCGTGCGTGCGTGCGTGCGTGCGTGCGTGCGTGCGTGCGTGCGTGCGTGTGTGTGTCTGTGTGTGTGTCTGTGTCTGTCTCTGTGTGTGTCTGTGTGAACATGTGCATGCCTGTATGATTCAATTACAAATAACAAATAAAGCAACACCCCCCCCCCTCCCCCCGCACCTCGGGAAAACATTATTTAAAGTGAAAAAAAATCCAATTACACAATATGTATAACTATAAGGAGAGTGTCCAATGGACCACTTAGTCAGTTCTTGAGCACTGTCAATCATATTTGGATAGGTAGTACGATGCAGGTCAATGAATGTGTAGAAGGACGAACGGTTAGCCACTCAAAAAAAAATATTAAAAATTTATAGATAAATACCAACTGAACTACGTGACAAACTTTTGCAAATTATGTAAAGTTTAAAACCAGTCATTTAATACTCTAGATAGAAACAGGGAACCGGATCCATCAGATGAGGTATCGGCACCAGTTTTGCTAATTATCTTCTTTGCTCTTGGACAGTAAGTTCAACTCCAACTCTTTCTCCACACATACATGTAACATTTTTACTGAATTTTGTTCGAAGTGAATTCAAACGCATTCTGTGCATTACGCTTTGTATTTCTCTAGGTATGGAGACAAGGTTGGGTCTTGATGAGGCCAATATATTTTTCCCAGAGTTGGGTTTAATACAGTTGCGGTAATAGTTAATTTCTGAGTTATCTAATACATTTCTAAAAATTTTACTGGACGCTTCGTTTATTAAAGAATAACATTCACTTAAATCTGAGGGAATGTCAAGTGGTATTGATCCTTCGACATTTCGGGCTGCCTTTCTTGCAGCCTGATCGACCCTCTCATTTGCTGAAATTCTACAATGAGAAGGTACCCAGCAAAATGTAACTGTAATGCATTTAGTTGACAGAAGATGTATGACATGGTTTATTTCTGTTATGATCTCAACACGTACTTTTGGATTGGAAGACTGAATATGCGCTCAGGACCGATTTAGAATCGGTGCATACTAGAATTTGACAAGAGTTAATAGGAAAACTCAAGACGTGTGTAATGACATCAAAATGGCAACAAGCTCAGCACTGAAAATTGAAAAATGTCTACCAAGATGGTACAACTTTTCCACTTTTAAATCAGGTATTGTAAATGCTGCTCCTGTGTCTAAATTATCTAGCACTGAACCATCCGTATAGATTTTCAAATAGTTTTTGTATGTATTTTCTAAATGAATATCGATGACATTTTTCAATATATAAGGTGGATCTTTTTTGGACACATTTGCGTAATTTGTATCAAAGGTAGCTTTGGCTTGCTCCCATCTTGGAAAAGGTAAAAAGGACAGCTTATTAGCAATTTTTGTTTCGTTTATATTAGAATCTTTTAGGAGGTTAGAGGCAAATGACAGGATTGATTTTGTAATTGTATTCTTCTGGCCCGTTTCACGAAATCTATTTCTGAATTTAAGGATACTTCTTTTGCACAGAAGTTATCCTGTGAAAGACTCTTTAATATGAATTTTGAAGCACATGCTTTTCGTAATGCATTCAGAGGCAATATTCCGATTTCACTGTATGTTCCTATATTAGATGTATATGTTAGCACAGTTTGCTGATGATATATGCCTATGGATGAAGGTAACTATGAAAAGAAAAACTCCTTTTAGACGGCTCTAAACTATATACGAATTAAATACCAACATGAACTGAATAAAACTGTTAGGTTTTTTTTTTTACATGAAAACGGGCTTGTACTTTCAGTAGAAAAAACAAATATCATGCTCTTCAATGCTGGATATGACCCGGAGAAACTCCCTTCATTTACTTTAGATGGCATTGCTTTAGAGTATGTAAACACTGTTAAATTCCTAGGTGCATACTTAACCTCCAAACTTTCTTGGAATGTACATATTGAATATACTTGAATTAAGCAAGGAAAAGTTTAAACTTTTTGAAAATTATAAACAAACAAAGGTGGGAGCATACTTTATTATCTACTGCTCTTGTGCGCTCACGATTAATCTATGCTCAAGTCTTTTTCAGCGCTCCACAATATCTATTAGATAAACTACAGAGTATTGACTGCAAGGCTTACAAACTTGCTCGTGGTAGTGTGTGTGTGTGTGTGTGTGTGTGTGTGTGTGTGTGTGTGTGTGTGTGTGTGTGTGTGTGTGTGTGTGTGTGTGCGGGTTGGTGGGTGTGGGTGCTGTGGTAGGGGTGTGTGTGTGTGTGTGTGTGTGTGTGTGTGTGTGTGTGTGTGTGTGTGTGTGTGTGTGTGTGTGTGTGTGTGTGAGAGAGAGAGAGAGAGACAGAGAGAGAGAGAGAGAGAGAGAGAGAGAGAGAGAGAGAGAGAGAGAGAGAGAGAGAAGAGAGAGAGAGAGAGAGAGAGAGAGAGAGAGAGAGATTTAAAAAGGTAATTTCCGTGGTTAAAAACAAAACAAAGCAAAACAAAAGAAAAGAAAAAACCGACGGATGTGATGCAATACTTGTATTGTTCTTTACATTCAATTTTGTTGTAATGTATACAGTTTCAATATTCGCTAGACAATGCACTGGTTTAGCAAGAGATTTTATATTTGTGATGGCAAACACGTGTTCCAAAACAGATGTTCTAAGTTTCGATAAAATACAGACTTGGATAATATATTTCTGTATTTCTCTTTTTGCGTGCCCACCTCCCTCCATCCCTTCCCCCTCCTCACACAACCACATATATACATGTATGGTGTAGGGGTTGGGATGTGGATTGGTTCTTTTCTTCTATTCCTAAATTCTTGTCGAGCGTTGTTCATAAAATGTCATGTGTGTGGTGTGTGTGGGTGGCGGTGGGGGGAAGGGGGAGGTGGGGGGAGGATGGAGTGGGGGGGGGGGAGGTGGGGGAGGATGGAGTGGCGAGGGGATGTGGCTTGTGCATCTGTTTTAGTGCTTGCTTTGTGACCTATTGTTTTGATGCCTTTTTCTCAATATTGTGCAATCTTTATGGAAACTTTTATTTTTCCTGTATTGTGAAGCGCTCTGAGGATGAGTCTTCTTCTCTCATCGAAGAGCGCTATATATGCTCGATTTTTTATTTTATATATATATATATATATATATATATATATATATATATATATATATATATATATATATATATATATATCCACACAGAGGCGCACGTGCAAGCTCATGAGCACGACACCCCACGTGTGTGTGAAGCACGCACTCACATATACACACAGACAAGCAGATACGCACGCAAGCACACACGCACGCACACCGCATTTGCATATATGCACACATACACAGTCTCTCTCTCTCTCTCTCTCTCTCTCTCTCTCTCTGTCTCTCTCTCTCACACACACACACACACACACACACACACACACACACACACACACACACACACACACACCACGCACGCACGCACGCACGCACGCACGCACACACACACCACACACACACAACACACACACACACACACACACACACACACACACACGATGGAAACCAATCAAAAGTTATAATAATCATGTTCCACTGATATCTGCGCTTTCTTTCTTTACACTCTCTGATCAAAACGTGTTTGAATACATGTCTCAATATAACAATATCTGGTTATTGTTTTGTCCGGAAAATTCGAGATCAGTATGATGTGTAATACTTCTGTCCCTTTTTTCCAAGATTGTATTTTTGAAGGATGGTTGTAACATTTGAACAGATATGCAGTGAAAACGAACATTCTCGAGGCATCGTTTTGTTTGTGTCTACATTTGCCAGATCTTAGTGGTCTCTGCAGTTTTTGTATGTGCCTGGCCGGCTACAGAGGACTAAAAACTCCAAAACAGGGAGACTCAAACAATGGCTTCCTTCAGCACTCCTTGAATGTATTCTCCTCCTGCTGAAACTTCATGGTATTAATGGAAAAGTGGGTGTGAACAAAACGTGTTAATGTCTCTAGGTATATTGGTCAAATTTTCTGACCAACACCGCAGGCGTTTATATCCATCGGACCGGTTTGACGACGCCTGGGTATAGTATAGAGGGAAGCAGTGAAAACTGCTCTGCCACATCAATCTCAAACCAACAGGAAACTTCAAGGCATCGCGTTCACCATTCCCATTCTTACCGATCAGAATCAAACAAAAGTCTCAACTTTGTGGCCCATCATGACCTTCTCTCGTGGTGCCCTCAGTCTTCAAATTTCCTCTGCACGTCCATGCCCGTGTGTCAGCGTCATCGGAATCTGCAAGTCCACGGGAAGTGTCATCGGTCTGAAGTGGTGCATCACCCACAGCGGATCCGCGACTACGTAATTAGCATTGTCAGTATAAGTTCAAAAGAGGACGTCTTCCGTGCGGCTGGTTCAGAACCAGCGCCGCTGAACATTTTGGAAGAGACACGGCAAATGTGTAGCGGGTCTCCTGGTGATTAGCCTCTAGGCATCCTGATTTTGACTGCTCCCTGTGGACTAAATTGCTGGAGCTGCTAAAGGACAACCTCGGTGTGGTTGTGAGTGTGCTGTTCCAGAATCAGTGGTGTGCGAGTAACGCCGTTGATCTGAGCGAAGGGTGGGGTGAGGAGGAGGAGTGGAAGGGGGGGAGGGGGAAGAAGGGGGGTGGCGGAATTTGAGAGAGTAAAAACAAAACGAAAAAGGGTGTAACCTTCCCTCCACCCAACCCAGCCCCTACCTCTCCTCCACCACACACACACACACAACACACACACAAACACACACACACACACACACACACACACACACACACACACACACACACACACACACACACACACACAACACACACACACACACACACACACACACACACACACACACACACACACACACACAGAGACTCACATAACACACACATACACACACACACACACACACACACACACACACAGAGAGACTCACATAACACACACATACAACACACACACACACACACACACCACACACACACACACACACACACACACACACACACGGGATTTCGGGACATTTATATCACTACATTAAATGCTTTTTGAATAAAAGAAGCATACGTGTTCGAGTAGGGAATGCATACTCCAATTCTAGATCTTTACATATGGGATTGCCACAAGGTTCTGTTATCGCCCCTATGTTATTTAACATCTTAATGTACGATTTGCCTTCGCTGTTATCAAAGCATGTTGTATTAGTACAATATGCTGATGATTTATGCATCTGGATGAATGTTACAATGAAAAGAAAAACATCAAAAAGGGAATTGAACTACATCAAGAAGATCTATCAAAGAGAGCTCGATCATATATTTACTTATATGGACGAAAATGGTCTGACATTATGTACAGAGAAAACGCATATGATTCTCTTTAATAATGGCAGCAATCCATCAGAGCTGCCGTTTTTTAAAATTGAAAATACGACTATTCAGTATAAAGATATCGTGAAATTTCTAGGTATCTATCTTACACCAAAGTTGTCCTGGAATGCTCATATCAACTACATCGTTACTAAGGCAAGGAAATGTTTAAATCTATTAAAGATTATAAGCAAACAAGCCTGGGGGCAAGATTGCAAAGTTTTGAAACATCTCTCTACGTCGCTGATTAGATCAAAATTGTCCTATGGACAAGAGTTATTTTTTAGTGCCCCCAATTATTTACTTAAGAAACTTCAAAGCATAGATTGCAAGGGTTATAGGCTTGCTCTTGGTGTGCCTTTTCACGCATCAACGCTTGGAACTTATAAAGAAATTGGAGAACTGCCTTTGGACGAGTACCGAAGTCTTGCATGCGCTAAATACGTTCTTAGAAGTTCGACAAGTAACAACTTTGCATCTGAGGAACTGAAAATTACATCTGAAAATTCTTTTCCTAAACGAGCTAAGCAGATATCATCATTGAAACCAATTGCCACTTACGTATCAGATCTACTCAAAAGATCTGATATAAATCCAAGTAATATCGACACAAATCAAGCGGCCTCCCCTTGTCCTGCTTGGGAGATGAATAAAGCGCAGTTTGATATTAATTATACTGACATGAAGAAAAATGAGAATCCAAACATTATGAAAACTGAAGTCCAATTACATATACAGAACACTTATCCAAATCATTTAAAGATATATACAGATGGTTCACTCCTAGAAGATCACCGGGCAGGTTCAGCTTTTGTAATACCAGCGTTAAAAAAGGAAAAGTCATACTACATTGGCAAAAATCGATCCATCTTTACTGCTGAACTTATTGCTATTCTTATGGCTCTCAATTACATAGTTGATTTTCCATTACAGTTATTTCAAATCTTATTTTGTGTAGATTCTCAATCGGTTCTCTATGCTTTAAGGTCATCAGATTACAAGAAAAAGACCAAAATTATCTTAGAAATCAGTCAGTTAATTCATGTCTTAACTTTAAAAGGGACCAACGTTTCCTTCTGCTGGGTTCCTTCACATCTTGGATTCTCTTCAAATGAGTGGGCTGACAAAGTAGCGAAAAAGGGCGCAAGGCAAGGCACAGAATCGACTGAAATTCATGTTCCCTTATCCATTCAGGAGGGTTATCACTTGCTGGAACAAGCAGTTTGGAGTAGAATTAAAGGCTATACCCTGAGAAAAGATAGACTGTCCAAGAATAAGTATACTGATTCTCGTGGTTTGGATAACAAATCATACTTGAATCATACTGGCGTAATCAAATTCAGACAGATTAGTTCGCTATCTTACAGGATGAAACTTAATGCGTTCATTACAAAATACAGCAAAAATGTTAGATGTTTATGTGGTGAACAAATTTCTAGCAAGCACATCATTTTTGAATGTCAGAGGTTAAGACCTATCTTACCAGTGATTTCTGAAAATTGTATTGAAGGCGTTTTCGAAAATGCTACTAGCTTGTTTAATATTGCGAAATGTTTACTTCATAGTCCTGTAGGACATTTGTTATAGACTAGTTGATTGTGATTTTTGTTAATGCTTGTAATTTTTATTAATGCTCATTTTTCTGACTTTTTTTTTCTCCCCCTTATCAAAGAGACATAAACACACAATACGGTCCCCATCCCCTCCTCTTCCTCCCGTTTCCCTCCCTCCCCCCGTCTAATATCACTATGTGGATAGACGTTAAATTGAAGACAACAACAACACACACACACACACACACACACAAACACACTCGTCCCCTCTTACCTACAAGAAGAGTCCGGAGAGAGTCAGTGATGGTATCTTACCCTCAGACCACCCACCGAAACGGAGACGTGTGTTATTGTGTGTACACATCTTGGCCAGGAGGGAATTAAAGACAACTCGACGCCACAAACAAACAAAATGATCACACATGATCCACATTTATCGTGTTCTGAGGGACCGCTGCAGGAGAGCAGAGTTACCGACGATTCAACTGGTGTAATGGAGGAAAAAAGACCCCCTCCCCTTCCACTACCCCTTTGAAGTAGGTATCCTGGGTAAATATGGAAG
>CM031606.1:61620238-61627738 GCA_018398815.1 Conus ventricosus | reverse complement strand
ATCCAAATAGGACAATATGTCAAGAATAACGGTTTTTAAACGGTCAAATTTTGAAATACTATATAGAAGTGCCATTTGTGTGTGATAACCTTTCTATATACCAAATTTAATTCAAATCCACCTATATATAAGAAATAACGGGAGAATAACGGTTTTTAACGGTTGTTTAATCCATTTTCAGCATTACATCACTTACATATGGACAGAGGCTCCGATTTGTCACAAGATCATCCAAACCGCTTATAAGTTGGCCAAGTACTTTCTGAGATATTCCATAAAGAAGAAAAACCGTTACAGGCCGTTACAACCGTTAGTAACGGCTATAACGGGGAAAACTGAAACATCAGGCATCATCCGTGACCCATAATGAACATACCTGCTAATTTCCATAAAGGTCGGCCAAGTACCTTCTGAGATATTCCATAAAGAAGAAAAACCGTTACAGGCCGTTACAGCCGTTAGTAACGGCTATAACGGTAAACTAAAACATCGGGCATTATTCGTGACCCATAATGAACATACCTACAAATTTTCAGAAAGATCGGTCAAGTACTTTCTGAGATATTCCATAAAGAAGAAAACTTTTCAGAAAGATTGACCCAGTAGTTTTGTCTGGAGCGAGTGGAACACATTTTGACCACGGACACACAGACAGACAGACAGACAGACAGACAGACACACACACACAGACACACACCACACACCACACACACACACACACACACACACACACACACACACACACACACACACAGAGCATTTCTTCGTTCCCATTCTAAAGTACTCCCTGTTCTTAAGAACTGGGAGTACAAAAACGAAAGAAAAGGAGCACGAACATTCAGTAGCTTTCGGATTTGATGTTCCAGAAAAAAAAAACTTTCTGTACACTGACATATGGCGAAAAGAATAGCAATGTAGGGCAAACATAATTTTGGATCAGGTGAGGTGCACACAATGCTTTTTTTTTTTTTTTTTTAGTAAGTGGAGCATCACCACGTGTTTGGATTATAAATTTTCAGAAGAATACAAGTAAGTGTAATTTTTTAGGCTAAATTTTGACATCCGTTTCGTTTCGCCGCGGGGGAGGGGGGGGGGGGGAAGCAGGGGTGCAGGATGGTGGTGATGGGGATGGTCACCTGAAAGCTGTGAACGCTCACCTGCTTCCTTGCTCCATCTCTAAACATTTCTTTTTACAACAGTCATCTTTGCCTAATATCGTCACTGTGTATATTCCTTTTTCTGTCTTAGTTTATTTCTTTCAGCATCAATTTTGCGGATGTCTGGGGTTTTTTTTGTGTGTGTGTTTTTTTGTGTTTTTTTTTAACTTTTCTTATCAATTTGATTTGTTTGCTTTCTTCTTACTCTAGCCTGTGAGAGTGTTTGTGGTTGGGATGGTGATTCATTCCTTGATTTACATGAGGTTTATCTTTGTTTATTATAGCGGGGAAATCCCACGCTCATCTCGTCTGCTTCTACATTATATCCATGTCTGAAACTTCTAAAATGTAACTCTGCTCATAGAAATGACGCCGACACTTTCCTTCATATTCCCATCAGCTAAAGAAATCGGACAGAAGACTGAAAACCCACACCGTTCACTTCTCTTCGCGGCGTTCCAAGCTGCCTAACCCCCCAAGATTCCCCATCTCCGGCTTGTTGGACGCAGATTGTCTGACAAGTTGTTCTCAGAGACCCTAACATAGCGCCGTGTGTTTACGGTATCAACGGGGGGGGGGGGGGGGGAGGGGGTGGGGGGGGGGGGGGGGGCGGGGGGGCCGGGGGGGGCGGGGGGGGCGGGGGGGGGACGGGGGGGGAGGTCCCTCCCCTCCCCCCCCCCCCCCCATCACCTATCTTGCTGGTTGCTCGCGTTGGCTTTCCCTTTGAGCTCGTGGAGCACGGCGTACATGACAGGCCCCTTATTTTTTGACGCTTCGGTTTCGGCCCCTTTACTCCGGGGTCTGTAATCAGGCCGCCAAATAAACAGATGGATTAAAGTTTGTCTATACACTTACAGACCCCGTGGAGAGGGGAAAGGGGAGGGGAAAGCTGAGAGTTGCGGGGGGGGGGGGGGGGAGGGATGGAGAGAGTTACGCGGGATCGGTTTCTCCTGTCTTCCTGGTATCTTCGGTTTGTAAAAGCCGGCTTTCAACCTTCTTCTTTTTTCTTTTTCTTCTTTTTTTTGTGTTCTGTTATCAACCTGTTTCTTTCACCATCGTCTGTGCAACGACGACAACAATAGCAACACGTTGGCAGCAGGAGCGATGCGGTGCAGTGGGGGGGGGGGGGGGGGGATGGGCACGGAGTTGATACAGTGTGTGTGTGTGTGTGTGTGTGTGTGTGTGTGTGTGTGTGTGTGTGTGTGTGTGTGTGATGGGGCATAGAGTGTATACACACTATGGGGCGGAGGAAGGGGAAGGAGGAGGAGCAAGCAAGGTTCAGAAGGAGCGTTTCTCTGTGTTGTAGTAGTGGTGGTAGTAGTAGTAGTAGTTGTTGTTGTTGTTGTTGTAGTTGTAGTAGTTGTTGTAGTAGTAGTAGAAGGTGGAGGAGGAGGAGGAGGAGAGGAGTAGGAGGAGGAGTAGGAGTAGGAGTAGGAGGAGAAGGAGGAGTAGGAGTGTGTGTGGTAGGAGGAGTGGGGAGATGGAGTGAGGATAGAACAGGGTAAGGATTGAGGGTCGGAGACGATGAAAGTAGGGTGGAGAGAGATGGCATCGGTTCTACCTTGCTCTCTGGCTAACGTCAGCCATGCAGCGAGAAGGAAAGGGCGCAGGTACGAACCACGACGTTCAGCCATGCAGGGAGAAGGACAGGGCGCAGGTACGAACCACGACGTTCAGTCATGCAGCGAGAAGGAAAAGGCGCAGGTACGAACCACGACGTTCAGTCATGCAGCGAGAAGGAAAAGGCGCAGGTGCGAACCACGACGTTCAGCCATGCAGCCAGAAGGAAAAGGCGCAGGTACGAACCACGACGTTCAGCCATGCAGCCAGAAGGACAGGGCGCAGGTACTAACCACGACTTTCAGCCATGCAGCCAGAAGGACAGGGCGCAGGTACTAACAACGACGTTCAGCCATGCAACCAGAAGGACAGGGCGCAGGTACTAACAACGACGTTCAGCCATGCAGCCAGAAGGACAGGGCGCAGGTACGAACCACGACGTTCAGCCATGCAGCCAGAAGGACAGGGCGCAGGTACTAACAACGACGTTCAGCCATGCAGCCAGAAGGACAGGGCGCAGGTACTAACAACGACGTTCAGCCATGCAGCCAGAAGGACAGGGCGCAGGTACTAACAACGACGTTCAGCCATGCAACCAGAAGGACAGGGCGCAGGTACTAACAACGACGTTCAGCCATGCAGCCAGAAGGACAGGGCGCAGGTACGAACCACGACGTTCAGCCATGCAGCCAGAAGGACAGGGCGCAGGTACGAACCACGACGTTCAGCCATGCAGCCAGAAGGACAGGGCGCAGGTACGAACCACGACGTTCTTGGGACCCAGGACATGTCACTCGACCTAGGCATCGGCTGCAGAACATCTTTCTTTCCGTCGAGTGGCAGATGTCCCCAACGTTGATGATTCGACCTTTAGATTTCACATAACTAATCCATTCGAGGTCGAGAACTGGGGCTATGCTTCAGTGAACAGCTCATGGAAATGAATATCACGTGACATTGACATGCAAACAAGCCCCCTCCCATCTCCCCCCCCCCCTCCCCCGTTAAAGCCGGCATAAAAACTCGTTGGCTGATCAGACTTACTTTGATGTCAGTGACATTGTAACTAAAGCCGATACTAACAAGGGGCGGGAGGGGAGATGAGGGGCTTGCGCGGTTTGGAGCGGAGGTGGGAACGACAATAAATCAGCTAACATTTTTATCTACTCAATGAGATTTTGTGGTCGGAGTGAGCCATAAGGCCAAAGACAGACGACGGTGTTTCCGGGCGGAACGAAATGCGGAAAAAAACAACATTTCCAGCTGTGGTATAGATGTTGCTGGCCTGTCACACAATAAATATGCGCCTGGAAAAAAAAAAGACAAATTTCAGGTTCAAGACATGCTGTTTGTCCCGTTAAAACTGCGCAGCGGGATAGAAATATCGTAGCAAGCCAAGTGGTTAGGTGATATCTTCACAACTTCTTTGGTTTGATCCTGGGATGTCCAGCACTGTACCCTGCAAAACTCCAGGCAGGCTTTTAAAGAGACTGATATCTGCGAGAAGAGACTTTTGTTCCCCAGTCCCTGCGTTGCCTTGCTGCCTGTCGTTGCCCTATGTCTTATGAGACATGGAGAATACGTCTGAAGCCTTAATTCTTGAACACTTGTCCTGTAACAAATCATGTTTTTTAACTTCACTTGTTGAAATCCCATAATGGTCCTTTTCATTCGTAGTCTCTCTCTCTCTCTCTCTCTCTCTCTCTCTCTCTCTCTCTCTCTCTCTCTCTCTCTCTCTCTGTGTGTGATATATATATATAAATGACGCTTTGTTATGAGTCATCGAAGCACAGACATACTTCCATGCATGTGTTTATATTACTCATAACCTGTTTTCAAATATGTCCCTGAAGTACAATAGACAAAGATGTTCGCTGTGTTTCAGCCTACAGAACCCGGATGCACGCTCTCCCGTCACCAGAGGCTCTACGCTCGACCAACCCCTATATGAACGAGCGCATGCGCAAACGAAGATGCTTCGCGGACAAGGACCTCGAAATAGTGATGATGGAGCGTGAGCGACAGCTGGAGCTGACCAAGTCCCACGCGGCGCCCATCCACCAGTCCCAGCTGGCGGGGTACCACGCGGCTAGCCTTCCAAACGCCCCGCCGATAAACAAACAGCAAGCGCTGCCGAGTAACATGAACCCTCGAGAATTCCTTCAGCGGATCTTTCCCGGTCACAGCCCCAGCCTCCTGGAACTGGTGTGGCAGGGCTGCGGCGGCAGTCTGGAGAAGGCTATAGAGCAGCTGGCGTGTGGCATCAAACCCTCATCGGCATCTCCTGCCGCTGGTGCTGCTGGTGGTGCTCTTCCTGGACCTCCTCTCTCACCGGAAACCGACCGCCGTATCCAGACTCCCACCGGGATTTCTCACCACCAGCAGCACCACAGCAGCAGCAGCAGCAGCACTATTTGCATCAGCAGCAGCAACATCTGCAGCAACAGCATCAGGTTTATCTACAGGCAGCTGCGGCAGCCGGTATGTTGGGGTTCACGTCTCAGGGAGCCGTTCCGTTCCACCCCGGAGTCTTTGCCGCCCGGGGCCCTCCTCTGAGAGACCCTCGGATGGAGATGCTGACAGCACCTTCCGCTCATCCTTCTGTATATGCCTTGCCCTACACCTTCTTGCACACAGCGCCCGTGTTTCCCTCGCTGCCCAAGGCTGCTGCAGGAATCTGCCCTTCGGCTGAGGTCTTCACCCACCCGGGGCATCAACCGTTCCATAGGCCGGGGAAACTTTGCCGTTCACCCCTCAGCGACAGCGGCAAGGATCCACCGGTGACCTCCGTCCAGCCGTTGATCACAAAACCGCCAGCGTACAAGTCGTTTTTCCCCGAGGAGGCTAAGGGGAACAGGAGTTCGAATCTCTCTCGGGGAAGTGGGGAACAAGGTTCTGTGACGTCTGACCGGAGCAGTCTATCACCTCTCCCCCATTCTCCTCACTCCAGTCAATCCCCCTACCCCAACACACCCCCTTCTACGAACTCCCCCTGCTCCCAGACTTCCCCCTCTGGCCACTCTCCCCCCGTCCACACTTCCGCTTCTCTTCAGTCAAGGTGGTCATCCGGAAGTGACGTGTTGGACAATGGCGGAGTAGGTCAAGTCCAAACTGGCGGCCAGGGGTCGGACACTGTCCGACCGTTACACGTGAACACCGGCGACCCTGGGTCTGAGAGGCGCCCCGTTGATCACAGACACACATCCACTGTGAAAACGAAGCTCAAGTTCTCTGTAGAATCCATCATTGGTATAGCCTGAACGCTCAGAAACAGTGACAATGACGTCAATCATTGGTATAGCCTGAACACTCAGAAACAGTGACAATGACGTCAATCATTGGTATAGCCTGAACACCCAGAAACAGTGACAATGACGTCAATCATTGGTATAGCCTGAACACCAGAAACAGTGACAATGACGTCAATCATTGGTATAGCCTGAACACTCAGAAACAGTGACAATGACGTTTGTTCAGAGATTTCTTAGTTCGTAGAATCATATGAAAAGCCTGAACACCTCAGAAACAGTGACAATGACGTTTGTTCAGAGGATTTTCTTAGTTCTCGGTAGAATCCATCATTGGAAAAGCCTGAACACTCAGAAACAGTGACGATGACGTTTGTTCAGAGGATTTTCTTTTTCTCTTGACACAAGGTGTGCACGACATCTTGGTTTTAAATCGGTTGCTTCTTTGTCTGCCAGATCAAACATAAGGTAACTAGGTCGTCTGGTGCTGTTTTTCTTCTTTCATGCAATGTCAACATTCATCATGACATTGTTTATTTTAATCGGTGTTAATAAAATCAGGTCTGACAGTTGTTGTTTTTTTTGTGTAAAAACTAAGTCAAACATTTTTAAGCTGCCAGGGCAAAACTCGTGTGGGGAAAAAACTCTGGAGTAGACATCTAGTGAGAGATATGCGTGGACACCACAAACTCTTTGTATTTGTTGTTGGGAATATTGCAAACCTTGACCTTTCGTCTATTTGAAGAAAAAAAATCTTATTGGTCTGTTTCTCAGTGTGGCTGAAAGAACTACACACTGAAGGTCAGTGTGAACGGCGACAAGTATAACATATCACTGCACCACGACAGCAGTGTTCTTTCGTCTTGTTTTGCGATGAAAAAGTTCCAGTTTTATCATAGCAAGAATATTTCACAGGATGACGAGAACAGCTCACCTAAAGGTGAAAATCAAAAGCTTACTGTATCGAAGGAGAGTGACGAGAGTGCAAGCGGTTGGGGGGTGGGGAGACTGATCGTGAAGGAAGAGGACAAAGCTGCAGGGCGTTGGGGTGGGTGGGGGTGACTGTATCGTGAAGGAGAGGAGGACAGAGAGCTGGCAGGGCGGTTGGGGGTGGGGTGGGGGACTGTATCGTGAAGGAGAGGAGGACAGAGAGCTGGCAGGGCGGTTGGGGTGGGGGGGGTGACTGTATCGTGAAGGAGAGGAGGACAGAGAGCTGGCAGGGCGGTGGGTGGGGGTGGGGTGACTGTATCGTGAAGGAGAGGAGGACAGAGAGCTGGCAGGGCGGTTGGGGGTGGGGTGGGTGACTGTATCGTGAAGGAGAGGAGACAGAGAGCTGGCAGGGCGGTTGGGGTGGGGTGGGGGACTGTATCGTGAAGGAGAGGAGGACAGAGAGCTGGCAGGGCGGTTGGGGGTGGGAGGATGGGCATCATTCTCTCGTGGCAGAAAGGGCAGGAGTGGGTGGACAGAAGGGTCTGCCAACTGGACAGAAATCACTGATTAGGACCTGGACACTGGACACACTCTAAGGTTAGACA
>CM031606.1:61597633-61605133 GCA_018398815.1 Conus ventricosus | reverse complement strand
GTGTATTTAGAAACAGCGACTACATCTCACGTGAAGTCCTTATTTCTTTAAAAAAAAATTCATTTTATTTTTCATTTTATCTTATTTCATTCATCAAATTTCATTTTAACCGTGCTGTGGAAAAGAGGCATGCGGCGAATCTCACATAAAATATGGTCCCATATCCTTAATTTCCAGACCTCTTTTTGTCCGTGTGAAGGACGAATGAGATTTAGTAGCAATGTCGATTTGGAATAAAATCAGACGCAGGGGCATTTTTTTTTTCACGGAATAAATGTGAACATAGTCTTTGCGTTCATGTTTTATTAGAATTTTAGGCCAGATGTTCAAATTGAACACGGAATGTATTGACCACGGTCAAGTTTGCCAGCGTCAGTATTTCACACGACACCTCATAAACATGACTGAGCGTCAGGGGGATGCGAATGAGACCAGTATAGCGACGACTGCTGAGCCCCACTCCGCCCCCTCTTCTTCCAACCCTTCACTCCCCTATAGTCCCGCTTATACCCCGAGGGGCTCGTGGAAATAAAATTATCGACGTTCGAGATGGGAACTCACCCTTTGCAGCAAAGACAGAGATGGAGGAGAGGGCACTGATGATCGGTACGATTGAATGGTTAGCGGCGTGCTTAATTCGACTGACTGGAGGTGTCCGTAAATTTGTGTGATGTTTTTTGCCTCTCCTCTTTGTTGAACAGAAAAGTTGTAGGCAATTCATCAGTATCATCACAATACTCAACGTCGTCATTATCATCGTTATCATCGTCATCATATCAAGCAGCAGCAGCAGAAGCAACAATCATTAGTCAATACACGTGAAACAATGACGTATTCAAAGACATTGTCATCGTCGTTCTGTTGCTGTAGGTCGTTGCGAGTGCCGTGAAAGACGTTTGGACATTTAGGAATTTTATCTCTCTGTTCTGATTCATGTGGAGTAGGGTAGAGGTATAATGACCAGTTTAGTATCTCATGCCATTCTTGTAAAATTGCCTTTGTGATGTCCATCCTTTCTTCAACCCTGTAGGTGTCTGATGAATTTGTGTGATGATATTGTTTTCTCCTCTTTGCTGAACAGAAAGTTGTATGCTGATCATCATTATCATCACAGTCCTCAAAGTCGTTATCGTCATCATTACCCATCATCCTTCTGTCGCTGAGGGTGCCGGGAAAGATGTCTGGCCAGTTAGGAATCTCATCTCTCTGTCCCCGATAATGCGCAACAGCGTAGAGGTATTGTGACTGATCCAGTATCTCATGTTATTCTTCTGGAACTGCCTTTGTGATGCCATTCCTTACTTAACCCTCGGGTATGGACTCAGAGAGTCGTGTGTCAAGGCAGCGTTGATATTGCCCACTATGGTTGGCTGGGTTGTAAGTAGCATGAAATAACCTGAAATGAACTGTGTGGCAGGAAATCGTAAGTGAAGCAGGGAACAGTAAACAGTGAATAACAAAGACAAGTAGGGCAACTCTTGCTTCCATGATGAAATCATTGCAGGCCCGCAACTGCAAACGAAAGCTGCCAACGACACCAAATCGCCCAGCAGAAATGACAACACAGAGCGACACAGAACAAATAAAGAGACATCCCCCTTGTTTGTTCTGTGTGTTGTTATTTTATTAATTGAGTGGTAACAGACGTTCATAACAAGCACGCTTAAAACAATCTGATAACTCTCAGAGAAGTTCATGTCTACCAGAAATCTGTATCGTCTTGTTATCTGACATCAACTACCAATTTGATAAGAATGGCGAACGAACAGAGTTCTCATGATTTTCTGTGCGAATCACATCGTTCTGAACTGAACAGAGCACGTGCAACATGCATTTCCATAGTCGCTATTATGGCTTGCAAGCTAAACCAAGCTAAAATTTGGTAAAAAATTCCGCGATTCTCCTGGGTTTTATTCTCAGGCGTGAACAGCGACCAGATAAGCAGACAGAAGAAGGACGATTAATGTGTGCAGCGTGAGGTCACAGATGTCATTGTAATGAGCAGTTTACGTAATGAGGAAGTGCTTACTCATTTTCTAAGGTTTTATTTGGAATTACCGATGAAAACCAAGGCCTGGTCCTTGACTTTTTATCGGCAGAGGAGCAGTGTATCGGCGGTCACTCATGCGATGTAGAGCAGCTGTGTGAAGGATTCGCTCTTGTACCCCTGTACCTTTTGCTTGAGATTCGCTGTCTGTGTCCATTTTCTACCCCTCTTCCGCAGAGAGTAGTGGGCACCTTCTGTGACTTAAAAAAAAACAAAAAATAGTTATCTTCACCGGTAATCTGTCTTGATTCCTTAGAGAGAGAGAGAGAGAGAGAGAGAGAGAGAGAGAGAGAGAGAGAGAGAGAGAGAGAGAGTTTAAATGTTCGATTGTACCCATGTTCGATTGCACCCATGTACAAACCACAAACAGAATCCTTGCATCGAACAAATATAACACACACTAAACAGACGGACTAAGCAGAGAGAGAGAGAGAGAGAGAGAGAGAGAGAGAGAGAGAGAGAGAGAGAGAGAACTTCCCATGTTTTTAATTATACGATTTCTCCATTGACCAAAGTGCATACCACACATCCAACAAACATCAAAAACATTGAATAATCATACGAACTGGTGACAGACAGACAGACAGGCAGACAGGCAGGCAGACAGACAGACAGACAGACAGGGAGACAGTGACAGGGACACACACACACACACACACACACACACACACACACACACACAGAGAGAGAGAGAGAGAGAGAGAGAGAGAGAGAGAGAGAGAGAGAGAGAGTGTAATTCAGAATGTACACACAAGTGGCTTGATCTTTTGTATTCTCTTCTTTCCTTCCTCCCCACCCCCTAGCTCACCCCCTCCCTGACATTCTTCCGAGCACTTTTTACATTCAGTCACAGGCCCTTCATTAACAGGAGGTGAATGGAACACGTTCTGAATGGCCGGACCCTGTGCAAGTAGCTCTCCTGTGGTGATTCCCATACCGAGCGTCCTTTCAGCTCCTCATGCACGCCATTGAACATCCACCCCATCCGAAGGGCGTCACGTGAGGCCGTTGTGCCAAGATCGTACAGTGTTCTCACCTCCCTGTCCTCCCCCTTCCTACCCTCCCCTTCCCCGTTCCCTTCCTGGTAAGAATCCGTCTCTCTCTCGGCAACGTAGCGACGAGTGGAAGGAGTTGCTGATGGGTGGTGAATGATACGTTAGCGAGAGACTGATTCAAACGGAATGACGATGCGGACTTAGTTAAGTATTTCAGTTTTTTCCTTTTTTTTTTTAAATTCTTGAGAAGATTTTTGAGTACATCATCACCGTCGTCGTCATTATCATCGTCATCATCATCATCATCATCATCATCATCATCATCATCATCATCACCATCATCATCATCATCACCATCATCATCATCACCATCATCATCATCACCATCATCATCATCATCATCGTCATCATCATCATCGTCATCATCATCATCATCACCATCATCATCATCATCATCATCATCATCATCATCACCATCATCATGTATCATATTATTCGGGGAGTTGAATCAAATTAGAATATACCAATGTAAGCTTAAAACATTTACATGACTGTTCAATAACTCTGTCATTGGAGGGAAAAGGAAAGGAAAGAATCACAAATGGGCATAAACAAATACATATGCACACACACTCAAACGCGCACAAGAGCACGCACGCACGCACACACACACACACACACACACACACACACACACACACACACACACACACACACACACACACACACACACACACAGGCGTGCACATGGAATACGCGTGAGAGAGAGAGAGAGAGAGAGAGAGAGAGAGAGAGAGAGAGAGAGAGAGAGAGAGAACAGAGACAGAGACAGACAGACAGACAGACAGACAGACAGACAAAAAGAGAGACAAGAGAGATAGATGGAGAAAAACAGAGAGAGAGAGAGAGAGGGGGGGGGAGAGAGAGAGAGAGAGAGAGAGAGAGAGAGAGAGAGAGAGAGAGAGGAGAGACTTGAGCATGTACGTCGAATGATGAAGCGGCTCGACTGTCTGTCTGTATCCACCTTTAGCCCACCCCCTTCCCTTACCCTCTCCCTTACCCCCTTGTGTGCAGGCGCAGGCCCTTGATTAACAGGAGGTGAATGGAACATGGTCTGAATGGCCGGACCCTGTGCAAATAGCTCTCCTGTGGAGGTTCCCATACTGCGCGTCCTGTCAGCACCTCACACACACCGCTGAAGGCTGACCCGATCTGAAGGGCATCACTGGGACCATCGTGCCGAAATAGCACAGCTCTCTTACCTCCCTCTCTTCCCTCTCAGTCCCATGTCCTGTCTTTCCTCCCCTTCCCCTCCCCACCCTCCCTTCCTGATTGGAATTGCGCCTCTCTCTCTCTCTCTCTCTCTCTCTCTCTCTCTCTCTCTCTCTCTCTCTCTCTCTCTCTCTCTCTTGGGGCAGCGTAGCGACGAGTGAAAGACGTTGCTGACTGGTGATGATTGATACGTCAGCGGAGTGACTGGTTCAAACAGATTGATGACGTGGAGTCTTTTCAGTATATCTGTTTTTCCTTTTTTATTTTCTTGAGGAGCTTTTTATGTAGATGCCCATCAAAAATGGTCATCATCATCATCATCATCATCATCATCATCATCATCATCATCATCGTCGTCGTCGTCGTAGTCGTCATAGTCTTCATCATCATTTTCATCATCATCACCTCTTCTCCCTCTTCCTTCTTCTCGTCATCTTTACGACCATTGTCATTATACCAGTCATCATCATCATCATCATCATCATCATCATCATCATCATCATCATCATCATCACCACCACCACCACCACCAGCAGCATCATAAATATCAGCACTATCTTCTTCCTCTACGTCGTTGTTGTCGACGACCTGGGCTTGGCCTGAAGTTTCGTTCATGTCAGTACAAGCCAGAACCTGAGACTAACAGATTGTATGTTATGCATGCAGTGTGGAGTAGGAATTGCCTTCAGACATGATAACATGACCCGAACCCTGGTAAGATCCAAAGATATAAACATTTTGTGACGGGTCTCCGACGTTTTCCCCTCGTTATTAAAATATGGTTATCATATACAGGGCTGCAGGGGGGTATAGACAGAAGCTTCTTCTCAAACAACTTGTGGTCTTGCATAGGCACACGCGCGTCACTCACATCTGGCCCGCACAAAGGTGACGGGAAACCAATAACATTTCATAGAAAGAAATGGGATTTTTATTTAACTTGACTCCGAGCACCCACCCATCACCCACACATTTATCTGTATTAAACAAACATGTAAACATCATACAAATAATCTAATAATCGCATTCCCTTTCCTTCTGTTTCTCTTAATTAACCCGGAAAGACAACATTCCACTATTCTGGTTGCACACATATAAACTGAGGAGGAAGAAAACTATCAGAACTTGCCAGCGCTCCTTGGTAGGCCCGTCAGTTTCTCTCATCACTCAGTGCTACTACGAGTGCTGAAGCGGCCACGCTGTTGTGTCCGCCCGATGGCCGAAACCCACTTGGTGGACACTGGCAACGTAGCTCGAGCTGCACTCTCAGATCGAGTCTCCTGGATTACACTTGCACTTCGCCCTCTCCGCAGAAAGGGCTCCTGTCGGCCTCTGCCACAGGTCTTTTGTTGCTGCAGACACCCACTGTTGGCTGGCAGTTCCCTGTCTAGGCCCCAACAGGCTGACACGTCTTGCTGTCTTCCGTCCCCTTCAGGAGACAATTCTCTATCGTCGTCGGCTTCGAGGCGACAGCAACCTCCGTTTCACGTAAAGTCTTTTGGCCTTGACTTTACCTCGCCGTATTTTCCTGAGCCCTCAGCAAGACGGGATGAGTTCACTTTCCCCGAGTGAGTCATGCATTTTTGGTTTTCCGAGCATCTTATAACCCTTCTCAAACAAGATTACCCGAGTTATACTGGTTCAACCAATGGAATCACGGAAACGCACACATCACACGATTCACACAAATAAATCTCCGAGTTATTTTGATTCAACCAATGGATCACCAGTCACCTACACATCCCCTCCCCTCCCCCCCTCCCCCCCCACCCCCCCCCCCCCCCCCCCCCCCCCCCCCCCCCCACACACACACCTCAACTACTAGCACCAACAACTGGGAGATTCAACCAATGAATCTCCGAGTTAATTCGGTTCCACCAATGAAATAACTAGTGCATCTCGAACTCAGGCAAAACAAAAGAGTCTGGTACCGAGTTGTTAATGCATAATATCCAATTCTAACTCATGTTCGATTTCCCGAAACTATCCCTTGTACTTACAGCCTAGAGTTCTCCACAAACCAGGACTGATGTTTCCAGTGTTTACTGCAAACCACTTATTAGGTCGAAACTTTCCCGTGGCAAGGAAAGGCAAGGTTGAGCAAAGCAAGGCAGAAGAGGGCAAGGCAGGGTAGGGCAGGGCAAGTCAAGGCAAAGCAAGGCAAGGCAAGGCAAGGCAAGACAAGGCAAGGCAAGAAAAACGCGTGGCAAGGAAAGGCAAGGTTGAGCAAAGCAAGGAGAAGAGGGCAGGGCAGGGCAGGGCAGGGCAAGGCAAGACAAGGCAAGGCAGGCAAGCAAGGTAGAAAAACACGCGTGGCAAGGAAGGCAAGGTTGAGCAAAGCAAGGCAGAAGAGGGCAGGCAGGGTAGGTAGGGTAAGGCAGGACAAGGCCAAAGTGAGGCACGCCAAGGCATCAAAGGTAGGGAGGGTGGTGCAGCGTTAGACAGTCAACAGAAGGCAAGGTAAGACAAAGCAAATTAAGCAAGGCAGTTTTGTTTTCATGTCCCTCATGGAGAATGAAGAGACAATGCTAGAATACATACATACATATAACTATGAACATAAGTGGTATCAACAATCGAACAAAAATCAATAAAACAAAACCAAAATTAAAGAAAACATATAACAATAGAACAGAAACACATTTTAAAAAATCACGCTGTCTGTATTTTTTTTTTACGCTGCGAAGGTTGACAAATCCCGTGCAAGCTCTCATTGATTTTCCAGTGCAAAAGATCCCGCCATAAACTCAATCACACCTGAACGAAATACAGGGGGTGGGAGAATGAAAGGTGAAGAGGGACGACAAGGAACATGGAGAGCGGCGGGGGTGGGGTGGGTAGGTGTGGTGGGTGGCTTGGAGTTGGAGGGTGGGGCAAGAGAGGTGGGGAAGGTCTGGAAATAAAGCTTTGATTGGGAACAGGGCAAAGAGCGTCAGTATTCGAACGGATGACATTATTCGAGATTCCCTGTTTTGTTTGACGTTCTCTTCATACAACCCTCATCACTATTTCCATCACATCCCCCATATTCTCTCCCTCTCCGCCCGCCCCCACTGCATCCCACAACACACCCTCTTCCTCGTTCAACTTTTGTTTTCAAAACCAGTTTCCTTTTATTCATGCCAAGGGAGCTAGTGTGGAAATTGCATTAGTTTGAGTCAGCCAGTACACAAAGAACGAAGCAAA
>CM031606.1:61588991-61596633 GCA_018398815.1 Conus ventricosus | reverse complement strand
AAAATTTAAACCCTTTCCCATGCCAAAGGACAATGCTAAATATGAATATAGATTAATGAACAATTTTTGTCTTCTGCCGGACTCTTTGCACAAATAATCTACCTATCCAAAAATTTCAGACTTGATTTCTTCAAAAACAGCCGTAATCAGATGAAAGATACTAGAACTGTGTCAAAAACAACAAGATGCAAAGCACATTAACGTACTCCCAGTTTGTCCTGAATACGCGTGAGATATTCCATAAAGAGGAAAAACCGTCTTGGACTGGTGTAACCGTTAGTAATGGCTATTCTGGTAAACATCGGCCATTGTCTGTGACCTATAATGAAACATCCCTACAAATTTTCAGAAATATCGGCCACGTACTTTTTGAAATATTCTATAAAGAAGAAAAAACCGTTACAGGCCGTTACAGCCGTTAGTAACGGCTATAACGGTAAAGTAAAACATCGGCCATCATCCGTGACCCATAATGAACATACCTACACATTTTCAGAAAGATCGGCCAAGTACTTTTTGAGATATTCTATAAAGAAGAAAAACCGTTACAGGCTGTTACAGCCGTTAGTAACGGCTATAACGGGTAAACTAAACATCGGGCATCATCCGTGACCATAATGAACATACCTGCTAATTTTCACAAAGATCGGCCAAGCACTTTCTGAGATATTCTATAAAGAAGAAAAAACCGTTCGCGGACTCCCGGCTGGGAGGTCGTGGTTCGAATCCCATCAGAGTCATGTGGGTTTTTTCTGCCCCGACCGGCTCCTACCCAGATTTTGAGTTTGCTGCGGACTCAGTTGGGAAGACTGGGACCACACAGTCGAGTTTCATTCACTTAATGGATGCGTTTTGAGAGTGTTGCTCAAATTTCCTAACCAACACTGCAGGTGCTGTATCTCTCGGGCCTGGTTGACGCCAGGACATATTATGAAAGGAAGCGTAGAGTACAGCCCTGTCATGTAGTCTCAGACCGAAATGGAAATCCGTAGCATCATCTTAATCATCCTCTTTCCCCATTGATCAGCATTAAAAAAAAATGTCTCAAATTCTGTGGCCCTTCATGCCCTGCTCTCATGGTGACCTCAGTTTCGATGTCCTCTCCGCGTCTGTGGCCTTGGTTGGTTCCGTCGGGGTCACCGGTTTTCGGCGAGTCCATGGGGGCTGTCGTTGGACGGACGTGGTGGCGCCCTCCGGAGGGGGAGCTCACTCACGCCGGCTCCGCGACTAAGCAATTATTGTCGTCAGTAGGGGCTTAGTAGGTGGTTGTCCTGCGTATGTTAGATCGAAACAGGCGCCACTGAACACCCCCGAAGTGACTCGGCAGCAGTTGCAGTGTTTCCTCCGGTGGGTTGCCTCATGACGACTTGACATTGACTGCTCCTTGTGGATTGCTGGTGCCGGTACTGCGGTGGGGCCAGCCGGGCTGTGGCTGTGGCTGTGGACGGAGTGTCGGAATGAGCGGCGTGGGTGCACTGCCTCTGAGGTAGCGCAGAGGTTGGGACAGCAAAAAAAGAAAAAAAGAAAAAAAAAAAAAATAAATAAATAAATAAAAAAATTTAAAAAAAATAATAAAAAAATAAAAAAGAAGAAAAACCGTTACTGGCCGTTACAGCCGTTAGTAACGGTTGTAACGGTAAACTAAAACATTGGACATCAACTGTGACCAATAATAAACATACCTACAAATTTCAGAAAGATCGCCAAGTACTTTTTGAGATATTATATAAATAAGAAAAGCCGTTACAGGCCGTTATAGCCGTTAGTAACGGCTGTAACGGTAAACTAAACATCGGGCATCATCTGTGACCCATAATGAACATACCGGCTAATTTTCACAAAGATCAGCCAAGTACTTTCTGAGATATTCCATGAAGAAGAAAAAGCGTTACAGGCCGTTACAGCCGTTAGTAACAGTATATATGGTAAACTAAAACATCGGCATTATCCGTGACCCATAATGAACATACCTACACATGTTCAGAAAGATCGGCCAAGTAAAATGAAAAAATAATAAAGTTTATAAAAACCTTTTGGTGGTAGTTGAATCCATTAGTGAGAAGACTGACGTTTCAAGCCATAGGCCCGTTGTCAAAGTGAAAAGAAGAGGACAGTGTAGACAGAAAGCCTATGTGAGAATTGGGTGAGAACATTTCATTTAATGATTAAGTTGGACCAGAATAAAGTCACTGATCACTGTTCAGGTGTATTGAGCTCACACAGACACACTGCAGTTCACACAAAGACACCAACACACACGCCCCCCCCCCCCCTTTTCTTCTTCCCCCCCCCCCCCTTTTGTTACAACCCCCACAAAGGCACATACACACACAGACACCACCACCACCCTGCACCACACAAAAGGAGGGAATAAATGGAAATATTCACTATTTAGCCTACTGAAAGAAAAAGAAACAGAGCTAAAGAAGGACAGGACAGAGAGATTAAGGCAGAAGGGCCCTGGCTCAGCTAGACGTCAGTGAATCTGATGTTCATCCCAGCTGGCTGTGTGGTGCCCAAGCGGCTGATGACAAGGTTCTCCATGTGCTTTCTGTACACACGGTCTCTGGGGTTCTGCCACACTGCTGCTATCTTCGCATGACTGTAGCTGTGATGTGGACCAACAAAATGTTGGCCGACTGGGTTGTTGTAGCCCAGCTTCATCGACCTCAGGTGCTCTGAAAAGCGGTCGGCCAATGAGCGGTAGGTCTCCCCAATATACAGCTTGGAGCAGAGGGTGCAGTCAAGATGTACACTAAGTCCCTAGACTGCAGTTTAAACTGGACCTCACAGTGAATGTGCCAGTGGGTCCCACGACTGTAGCTGAAGTGTCTATGAATGGGCACGTCTTGCATTTTTTGTCCCCACAAGGTCTGCACCCTGGTGAGGTTGACTGGGTGGCCTGCGGTCTAAGCTTGGACCTCACAAGCATGTCACGCAGGTTCTTGTCCCTCTGAAAAGCAAACAGGGGTGGCTTGGAAAAGATTTGTTTGAGGTCTGGTCTTGTTGGAGGAGACTAAAGTTTTCACGTAGGATTCTGCAGACTGGTAGGTTGTGAGATGGTATGGGATGACTACCACAGCGCGATCCTCATCCTCTCCCGTTGCTTTTGGTCTCAGGGCTTCTGTGCGGCTGGTAGAGCATGCACGCTCAAGTGCTATCTGCACAATATCCTCTGGGTACTGGCGGGCTATGAAGAAGGTGGACATCCTCTGAGCCTCATTCTCAAAGTCCTGCTCTCTACTGCAAATGCGCCTGAGCCTTTGGAACTGAGAATGTGGTATACTGTTCCTGGTGGAGGATGGGTGGCTGGAGTTGTACAGGAATATGCATGTGAGTCAGTGGGCTTGTAGAAGACGGTGTGGAGAGTTTGGAACAGTCTGGGTGGACAGAGATGGAAAGGTCCAGGAAGGAGATAGATTTGGATGATATTTCGTGGTGTATCGGAGGGCAGGGTGGAAGTTAGACATGTGTTGGATGAAGTTTAACAAGTCTTCCCTTGGTCCCACCGACACACCAAGGCAGTCGTCAATATACCGTTTGAACAGTGCCGGTTGTGTTCCTGTGTAACGGCTGAGAGCTTGCTCCTCCACGAAGCCTACAAACAAGCATGCAAAGCTGGGTCCCATCTTTGTGCCCATGGCGACCCCTCTTGTCTGTAGGTAGTGGCGGTCCTCGAAGGCAAACGAGTTCAGGAGAGAACCAGTTCTGCTAGGCGGAGGATGGTAGGGATGTGAAGGTGTTTGATGTCACTCTTCTCCAAGTAGTGTTTCAGCGCCTGCAATCCGTCACTATGGGGATACTGGTGTAAAGTGACACAATATCCATCGTGAAGATGTGTCTCTCCCTGCTGTCATCTGGGAAAGAAAACCCTCTAACAGTCTCAGAGTGTCGTTGGTGTCTTTTACGTACGTGGGTAGAGTGGCCACTAGGGTTGGAGAATCTTGTCCAGGACATCAGAAATGATGACTGTGGGGCAAGCGCATGCAGAAACAATGGGACGTCCAGGAGTGTCAATTTTGTGAATCTTGGGTAACAGGTAGAAGTTTGGTTCTTTAGGTTCACTGTTGATGGCATTAAAAGCTTCTGTTGGAAGATGTCCTTGGTCTATGGCCAGTGTGACAACACACTGATCCGAAAAACAATAAAATCGGCCATAGACCAAGGACATCTTCCAACAGAAAGCTTTTAATGCCATCAACAGTGAACCTAAAGAACCAAACTTCTACCTGTTACCCAAGATTCACAAAATTGACACTCCTGGACGTCCCATTGTTTCTGCATGCGCTTGCCCCACAGTCATCATTTCTGATGTCCTGGACAAGATTCTCCAACCCTAGTGGCCACTCTACCACGTACGTAAAAGACACCAACGACACTCTGAGACTGTTAGAGGGTTTCTCTTTCCCCAGATGACAGCAGGGAGAGACACATCTTCACGATGGATATTGTGTCACTTTACACCAGTATCCCCCATAGTGACGGATTGCAGCGCTGAAACACTACTTGGAGAAGAGTGACATCAAACACCTTCACATCCCTACCATCCTCCGCTAGCAGAACTGGTTCTCTCCCTGAACTCGTTTGCCTTCGAGGACCGCCACTACCTACAGACAAGAGGGGTCGCCATGGGCACAAAGATGGGACCCAGCTTTGCATGCTTGTTTGTAGGCTTCGTGGAGGAGCAAGCTCTCAGCCGTTACACAGGAACACAACCGGCACTGTTCAAACGGTATATTGACGACTGCCTTGGTGTGTCGGTGGGACCAAGGGAAGACTTGTTAAACTTCATCCAACACATGTCTAACTTCCACCCTGCCCTCCGATACACCCACGAAATATCATCCAAATCTATCTCCTTCCTGGACCTTTCCATCTCTGTCCACCCAGACTGTTCCAAACTCTCCACCACCGTCTTCTACAAGCCCACTGACTCACATGCATATCTCCTGTACAACTCCAGCCACCCATCCTCCACCAGGAACAGTATACCACATTCTCAGTTCCAAAGGCTCAGGCGCATTTGCAGTAGAGAGCAGGACTTTGAGAATGAGGCTCAGAGGATGTCCACCTTCTTCATAGCCCGCCAGTACCCAGAGGATATTGTGCAGACAGCATTTGAGCGTGCATGCTCTACCAGCCGCACAGAAGCCCTGAGACCAAAGCAACGGAGAGGATGAGGATCGCGCTGTGGTAGTCATCCCATACCATCCTCACAACCTACCAGTCTGCAGAATCCTACGTGAAAACTTTAGTCTCCTCCAACAAGACCCAGACCTCAAACAAATCTTTCCAAGCCACCCCTGTTTGCTTTTCAGAGGGACAAGAACCTGCGTGACATGCTTGTGAGGTCCAAGCTTAGACCGCAGGCCACCCAGTCAACCTCACCAGGTGCAGACCTTGTGGGGACAAAAAATGCAAGACGTGCCCATTCATAGACACTTCAGCTACAGTCGTGGGACCCACTGGCACATTCACTGTGAGGTCCAGTTTAAACTGCCAGTCTAGGGACTTAGTGTACATCTTGACCTGCACCCTCTGCTCCAAGCTGTATATTGGGGAGACCTACCGCTCATTGGCCGACCGCTTTTCAGAGCACCTGAGGTCGATGAAGCTGGGCTACAACAACCCAGTCGGCCAACATTTTGTTGGTCCACATCACAGCTACAGTCATGCGAAGATAGCAGCAGTGTGGCAGAACCCCAGAGACCGTGTGTACAGAAAGCACATGGAGAACCTTGTCATCAGCCGCTTGGGCACCACACAGCCAGCTGGGATGAACATCAGATTCACTGACGTCTAGCTGAGCCAGGGCCCTTCTGCCTTAATCTCTCTGTCCTGTCCTTCTTTAGCCTCTGTTTCTTTTTCTTTCAGTAGGCTAAATAGTGAATATTTCCATTTATTCCCCTCCTTTTGTGTGGTGCAGGGTGGTGGTGGTGTCTGTGTGTGTATGTGCCTTTGTGGGGGTTGTAACAAAAGGGGGGGGAAGAAGAAAAAGGGGGGGGGGGCGTGTGTGTTGGTGTCTTTGTGTGAACTGCAGTGTGTCTGTGTGAGCTCAATACACCTGAACAGTGATCAGTGACTTTATTCTGGTCCAACTTAATCATTAAATGAAATGTTCTCACCCAATTCTCACATAGGCTTCCTGTCTACACTGTCCTCTTCTTTTCACTTTGACAACGGGCCTATGGCTTGAAACGTCAGTCTTCTCACTAATGGATTCAACTACCACCAAAAGGTTTTTATAAACTTTATTATTTTTTCATTTTGCAACGAATCCTGCAGTCAACTTTTGTTTTCGCCATCGGCCAAGTACTTTTGAGATTCTATAAAGAAGAAAAACCGTTACAGGCCGTTACAGCCGGTAGTAACGGCTATAATGGTAAACCAAAACATCGGGCATTATTCGTGACCCATGATGAACATACCTGCTAATGTTAACAAAGATCAGCCAAGTACTTTCTGAGATATTCCATGAAGAAGAAAAAGCGTTACAGGCCGTTACAACCGTTATAACGGTATATATGATAAACTAAAACATCGGGCATTATTCGTGACCCATAATGAACATACCTACAAATTTTCAGAAAGACCGGCCAAGTACTTTTTGAGATATTCTATAAAGAAGAAAAAACCGTCACAGGCCGTTACAGCCGTTAGTAACGCTATAACGGTAAAGTAAAACATCGGCCATCATCCGTGACCCATAATGAACATACTTCAAATTTTCAGAAAGATCGGCCAAGTACGTTTTGAGATATTCTATAAAAAAGAAAAACCGTTACAGGCTGTTACAGTCGTTAGAAACGGCTATAAAACGGGTAAATTAAAACATCGGGCATCATCCGTGACCCATAATGAACATACCTGCTAATTTTCACAAAGATCGGCCAAGTACTTTCTGAGATATTCCATAAAGAAGAAAAACCGTTACAGGCCGTTACAGACGTTAGTAAGGGTTGTAACGGTAAACTAAAACATTGGACATCATCCGTGACCCATAATGAAACATACCTACACATTTTCAGAAAGATCGGCCAAGTACTTTTTGAGATATTCTATAAAGAAGAAAAGCCGTTACAGGCTGTTACAGCCGTTAGTAACGGCTGTAACGGGGTATACTAAAACATCGGGCATCATCCGTGACCCATAATGAACATACCTGCTAATTTTCACAAAGATCAGCCAAGTACTTTCTGAGATATTCCATAAAGAAGAAAAACCGTTACAGGCCGTTACACCCGTTAGTAACGGCTGTAACGGTAAACTAAAACATCGGGCATCATCCTTGACCCATAGTGAACATACCTACAATTTTTTAGAAAGATCGGCCCTACTAACGGCTGTAACGGTAAACTAAAACATCGGGCATCATCCTTGACCCATACTGAACATACTACAATTTTTTCAGAAAGATCGCCCCAGTAATTTTGTCTGGAGCGAGTGGAACACATTTTGACCACGGGACACACACACACACACACACACACACACACACACACACACACACACACACACACACACACACACAGCATATCTTCGTTCCCATTCTAAAGTACTCCCTGTTCTTTAAGAATGGGAGTACAAACAAAACGACGACCAAACAACAACAGTAAATAACTGGGGGAAAATCCAACAAAAA